>PPJM03000007.1:0-514508 GCA_003705765.3 Blastobotrys mokoenaii
TCGTCTGGGGGGGGTCCAAAAATACTTACCGATTCTGAAGAATGCTCGTCAGATCAAAGTCCGTCGAATAGTAAAAACTACCATTGCTCAGCAGCTTTTTCAAACTGGTACAGGGATGCTCGAAATTTGGTGTCCGCGAATCCAGTGGCGCCCCTGGGGTATTAACAACCGTGTCAATGGGATACCCATTGTTGTCTAGAGTGATATAATCCCAGTCGGATCTCGTCAAACAATGGAATTCCACCCCGTAGATACGGCTAATCGTCTCCCCTGGGCGCGGCGAAGCAACCTGATCCTGACGCGAGATGACACACAGATAAACATCGCTGTCAATGTTGATAATTCCGAGGAACCCGTGACTTTCATTACTGGACAGCGGCTTATACGATTGGAGCTGGATCGAGTCCCGTTGAGCGAACTCAACAATACACTTGGGACTCTCGTCCTCTTCATGCCTTTGTCCTTTCTTTGGTGGGGACGTCACGATCGATCGAAAGACCATGACGTGGTCCTCCGAGGCTAGGGCCAAGGACCGCGGCTGCTCTTTGACCAGCACTCTCATCGCCTATATCACCAAAATCACAACCGCCTGTAACCTCAACGTTGCTCCCGATGCACAATTCTTTTATTCCCGCACCCAAAATTTACTAGCACTTCGCAAATTGGCCCGTCGTCGCCGTCTAATGAAGTTAAATGAAGCGGAGTGAAAGTGAAGAGAGGTGGGTGATTCCCGATGTCTCACCTATACCTTAGCTTCCCCGAGCCGATAACTGCAGTACTAACGCGACATACGGGCCCCAGGGCTGTGAAATAGTAGAAACAAAAGCGCAATACACTTCTACAAGAGTATATATACCCATATACCACGTAATAGAAAGAGGCAATGGAGGTTGAGCCTAAAGGGAAGCTTATTAAGCGCTACCTTAATGAAAAGACGCAAGAGTCTGGTCTTCATGACACTATCCGACTCGACGAGATCAAAGACCCCGAGTACCGGGAGAGGTTTGTAGAGCTCTGTCAGGCCTGTAGGAGTGGCGATTTGGAGCAGGTTGAAAAGCTAGTGTCGTTTGGAGTGCACCTAAATGCCATTGACGAGTTCGACTATTCACCCTTAATCCTTGCTAGTCTTTGTGGACACTTGGAAGTGGTGAAATATTTATTGGAAAAAGGCGCTGTGTGCGATCGAGATACTTTTCAGGGCGAGCGATGTCTGTATGGAGCTCTGAACGACACAATTAGGCAGCTATTGCTAAAATTCGATATCTCCAAGGCGGTAGACACAGCACAGCCATTCGTTGCTCACATCTCATCATTCCTCTCTAAACGCCCTCCGCTTGATACTCATGATATCGAGTTTGTAGCACAGGATGGAACTGTGTTTAAACTGCACAGGTTCATTCTGGCGCTCCAGAGCGACTATTTTGCTGACAACCTTCGTGGACCTTGGAAGCACAAGAGTTCGGTGGAGATGAAAATAAGCGACTCGAGTGCATTTAGCTATGTCCTGAGATACATTTATCTCTATGACCAGCTTCTGCCTCGGGACGAAGCTACTCTGAACGAGATCCTAAAGATTGCGCGAAAGCTCAAGCTCACAGGGCTCGCAGACGACATGGAATATGCGAGGAAAGACTTGGAAGAGCGGGCGGCGAGCAATCGATTGTTCAAGTCTCGGGATCAGCGTGAGTCTGATATGTGGAAGGCCAGAACAAAGTTTGAACTATTACTAGAAAAAGAGGTACTCGGGAGCCGAAAGACATTTGGGCCTTACGGGGAGGACATCTCTCAGGAGGATGTGGACCAGTTTAAAGCCCTCCCGTCGGCACCGGATGTCATTCTCTGCCTTATAATTGAGTACGAGAATGAAGAGCTGGAGGTAAAGGAGGAAACAGTGCATTACTACCCTGCTCACAAGACTATGCTTGTCCGGTCTGAGTACTATCTTACTATGTTCACCTCATCATTTATAGAGGGAGTGGCTGCTGATTCCAATGAGCTGCCTATTATAACTCTCCCTGTGGCCAACGAGAGGACCGCTGAACTGGTGCTCACGTACCT
The DNA here is from genome assembly GCA_003705765.3 of Blastobotrys mokoenaii. Lineage (NCBI taxonomy): Eukaryota > Fungi > Ascomycota > Dipodascomycetes > Dipodascales > Trichomonascaceae > Blastobotrys > Blastobotrys mokoenaii. Next base: position 2,059 of record PPJM03000007.1, read on the forward strand.
CTACACAGATCGAGTCACTATCCCTATAGAGGAGGCTATGAACGTCATGTATGCGGCAAACTTGTTGTTGTTAGACCGGCTAAAGAGTCTGGCCGCAATCACTATTACAAACTGTGGCAACTCTCTGCCGAAGAGCCTGACGATATACCGAATTTTGCGCGCTGGATGGGCTCTGCGAATAGATAGGCTGGAAAAATACGTCGCAAGGTTGATCGCGGATAACCTGGAAGAGTTCGTTACAGACGAGAAGTTCAAGGATATTGTGCAGGAGTCGGCAGATAGGATTTTAGAGCGTCAGGAGACGGATACCATTGAACTCATTGATGATATTCGATACTATCTTGCCAAGAAGTATGGTATTATCTTTGGCGATGGACAGGATGCTGATGGTACAAAGGAGCTGGGCAAGAAGGTCTATGACGAGGAGCTCTTTGTCTCTCAGTATGAGAAGGAGTACAATTCTCAGCTCGATCTGATCGACAGCCTTTTGAGTGAACTAAACTTGGAGGCCTGATTTTTATTTGTACTGTAGTAACTATGATCTTATTCTCTGTCTTATTTAAGCCTGATGATGTCTTGATTAGCTTGGCCAAAGGGACTTTCAATGTTTGCAGCAACGAATTCAGGTTAGTCCGATAACAACTTAAGAGATTATTTGGTGTATTATATTGATGGTGGATTATTTGTCGAGTTACCATAATTTCGTAAATAAATATACATATCGTCATAAAGTCATATTTTGCAGCCCATCCGAGGTGTCCTGCATCTGCTTCAAACTCGCTCGTTTGGAAATGGGCCCAGGCGTTGCTGCAGGACTCACAGTCCCCCCTACTATGGGAGACGAGAGCCCCGGAGAGACGGCCCGTCGCTTGAGCACAGTGGGCTCGGATTCCTCAACTAACGTTGCCTTCCTCTTCAGCCCTTTCGAGTAGTTTTGGGAATTTGACCCTACTACTGAACTGGGCGAACCTGGCACATTAATGTCCGAATCGTCAGTGTCGGATGGACCCCCAAACCCGCCAGAACTACGTAGTACAAACGGCTTGGACGGCCGTCTCTGCCGTGGCTTGTTGACACCTTCTTCCAGAAAAGGACTATGGTGTACCGGAGGCGGGAATTGCATTGGTTCCATATCATCTTCGTCGCGCAGTGCAGAAGTCACCTCCGCCTCTCGTTTAATCTCATAATCTAATGGCGACATTTCTTCGCGCAGGTCACGCGAAATACGTAAGAAGCTCTTCACCTTGGGCTTGAGCGCCTTGGAGCTTGTTTGGAGCTGTCTAATTGCAGCCTGCGGGCCACCAGTTGAGGATTCGCTTGCGATATGGCTCTCCTCTGCTCTGGCAAGTAGATGTCGAAAAGAACTTCCTAAAAATGATTCCTGCGGCTCGTGCGGCTCCTGTTGAGCCGCACTCCGCCGTCTTTGGTGCGGCGAGAAATACGACGCATCGTGCTCTACCATCTCCGCCTCGTCGTCATCCTCTGACGAGGAGCTACTTACAATGGCCGGACGGTCCCCCTCGCAACCAAGCGAGGAAACACTCGTGCTTGGCCCGTAGTAAGATGGCGACCCGGCATATGACCTTGCCGTAAAGCTGCGCCGGGAGCTCGTACGCCCTGAAGAAGCCATGGAAGGACTCATCATCGGAGAAGATATTGACTCTGGGGTTTGTGGCGCTACAGTTACTTGGCTCAGCGAGGAGAGGCGGTGTGATGGACGGTGGGCCATAGGATTATGGATGGGTGTACTAGGATCCTCAGCAAGTCCCGGTCGCCGCAGCTGCTTTGTCGAGCTGAAATGCCTTTTCTGGCTCGGCGTTGACGGCACCGAATCCACAATCCGTCGCTGCATGGCTCGTGGACATTCAAATCTGCGATATATATCTGAGATTATCTCCCACCATTATTTTTCGCGCACCACAAACCCCTAACCGCACTACCCCTGGATACATGACGTGGGAAGAGTTGTACATAATCTCGCAGGGCCAGAGTTTAGCAACAAACGCATGAAATCTTTAGATTCTCTTAAGGACTGTCATTGAGTACAGAAATAAGTCGATTTGAATAACGTTGGGCGAATAAGCGTTAGGAGCAATTCAGTCTCTCTATTATAACACAGAGCCTCAGTCTACTAGTTCAATAGGTTGCTCTTGGGGCTCAGGTTAAGCAATTTTTAGAAATCTATGAGCTATGAATATGTCCAGCTTATATCTTACTGATATTTATATATTTATATTGTGCTTCTTGCATGTGGAATTAGCAAGATTAACAATTGCTTAGTGCAGTACATATAAAATTTTTAGCGCTAGGCTAGATGAAACGATACACACAATTGACGTATGATATCACTGGTTCAGTCGAGTATAATAACTTTAAGCCGGAACATGCATAGACTTTGGATGCGATGGTGAGTATAGTTTCTCCAGTGGCTGCAGCAATTGGACTTTTAGAGCACTGGGCCACGCTAGAAGTGACAACGATCAGGGACAAGTTCTGGTCATTCGAGTTTTACTCATCAGCCAAGATTTTACATGGCGAATGGGGGAGTGACTACCTCCTTGATTTTCTTTTTGATTCAAAGTAGTCCTTCATTGGATCTTCGTCAATAATCTCTTCTCTTTCTCGTTGCGTTCTATTAGAGTGTTCAGGACTCTGGGAACGTCGCTCTCTTTTCTCTCGAGAGCTTCGTTCCCTCTCTGAACTCCTTCTCTCTTCTCGATGCTCCTCTGAATCTTTTAAATCATGCCTCTCCCGTGAGCGTCGATGACTTCTTTCTCTGGAACCTCGGCGCCTTTCTCGTGAGTTTCGGTGCCGTTCTCTTGAATCTCGCCGTCTTTCTTGTAGACCATGATGACTATCCCGCGAATCTCGTCGTCTGTCCCGCGAATCTCGATGTTTATCCCGGGAATATCGCGATTCACTTTTCTCAGTACTCTTGAGAACTTCAACTACAGCATTGTACTCTTCCTCCCCCTCTTTTGGTTCATACCTTGTATGGTCTACGCGAATCTTACGCCCCATAATCTCAGTGCCATTAAAATTGTCCACCGCCAACACTGTCGACCTCTGATCCTCGTACTTTAAAAATGCAAAGCCCTTGGACTTCCCCGTCTCTTTATCCCTCACAAGGTTCAAATGCACCGGGTTGCCAAACTGCGAAAATATCGTCAATACATCACCCTCTGTCAGCTCCCGCGGAAGCCCACCGATATACACATATGCAGTGTCTTTATAGTCATTGTGCCACGAAGCCTCGATCGGAATACCCTCCTCAAGCTCCCGATCGTTGAGCTGTTGAATCTGCTTTATCGAACTACCCGTTAGCTTCTACATTATTGACCAATTCAAACCGAAACGTACTTCATTCGATTATCTATTGTCGTTTAATTTAATGGGCTGTCGGAGGTTGAAAAATTAACTGCGCCCCGCGTTTTCCCACTACCGTTGTCACCGTTGGTAGCAGAGAAATGATCAGGTTGAGGAAACGGGTAGCCGTCCTTCTGGCGGCTATCCTCACTCTCATAGTGACGGCAGTGTGCCTGTGGATCAGGTTGGACGCCCAGTGGTTCCCTACATACCCTTACGCTCTGTCGGGCAACCCGCTCATGAAAGACACTATTGAACCCCCTGAGAAGCTCATTAGCAGGCCGGGGCCAGACCATGTGAATGTGAACGCTACCTTGCTCTCGCTGGTACGTAACAAGGAGCTGCAGGACTTGGTGAAGACAATGAAGGACGTGGAACGCACGTTCAACTCAAAGTTCAACTATCCCTGGACCTTCCTTAACGACGAACCTTTTTCGGAGGAGTTCAAAGAGGAAACAAGTAAGCTTACCAATGCCAAGGTCTACTATGAAGTGGTTCCTCCAGAGCACTGGCTTGAGCCGTCGTGGATCAATGAAGCGCTGCAGAACGCTTCAGAAATATACCTCAAGTCAGAAAAAGTTCAGTACTCGCTCATGAAGTCGTACCACCGAATGTGCAGGTGGAACTCTGGCATGTTTTTCCATCACCCAAGGCTCCAGCAGTTCAGGTGGTATTGGCGGGTGGAACCCAAGACGCAATATTTCTGCGATATTGACTATGATGTGTTCAAGTTCATGGAGGACAATAACAAGGCGTATGGGTTCAATATCAACCTGTACGACTCTCCACAGAGTATTAGAACGCTGTGGCCGACTACATTGGAGTTTATATCCGAGTTCCCTGAGTTTGTGCATGAGAACAGTTCCATTGGTTGGCTCACCGACTCGTCGAACCGCCCAGAGCACAATAGAATAGCCCAGGGGTACTCGACGTGCCACTTCTGGTCGAACTTTGAGATTGCCGACATGGACTTTTGGCGCTCCGAGGCATACCAAAAGTACTTTGACCACTTGGACAGAGCAGGAGGGTTCTTTTATGAGCGATGGGGCGATGCCCCTGTTCATTCCATTGCTGCAGGACTATTCTTAGACCAGAAGCAGATACACTGGTTCAAGGACATTGGGTACCACCACTCGCCATACTTTAACTGTCCCAACTCCCCTAAGTGCAAGGGATGTGTACCGGGGCTGTTTTCAAAAGGCAGGGATGTGATCCAGGAGAACTGCATGCCTGTTTGGGCCAAATATGGAGGATTGGACCATTCTGAGCTGTGATGTTATGGCCATGCTAACTTAGAGACGAGTCAATTCCATATTTGTTAAATTCACAATCACTAATGGGAACGTGTTAAGTTCTATGATTGAACTTCAATAATTGAATTGTTTTGAATTGCGCCGAATACCATATGAGCCAACCGATGTTGTAGCCGAACTGGGGCAAAACTTAGAATGTGGCTATTTCACGAAATTCTTGATCAGTCTATGACAAAGGGATGATCTCCAATTCCAATATATATAATAGTTCAATAAGAGACTGGTACTATGAATGATATATAATTATCTGTGGCGTTCGTAGTTCTGGTCGAGCCAGCGATTGAGAAGCAGCTCTTCTACTGGGTCGCGCTTTCGCAGAGAACTCTCGCTACTCTCTTTATTTAATGCAGATTGATAATGCCGGTCGCGCTGGGCATATTGATAGATCTTCCTTACTAGGTAGGTCTCAGTTGCAGTGGAGATCGACCCGTCTTGGAACCAACCAACAATATTCTTCAAGGCTAGAGCATCGTTGCGGTTCTCAAGCTTCTTGGAACTCAGAACATGCTCAATTGCCTTCGCGACAACGCTGTCTGAAATTAATGTCTTCCGAGAACTCGTCGTTCCAGTAGGAATGGGTGGTAGCGGTCGCTGACTACTAGCAGAGTTCCGAAACTCGGCGTCCATAGTACTCGTATAGGTACTCCCATCCAAAGTGCCAACTCCAGTGCGGTCATCGTCGTCGTCATCATCATCTTGCTGGTTACTGTGATGTTGTATAGTGTCTTTGCTAGGAGGGAACTGGAATGCAGGTGGCTGTTCAGGTACAACCATGGCCATGAATCCCTCAGTTGGTTTGACGGTGTCGAAGTCCCAGCCTCCATCATCTTCATTGTCTTCAACCGCACCCATTGGAGCAACTGTCTGGATGGTCGGCTGGTATACTTTCTCTTTCCGTGGCCGCTTGTCAATATACTTTTCCCGCCGCTCAATGATCTTAAGTAGATGGCTCTTCTTCCCCGCGTTGCGAATGAACCGATGCTTGAGCAATTGTGTCACAGAGAGCCGCTTGTTAGGGTCTTTCTGAAGACATGCGGCGACAAACTCCTTGAAATCACGCGAAAAGTCCCCTTCCAATCGAGGCGGGTCGTTCTTGGGGATTAGGAACAACACCTTCATAGGATGACAGTCCGACAATGGCGGCTCGCCTTTAGCGAATTCGATGGCTGTAATTCCCAAAGACCATATGTCTGCCTTGTATCCGTAATCCTCTTGCTTGATAACCTCGGGGGCCATCCAAAAGGGGGTCCCGACGAAAGTATTCCGTCGCGAAAGGTTATTCGACAATTGAGTTGCGACACCAAAATCCGCGATTTTGACATCGCCTTCTGAAGACACAAGCACGTTGGCCGCTTTGATATCTCGGTGAATCTTACCATTCTCGTGCAAGTATTGGAGTGCAAGTAGGAGCTCCTTGCAAACAATTGCAATCGACTCCTCGTCAAACGTTCCTGGCCGCAGCAGATCAAGGCCAGATCCACCCCCTAAATACTCCATGATGATCCATAGCTTGTGACCCTTGACAAAGCACCCGAAATACTTGGTCACTCGGGAGTTATTGCACCCAGCGAGAATGGCGATCTCCTTTTGGATCTCATCAATATCATCGTCGCTGTTCTCCAGATCAATTTTTTTAACGGCAACAACCCTGGAGAGCACGTTATCCACAGCCCGGTAGACGACGCCGAAGCTCCCACTGCCCAGCTCCTCCAGCAGAGTGAACTGGCTAGCGGAAAAGGTCCGCCGGTCGTCGATGGATCTGAGAGAGGATATCGATCCACTAGAGTACGCAGCACTGGTAGTAGTCGTTGTAGTCATAGAAGACGACAAAGACGAATTCGAAGACACACTTGAAGGAGCACTAGACTTGGACATTATGCAATCATGCTAATACCTCCTGATATTACTGAGTCTGAACTTTTATTATGGCGGGTATCTAAAAATTTCCTCTTAAATATCTGAAGGCAGTTATCTTTAGCCACTGGGTAGGTATAGTACTTTGAATTGCACAGGGATCGTACGCACGCAGCAGTGGCTTATCCTTTCCCTCAAAATGCGTCTCTTCTCTGGCATTATAATCTGAAACATCATAAATGGCGGAATGAAAAGTAAACAAAGTCACGTGACTCACATACAAAGATCATTTTCTTGTTGCCCCCTGATCGGCATGATCTTTAACAGTATGTAATAAATTGGTCTGTATATTCCAGCGATTTGGAATAAAAATAACGGCCAGCTGGCTGTCTCTATTAGCTAGCTGAAACGCTTGTATCGCAGGACGTCTATATAATGTATGCTATCCAATGTGGTGTTTAAAAAATAATAAAATTAACCGGAACTGGTTCACATGAGAAATGATGTAGCTTAGGGGCGAAATGTTGTTTTCGATCGGGGTTGAGTGATGATCTGTTGATCCAATCTTCTTGTGCTGTTAATGTTGAATGTAAAGTAGAAACCCAAATGTGGCGAGTTTTGCTGAGGTTTGACAGCTTAGATTACATTTGACCCCTTTTATGCGGAATCCAATGCCTTGCTACCAATAATTTGAGAATTAAGGAACATACCGTGCCTAATGCAGTGAGACAGTAAACTGTATGGACATTGATATTACATTTTACAGTACAGTATATTGTAATTAAACTGCGTGTATGAGTGTCTAGTACAGCGTATTGAGCTAAACAGCGCCGTATTCTAACAGCCTGCAAACGTCATCTCGCACCAATTCAGTATTATCACTTACTACCACTCAATTTCGGGTATACGACGTCCCGCATTGGTTCAGTGTCCTATCAGCAATAGAAGTAGTTCGTAAGGCTAATTTATGTCATAAGCCATTACATACAGCAATTCAGAAATCGAGATCTAAAGGTTTAATATGGAAGGATGAATTCTTTGTTACCCTGAGATGCTTTTTAAGTCATATAAGGGCAGACACACATACCGGCCATAGTGAAATTGCTTCCCTAGAATTCGAAAGAATATATATTCTAATTCTTGCCATCTCAGAATCTGATATTGATATAACCTGACATTTCATGATTCATTTAAATATTCTTAATCTGTGCTGGTTTACTCTCTTATATCAGGTAGCCTGTGACGTGCCCTGGTAGAATAGTACCTACGGCCCAATTATTTATATCCGGATAAACCGTACTATAATACTTTGCAAATACGACCAGTAGTAGCGAGGACATATTATACCGCCGTAGCCGGTTTTTGTTTGCCAAATACACTGCGGTTAGAGTGGCGCGGCTGAACCCGGTCGGAGATCGAAATTTCCATGTCAATCTTATCACACCCGGACTTAAATATTCATTACCGTTGCTATAGACTGATGGCACATATTGCGAAGCCAATATTTAGAGTGTTACGCAGGCCACCTCTGGCCCCACTGAGTGTAGGTCTTCGGCCTCTTAGTGGAACAGGTGTCAGGTGGCAGAAATCAGATTCCTCCAAGCTTAGCGACCGTTTGAGGCTAGCGAATTCATCTACCCCATTGCTCGGGGCTTCAGATGGGCCCACCGCATCTAGTCCGGCTGCTTTCAAGTCTCTCAACGACTTAATTCTCCAGAAGAGCCTCACTCACAAAAGCATTGGTGACCACCTTGTGAGATGCACTGTGTTTGATTTGCATGGCAATGTCAAGGTCGTTTCGGGCGAATATAGGCGATCTGAACTGCTTTCCAAGCATGGTCTTTTACCACGGGACTTGCGGAAGTTGGATATTGGAATCAGTAGCATTGTCCCGTCAATTCTCGTTCGAACGAATTCGATTCTAGTGAACCTTTTGCATATCAGAGCACTCATCAAAGCCGATATGGTTCTCTTGTTCGATGCATACGGATCTACGGACTCAAAGACCCAGAGCGTGTTTATGTACGATCTTGAGCATAAGTTGAGGCATGGCACTAAGACCATGGGTGGCCTTCCTTACGAGATGCGTGCTCTGGAAGCCATTTTTATCTCGGTCGTAACAGCTCTGGACGCAGAAATGCAAGTACATACTACTGTCATCAATGGTATTCTTGCAGAGCTTGAGGATGACATTGATCGGGAGAAGCTACGACTACTGCTTATCCAGAGTAAGAAACTTTCATCGTTCTACCAGAAGGCCACTCTCATTAGAGACGCTATAGAAGAGTTGTTGGATCAGGACGAAGATTTGGCTGGGATTTACCTTACGGAGAAGCTGAAAGGCACACCAAGGCACGAAGATGCGGACCATGACGAGATTGAGATGCTGCTAGAGTCGTACTACAAGCATTGTGATGAGATTGTCCAGACGGTGGGCAACCTCATCTCGAATATCCGGAGCACGGAGGAGATTATCAACATTATTCTTGATTCTAACCGGAACTCATTAATGCTGCTGGACCTCAAGTTCCAAATTGGCACTTTGGGACTAGGGGGCGGGGCCTTCATCGCTTCTCTCTACGGCATGAATCTCATGAATTTTATTGAAGAAACCAATTGGGGGTTCCTTTTGGTCAGTGGTGTAGTTACAGTGTTTTCAATTGGCATTGTCATATACGCACTGAGAAATCTCCAACGAGTGCAACGAATAACGATGATGACTCAACGAAATAAGAAAAATAAGCGCAAGAAGTAAATCTGTACATACTAACAATCTCATCTGTTCTAAATCTCGCCATTCTCCAATTATTAAACAGCAAAAAATTCACAATTCTCGTTCGCTGGTGAGTGCTTGGGCTGACACGCGTTTCAATTTTAGGACCTCTGAAGATGTTTGAAATCACTATAGTATCATCATTATAGAATATACGTTTAATATCATTGAGAATGGTACTTTACAACTTTCTCATTGTTAAGACAAAAAGTTAAAAATGACTTTGACAAAGATGCAATTACCAATTCGGTTCGTAACATTTTCTCGGTTTCATGCTCTGCAGAAAATATATACATTAGTCCTTCCGTTGTCGCTTGGCCACAGTCTTTACATCCTCGTCATAATTTAGCGTATTTGGAACATTGGTAAATGTCCCTGGATTATCATCATCGTATTGGGGCAAAGGTGGAGGAGGCGGAGGTGGTGGTAGCGGTGGAAGAACATCCTTCCTATAAGGAGGCTTCAATGAATGGTCATGATATGGGGCCCTGTGGGATCTGTATGGGGGCTCTGGCGGAGGTGGAATGGGAAGTTGATGCCCTCCATGTCGCTTATATGGAGGTTCTGGTGGCGGGCGGTGGCGCCTGTTACGGCGGTTTTGGCGATCACCACGGTAGTGACGGTCTCTATTATTATTGTCATGGTAATGTCGGTTGTGATGCGGTCGGTAGGTGTCCTGTCTATACGGCGGCGGGTGATCATAGAACATTTCTGGCCGTGGTGGAAGGTTCATAGCAAACGGCTGGTCATACCCGTTGTTACTGCCCATTTTCTGTGCGTGTTGAGATGGATCCACGTTTGGAGCATGCGGAATAGCTTTTCGGAAGTTACTCTTTGCATTCATCTCATGAGAGTCTTGGTAACGCGGGAGCTTGTCCTTGGTAGCAGGAAGAGGCTCAGTAATAAAGAATCGGTGCGCCAAAGCCCCTACGGCAGTTAGCCGCGTCAACGGGTTGATGTCAAGCAATCCAGCCAACAACGACAGGGACGGGGAATCGAGTTCTTTAAACACAGATTCAAACTGGCGGTGGTAAGGCCCGTATGTCATTTTCCCGCCTGGGAGCTGGTCAAACCCGGGCATTGTTTCTTGGCTTGGGGATCCCAGCAGCTTGAAAATACGATGGCCCTGGTCTATATCCGAAACGCCTTGAAGTATTGGCGCGCCCTTGAACATCTCGCCAAATACACAGCCGATCCCCCACATGTCAATCGCAGTCGTATACTTGGCCTCTCCCAGAATTAGCTCCGGCGGCCGGTACCACCGAGTTACGACCATTGACGTATATGCATACTTACCGATACCCGCTCCAGCGCCAGCCTTAGGAGGCGGGTCATAGTACTTCCTAGCTAGGCCAAAGTCCGCAATTTTCACTGTACCATTGTTGTCAATGAGTATGTTGGCGGTCTTAATATCTCTGTGCAGGTATTGCCTCTCATGAAGGTATTTCATCCCTTCAAGAAGCTGCTTCATGTAAAGTTTGATATGCGGAAGAGAAAGCTTAACACTGGGGTTCTGGAGCAAGCCGCTGAGATCGTGGTCCATGTACGGAGTCACCATGTATACAGGAGGACGTGGATCGGGGCTGCTCTGCTCTGGAGGGGATCCCACGACCATCTCGACCAGGGGAATGACATTCTCGTGGCTCAGATCCTTGAGGACCCGGATCTCTCTGAGAGCTGTCAGCGGGAAGCCTTCCTTTTCATTGTGCATAAATATCCGCTTCAGCGCAACCAATTGGCCAGTTGATTTCCTACGCGCTTTGTGCACCTCGCCAAATGTACCCTCGCCAAGCTTCTCCAGCAGAGAATAGCAGCCGTCTATCGCTGAGCACCCTACGAATTCCTGCTGCAACATCTTCCGAGGCTCATTACACCTATTAGTTGTTAAATCGCACTGCTTTCAACGTAAATCGATGAGGTTGTCTGCCAAACCTCAAAAATAGTCGATTAGCATCATTTCCATATTTAGATTAGTCATTGCTTAGTCATTTATAATATGACAACGCGACATAATATCATGACAGCTGTAAATATCTGTTACGGGGGTATATCTAGGCAGATTTGCGTGATTAATCCAACTAGAGGAAAGAAAATCTTTCAAGTTTACTGTAACTTTGGTAAAGATACTTTTTATGCCCCAAAGTTAATGACAAATTTGATACTCGTTTCCCAACACTTGTACGGCATGCCGTTCCTGAGCTATAATTGCTGAGCCATGAGACATTTTGGCCCTTTTTAAGGCTGGCTACTAATGATTTCGAATCAACGAGCCGATGATGGCTTAAAATACACACATTGCTATGACTGTGGCAAACAATAAAGGACAATATACCGGTTATCCCCCTTGAGCTTCTACTCTGAGAAGTCCCATGAGCTCAAATGTTTGGATCGGTAATGCGATCTCATCGGAATTAGGCTCCATTGTTTTAAATATTGGGTTCCTGCAGGGTAATGAATTCATCGCCTTAGCAAAGGCATTATTTAAAAAAAAATGCCCTCGTTAATCTTTCAATGCTCAATCTAACAAATAATGCTTTAATACGAGAGTTTAACCATGGTAATATACCTTTATTTGAAAGATAAAAACCGAGACATTATTGAACAGTTTGTCGAATGGTGTCGATCGCGCGCGCAAAAGGTCAATATCCTGCAGATATGGAGATGTCCACATCCGAGGTTATTACCGACGCTTAGAAATCAAAGGTTTAAAATTCAACTATTTATATAGGGCTGGCAATTCAATTAACAATGTCTATCGCTTCCAATATTCTCCGAAGAGCAATGTCTACCAACGCTAAAGCCTTTGTTTTCTCTAAATACGGCGATCCCCGAGAGGTCGTCAAGCCTTTGTCGTACACCATTAGCGAGCCAAAGGAAAACGAAGTCCAGCTCAAATTGCTGGCATTCCCAATTAACCCGTCTGATATCAATCAGATCCAGGGCATTTACCCCTCCCGACCCGTGTTCCGTGAGGACCTCGGGACTCCTGAGCCAGTCGCAATTGGCGGAAACGAGGGTGTTTATGAGGTTGTAAAGGTTGGATCCAAGGTTACCAGAGCCAAGGTTGGCGACTGGGCCCTTCCTGCCAAGGTCAGCTTTGGTACCTGGCGAACTGCTGCTACCGTTGATGAAAAAGCAATGAATTATATTCAAGACCACGCTAAGAACAAGCCTACTCAGGTAGCAACGGTCTCGGTGAACCCAACTACTGCTCATGAGATGCTGCGAGAGTTCGTCGAGCTAAAGCCAGGTGACTTCTTCATCCAGAACGGCGCCAATTCCGGCGTTGGCCGAGCTGCCATTCAGCTTGGTAAGCTCTGGGGGCTGAAGAGCATCAACATTGTGCGAGACCGTCCGGATCTTGCAGAACTCAAGAAGGAGCTCACCGATCTTGGTGCGACCTATGTAATTACTGAGGAAGAACTTGGCGACAAGGAATTTGACAAGCAGATCAAGGAATGGACTAAGGATTCCGAAGTCAAGCTTGCTCTCAACTGCATTGGCGGCAAGAATTGCACCAACATGTCGAGGAAGCTGTCCCCAGGTGGCCACCTTGTCACTTATGGTGGCATGTCTGGCCAACCCATCAATCTTGGTGTTGGTTCGTTCATCTTCCAGGATATTCACGCCCATGGCTACTGGTTGTCTGCCTGGGCTAAGAAAAACCCGGAAAAGAAGTTTGACCTAGTTAAGAAGCTGCTGAAGATGATGGCAGATGGCGAGCTTGTTGAGCCACCGGTTTCAACCACAGAGCTCTCTTTGTCAAGCTCTGACGAGGAGCTCGGCAAGATCATCACCGAGTCCTTGACCAATTCCATGGCGTCCAAGGGCAAACAGTTGATCACTTTGAAAGAGTAATATGCCCTGTTTGAATTGAACATTGAAATGAGTAGTTTGAATAATTCAGCTCTTTGTAGTCTCGACATAGTCAATGTATTGCTCATTAACGCATTTATCGTACGCCATCAATTAACTTCAGATTCAGCACTTCAGTAATATTATTATGTTATATGACATATAGGTCTAGAGCTCATAAACTAGGCATTTTGGGCTGCCTTAATTACAGGAAGCTATCGTATCTCTCTTTCCCTGAGCAGGTGGGAGGGACGTTGTGGGGACGGAGAAATGTTAAAGTAACATCTCATGGCGACATCCGATGAGTTTTTTCCGTCCACTATTCCTTTTCGTGAGCCTAACGGAACTACATGGACCCCACATATCAAGCTCCCATTAATAGAAGGAACAATTTTTTTTCCGGATGTTCACTATGATGCAATTCTTTTATAGAATTGGAGATGGCACGACTCATTCCCATGCAAGTCCCCGTATATCGATATCATAGGACCATATTTACCTGATCTACATGGGGGTGACTGTCACTACACACCAAATTAATCCGTGATCAGTGGTTTTCCACTTCGACAAGTAATATTATCCTGCATCCATGTTCTCCATTAAAGGCTATCTGAAACTACTGACAACCTGTAGAATTCCCCGCGATTCCCCTCAGTACTATACATCCGAACTCGGAATGGCCCCACCATATGCATGAGAAGCATGATGTTCATCAAGCCTACTAACTTTGGCGATCTGTAACTGCACAGTTCAACCTTAAACTTGACAGAGCCTCCTATACAGGGTCCGTAAGTCTATCCCATCGGTCAAGAAGAAATCCAGCTCTCCCATCCACGTTTAATTTTTGAAGAGCGCACGAGAAGCGCTCACCGCTTTTTAATTGTGTGCGGCCATAAACGTTTTCTATTTCGGTACAGCGATCTGAAACCCCGCTCAAATCTCCTTACCGCTACGACATTGACTACATATAGGACAATTTGTATCTAGGCTAGAAAAAATGTATTTTGAGAGCATTTATGCAAAGTGAATGGACTGGAAAAATAAATATATGGCTAATCTGAAAGGATGTACGAAATAGAAGAGTAAAGATTATCCGCGACCCAGCTTACGAGTCGAAATGTAGTCAGGTCGTCTCAGTACTGATCTGGGGTATCTATGGTCAACCACCAGCGCTATAGTCCCGGGATGCAGATAGATAGCGTAAATACCTATAATAAAAACGGTGAACGCGGAGGGGGTGTGAATATATAAGATACATTCCCGCCTGAAGAAAAGTTTTATACATTACTTCAAAGATCCTTTCCGAGTACGCCATGAACAGCAAAGACGAAAATTTGCATTCAGAAAAACCAGGGACGACCAGCCACTTAGAGCAAGGTGCCTTGAATGATGCTGAGTCTCTCTCTGGCGATGATGTCCACTTTGAAAAAGCTATTGCCCACACCCAAGCCGACCTGCATAATGTTATCGAGCAGAATAAACCAGCCACTTTCGGTAAGGGTATGTTGAAACTCTATGCCGTCTGCTTCTTGGTATACTTCTGTTCAACTCTGAACGGCTTCGATAGCTCTCTTATGGGTTCCATCAATGCCCTTCCCGAATATCTTGATTATTATAACATGGACCAGGGATCTGCCGGCACTGGCCTTGTGTTCTCCATCTTCAATATTGGAGCTATGACAGGTTCCCTCTTCATTTGGATCTCTGATTACAAAGGCCGAAAGCTAGCCATTGCAATCGGATGCGCTGGTGTCATGGTAGGCACTGTAGTCACTGCCACCGCTAAGACTACTTCTACTTTCATCGGTGGCCGATATCTCCTTTCCTTCTTCTCTGCTATTGCTTCAGGCGCAGCGCCTATGTACTGTGTCGAGATTGCCCCACCGCATATTCGAGGTATTGTCTCCGGTTTCTACAACACCCTCTGGAGTCTCGGATCCCTTATTGCTGCATTCTCTATCTATGGCTGTATGATCCGCTTTGAAGGCTCGACTCTTGCATTCAGGATCCCGCTGTGGCTCCAGATGCTCTGCCCGGGGATTGTTCTGTGCGGTATCTACTTTATTCCAGAATCCCCACGATGGCTCGTTGGAAAGGACAGGGTCGAAGAAGCTAGACAGTTCATTATCGACTTCCACTGCAATGGAGATGCTGATCATCCACTTGTCGAATTGGAGCTGATTGAGATCGTCGAGTCTCTCAAGGCCGTTTCCCTCGCTAGCCCCAAGTCTTTCTTCGATATCCGAGATCTCTTTCAAACTCGATCTGATCGTTATAGGCTGATGCTTATTATCATGTTTGCTTGGTTTGGTCAGTTCTCTGGTAACAACGTCGCTTCTTACTACTTGCCAAATATGCTCAACGCAGTTGGTATCATTGACCCGAGAACTCAGGTTCTCATGAACGCCATTTATGCCATTGTTGGCTGGGTATTTGCATCTATGGGTCCTTTCCTCCATGATCGTGTTGGTCGACGAAAGATGTTCTTGGGCGCCACCCTGGGTCTCATGGTGTGCCTCTCTGTCGTAGCTGCCACTACGGCTACTTTCCAGAAACAGCAAGCCAAGGGAATTATCAACCATCAACTCTCATATGCTTCCATTGCATTCATCTATTTGTTCAACGTCGTCTTCGCTATATCCTACACTTCCATGCAACCCATCTACCCAGGAGAGATCTCGTCCAATAAAATGAGAGCTAAAGCTATGATGGTGATGGGTATTGTTGGGGGTGTTGCATCCTTCGTGAATCAATTTGCTGCTCCAGTGGCCATGGCCAATATCAAATATTGGTTCTATGTTTTCTTCGTTTTCTGGGATATGCTGGAGTTTGTCCTTATTTATTACTTCTTCGTTGAGTCCAAGGGCCGGACTCTGGAAGAGCTGGAAATTGTATTTGAGGCCAAGAACCCAGTCAAAGCCTCACTCAAAAGCTACGATGATATCTCGGTTTGATGTTCCAGTTATTTCAGCTATTTTTCACGTTTGGTTAAATTAAATTCAATCTGAAATTAATTACGACAATGACTATAAAATTCTTCAAAAGACTAGAGTGGCGATGATGAGATGCTCTCATCTATTTGTCTGCAAGGTGTACACCATGATCGATTGTTAAAATTTATTCTGGCTATATAGACTGTATTGCAGCATAATTCTCCAGTCTAATGCTCCATACTTGATATCAAATCTTGTGCATACCTGTCTATATCTGTAAGGAAGTAATTTGAGGCCTAACTAGGCTGGAGTCTACATCTGTCATCCCTGCTCTAGGTAGATCGGCCAATGCCAATTTCGCAATACATTTAACTTCGTATAAAATAAATTGGAAGTTATAGAATTACTCATCTCCTCCCTGAGAATAGCCTACGTTTTTATTCTCAGCGCCCATCTTGACCAATCGATCTCTCATTGCAATGGCAATCTTCTGTTCATCTTCAGGAAGGTCTGAGAAGTTAATTTTATCAGCCCATTCACCAACGCCATGCTGCAATACATTTCGTGGCCGAGCAGCCTTTCCATTAATATGTCCAATGGAACCATGCAGAGTCATTCGCTCTTTAGTGGAGTCATACACTCCACGATGGAGAATATTGTTGTTGTAAAAGATAACGTCACCTGGCATCATCTCGACAACCTTCATATTTGGCAGCTCGTCGGCGAATGGATCAGCATTTCTCTCGGCGTCAGTTCGAGCTCGAGCATGGGAACCTGGAACTACTATGAGCGATCTATCTTCATAGAGTGGAAGGTTCCACTGGGCATGCCAAGCGGGCTCATTGAGCCGGGCAATCTCCTCTTCAGCAGTGGCGGTTGGTGGAACATCATCTCGATGCCACCGCAATGCAAAGTCCTTGTCGGGTCGAATGAGCATATTATAAAGCTCCATGACGAGATGATCGTCATTATCATCATCAAGCAATTCTTTGATGACCGATCGAACTCCACTATTGAAATAAGATGAAGTGAAGAGAGAGTGATCTGGCAAGTCTGGATGCATCAAATGTTGAACTCCCCAGATGCCATTGGACGGATCACTACCCCATGGCGGGAACTGCTTTGGAAGAGTTCTAATGTATGGCCATTCACCGCTGCGGGCCATTTTAACGGTACGCTGGGCAGCAGCTCGTAGTTTCTCTATCTCCTCTTCGGAGAGAACCTTTGGAATTCTCACAAACCCATCCCGCTTCAGAGATTCAAGGTAAGTCAGACCAGTATCAGGAGAGATTGTAGGCATTTCTAAAATATTTTATTTATGTGAATTTGTTCTGAAATATGGGGTAGCTTTTATACTTGTTGATGTTACAATGTACCCCACCACAAATTTTCAGGCGGGGTAGAATTTAGCGAAAAGGTATCGCGGATGTCACCTTAATTGTACTTCAACATCAACCCCAGAAAGTCTCAGCTAAAGAATGTCGCATTGGACCAATGATACCTCCCCCCACTATTCGGGACCAGTTTCCAACTACGTATAATTTAGAAACGGTGCTTATACCCTGCATATTGCCAATACTAGGGTGAAGCTATTTTGTCTGAGATCAGTGATCCGATCATGAGATACAACCCTATGAAAAAATATATCTTGCGAGGGATGGTGGACATTATCAGCAATAACTTGCTGAAGATGTATTGTCCATTGGGAGCAGGATCTAACTTCTGGCTTAGGAGACCATTATTATAAAGCACTAGTATTAAAATCTATTTGGTGACAAAATCGGCAACACAGTCTTGCAACAACTTTGCAGTGCGAAGCATCCGGTCGGTACAACATTCCTATATGTAGCCGCATAACGGTACGTTCTCAATGAGAACCGACTCTATTTGTTTCACTTGGAAAATCTACTTGGTAGTGGCTTTATTAGTTCATTCAAACATTAGGATAGCTTGTAATTATGCATTTGGATTGGGCACAAAGTATATCTGCTTTTATCCACAATATTTAATCTGTTTGCCGGATCTTGATTAAAACAACCGAGAATGCATGACATCATATCCTGTGCCTGGCGATCTGTCCCATAAATCTCACAGACGTAGTCCTGAGCCATCAAACTATGAATTCCGGGGTGCTAGAAAGTTTGACAAATTAATCTTGAAGTATGATATTCTACTTACAGTACAGTACTGCCCTGTCTCAGTTCACCAATCGTACAGCTGATCGACAGCGAGGCTGCACTATTGTCTCGTAGTGGGGTCATGCCATACGGCTCAACCTTTCCGTTATCCCCAGTTGCAGCCCCACTTTTAAACCCCTTGGCCTTTCTTATAAAGAAATGGCATTAGCAGGTATATTCTCTCTTTTTAGCATACAGACCGGTGGAAAAGCCGAACATACTAACCGTAATATGGCGCGGACATTAAAATTTCCGTAACTTCTTCCGCATAGTACACTGATAAAACACCCCAGTATTCAGGCGAAGGCACTTTGATTTCAATTTCAGTTAACATAAGCATTTTCTTTCACATCCATAAAGATCAAGACACTGGTACTTGAACCTAGCACATTATTTTAATACCAAGTCTCGAAATTTGTGGCTACTTTTGCTGAAGTATATACCAATGATGTTGACCATCACCCCTGTTCCCCCACTTTAAGCAATATTCCCGCTAATGGAGGATTACACCTATATACCCCCGTATATCCCACATGCAAGAAGTTATACTCCACACCAATGCTGAAGATCCTCATTCTGCTGCGTGTTACCTGCAACCTCAACATGAGCCGTGCCTGATAGCGAAGGGTATATAAAAAGGGACATTATTGCCTTTCGAAAAGGATTTAAAGTCCAAGGCAACACAGGGGATCTATAACGACCCTAAACATGGATAATAAGGAGATTTCCGCTACTGACAAGCTCGACGCGGCAGAGCATGTTGAGAATAGTGCCGAGGAGAATGCCTCTCTTCCTGGTGACAAGGTAGCCTTTGAGAAGGCCATTGCCAATGCTCAAGCTGACCTTCACAATGCAATTGAAGCGAACAAGCCAGCCACTTTCGGTAAGGGTATGTTGAAACTCTATGCCGTTTGCTTCTTGGTGTACTTCTGTTCAACTTTGAACGGCTTTGATGGCTCTCTTATGGGTTCCATCAATGCTCTCCCAGAGTACCTAGATTACTATAACATGGACCAGGGGTCTGCCGGCACTGGCCTTGTGTTCTCCATCTTCAATATCGGTGGTATGACAGGTTCCCTCTTCATTTGGATCTCTGATTACCGAGGTCGAAAGTGGGCTATGGCAATTGGATGTGCTGGTGTCATGGTAGGCACTGTAGTCACTGCCACCGCTAAGACTACTTCTGCTTTCATCGGTGGCCGATACCTCCTTTCCTTCTTCTCTGCTATTGCTTCAGGTGCTGCCCCAATGTACTGTGTCGAGATTGCCCCGCCACATATTCGAGGTGCAGTTTCCGGGTTCTACAACACGCTTTGGTATGTTGGATCCCTTATTGCTGCATTCTCTATCTATGGCTGTATGATCCACTTTGAAGGTTCAACTCTTGCATTCAGAATCCCACTCTGGCTCCAGATGCTCTGCCCGGGGATTGTTCTGTGCGGTATCTACTTTATTCCAGAATCCCCACGATGGCTCGTTGGAAAGGACAGACTTGAACAGGCTAGACAGTTCATTATTGACTTCCACTGCAATGGAGATGCTGACCATCCACTTGTCGAATTGGAGCTGATTGAGATCGTCGAGTCTCTCAAGGCCGTTTCCCTCGCTAGCCCCAAGTCTTTCTTCGATATCCGAGATCTCTTTCAAACTCGATCTGATCGTTATAGGCTGATGCTTATTGTCATGTTCTCTTGGTTTGGTCAGTTCTCTGGTAACAACGTCTCCTCTTATTATTTGCCGACAATGTTGAATTCTGTGGGCATCACTTCTCCTCAAACCCAGGTGTTAATGAACGCTATTTTCGCGCTTACTGGTTGGATTTTCGCATCCCTTGGTCCGGTACTGCACGATCATGTTGGACGTCGAAAAATGTTCCTTTGCGGATCCTTAGGCATCTCTGTATGTCTCGCTATAGTTGCGGCCACTACAGCTACGTTCCAGAAGCAACAAGCTAAGGGCATTACTAACCATGCGATTTCATCTGCGTCCATTGCATTCATTTTCATTTTCGGGGCTACATTCTCCATTGCATTTACATCTATGCAACCTATCTATCCAGGCGAGGTTTCATCAAACAAGATGAGAGCCAAGGCCATGATGGTGATGGGCATTGTCAGTGGTATTGCGTCGTTTGTGAATCAATTCGCTGCTCCTGTGGCCATGGCGAACATCAAGTACTGGTTCTACGTTTTCTTCGTTTTCTGGGACATGCTCGAGTTTACTCTTATTTATTTCTTCTTTGTTGAGACTAAGGGTCGAACTCTGGAAGAGCTTGAACTTGTATTCCAGGCCAAAAACCCAGTCAAGGCTTCCCTCAAAGGCTACAACGAATTCTCAGTTTAACTTTTTCAATTTATTGTTTTTATTGTGCTCGCATAGTACATGGTAGTATTGAAAATTGTGAAAATGGAGCCTTGAAATACCGGCCCGATAGTAAATCCCCGTGCCTCCTTGAATTGACCTTTTGAGTTAATTCTGCACCCCATATTCGTTGATCCGCGGACCGGCACGGCGTTTTTTATGAGGAGGAGGGGGATTGTACATATACGTGGCTGGCCTGATTCATGCACGTCGCAGCCTTCGTGTGTGTTTCTAATTTTTTAACCAGGACAACTGTTAGCATTTATCTTTGGATATCGGGTTAACATTAGCCCTTCCGTGAGGAATATGAGAGGAGGGACAATGTCGTGAATCAATGCTATTAACCTCTTTCATCAATTTAGGATTCCTTTGCGAAGCAGGGTATATAACGGGTCTTCAGAAGACTATGCAGCCGGTGTTTATACAAGAACTACAATCATGCTGAACCAGACGACTAAGCTTCAAGTGAGATGTTACCTCGGCTACTTTGATGGCCTGCAGGGGAGAGATAGTAAGTATACTAACTATTTACTATGAGCCGATGCATGTAATGTATGTCAATGTTATTAGGCTTTTATATTCGGCTAAGGAGTCCCACTTGAATGCAGAGCATTATGATTTGATTCCTTCGTTCATAAGATACAATATCATTTCTAGTGTAATTTTCGTAACCTACGCTAGATATGCTAATTAGCACACGAAGCTCAATCTCTAAATATGTCTATTCCATTGTAAATTTAATTGGCTCCATGAATCAATGCGTTATATGAAATCCTTGTTTTTATTTTTTATTGGACCGACCAGGATCAAACATTCGAATATGAGTACATGTAATGAGCGCCGCAGGCGGCTCGTGTTACCTAATACAAGTATGTGGCGCTTACATAAAAGGTCCCGATATGAAAAAAATGAAAAATTCAAACAAAAAATCTTATCGGATTGATTCAATACTGATTAGAAAATGTCAGATCAGCAGGAGCATTTGCAGAAGGAGGAGGAAGACGTCACCATGGCCGAGGCCGGTGAACAGGTGGAGGAAGACACTCGAGATCCAGAGAAGATTACCATTGTAAGTGGTTCAGCGGGCACTGTGCAGTGAACTAACCGTGAACAGCTGCCGGGAGCTTCTGAAGACGGCTTTGCAGTCTCATTCCAGATCAAAAACGAAGACCACACACTGGGGAACGCCCTGCGATACATCATCATGAAGAAGTGAGTATTTCTATCTCTTTGGCGATGTTGAATCGACTAACATTGAATGAATTAGCCCTGATGTCGAGTTCTGTGGCTACTCCATTCCGCATCCCTCTGAGCCGAAAATGAACATTCGAATCCAGACATACGGCAAGACTACGGCCATCCAAGCATTTAACAAGGGCCTCAACGACCTGGTGGACATGTGCGATCACATTGAATCGGTGTTCAGAGACCGAGTGTCGGCAGGCGGATACTCGCAAGAAGACTAACCTACTCCCAACGTTTTAACCGAAAAATATAATCCTCCAGCGAGCCATAGTACCAGCGAATCATTTAGTACCTGCGTTAGCACATAGTACTAGCGGCGCGCATAGTACTAGAAAAGTGTAGGACTGATATCCTCGTAGTATACATATATAGAAGGGCAGATGGACTTTTTAACTCGTACGATTGGGTCTTTTACCGGGCCCAGTATTCCTTACACAATAGGCGAGAAGCTTCCTGACAGCTACGACTTCCCGTCCATTTGGAATCTTCACGATGGCGTACAGAAAGCTGACAAGTCACCATGTTCTCTGTTTATATTTGACGCCAAAGCCCCTGGCAATAGTCAAAGACTGCCATTGGCGCGTAATATGGTCTCCAAACTAAAGAAGCTGCGGATACCTGGTGTAGTCAAGATCCTCGACTCGGTGGAGACCGACGCGTCCCTCATAGTTGCCACTGAGCATGTGCAACCGTTGCACTCTGTAATAGATGACCTGTCCGATGATACCAAGGTCTGGGGGCTCTATAATGTCATTAATACCATCCACCATGTATCTGGAGGAGGATGTGTCCACGGCAATATCAACCTGGGATCAATATTCGTTAACGATGCTGGCGAATGGCTTGTGGGTGGCCTCGAACTGGCCACTGTCATCGAGTCGGAGGAGATTCTGTTCAGATATGGGTCGCTACTGCCTGGTTCTGGAAACTACGCACCGCCAGAAGTGGCAAAACAGGGCTGGCAGGTCTCGCAGAGACAGCCTCAATCGGTAGATGCGTACCAGATGGGCAATTTTATCTACGATGTTTTCAATGGCACGCCACAGAACCCTTCTTCGGCCCGTCCTTCTCGCCGCGGAAAGGTCCCCACAGCTCATATCTACAATGTCAGCCGGCAAATGACCTCAATTGAGCCGCGAAAGCGAACTACAGTCGAACAGGTCGTCAATACCAAGGGAATAGACCATTTTCACTCGCCGATGGTCGAGATTGGCGAAGCCCTTGCATCTTTGACGATTGTATCTGAGGATCAGCTCACTCTGTTCCTGGCAAAATTGAACGAAAATCAAGCCAAGTTCCCCAAAGTGTATCTACACTTTAAGGTCCTACCTCAAGTTGTGGCCGCAGTGGACCTCACCCTGCAAAAGAGGTCTGCCGGTGGGTCTGTTAGCAGTACCACAATCAAAGGGTTCCAGACCATTGTCGCCTTGTCCAAAGACCTCAATGCTCAGGATTACTCCAAAATAGTGAGCCCCATCATTATTAAGCTGTTTAGCTGTCAGGATAGAGCCGTTCGGCTGGAGCTCCTTACTACCATGGGAGATTATATCGACTACCTCGATAAGAAAATTGTATCAGAAAAGATCTTCCCATTGCTCGCGGGTGGATTCTCTGACAGCGAGCCATTGATCCGAGAAAACAGTCTCAAGAGTGTTGCCCATGTCATTCCCAAACTAACTGAGAGACAAATCAACGGCGAATTACTACGGCTGCTGGCCAAAACTCAGAATGATGCAGTACAGGAGATCAGAGCTAACACGACTATTTTGCTTGGCCGAATTGCAGACCAATTTGCAAAGTCGACTCGTGCTAGTGTCCTCATAGCCGCATTTTCACGTGCTCTGCGTGATCCATTCGTACAATCTCGCATTGCGGCCCTTTTGGCTCTCACTGCTACCGCCGACTACTACACCCCACTGGAATGCTGTAATAAAATCATTGGCCCGCTTGCTGCGCTACTAATTGACTCCGATTCGAGCGTTCGACAGCAAGCCATGGTCACAATGGACCTTTTCCTAGGCAAGGTTCGTGCCCATGCTGACTCTTTGGATAAGAGCAGTTCCGACAATCTTTCCAGCGCTACTCCAGACTTGACCAAATCATCAGATACAGTCACTAATACAGTTACTGGAGCCGTTTCGAGTCTTTCAAAATGGACATGGTCTAATCTTGCGTCGGCTTCTGATAGATCCATGTCTGCGCCATTGGACAGAAAGCCAACTACTTCCTACGCCCCCAGCCCTCCTCCACAGCTGCACCAGCAGCAGGCCCAAAAAGTCACTCTGCCTCCTTCAGCGCCATTTGGGGATGAAGATGACGATGACGATGCTAATGACTTTGCCTCCTGGAACGATGACTTTGAAGATGAAGCAGTTGAGGAGACTACGAAAAAGGCCAAGAATTTATCATTAGAGCCTGATGATGAGGACGAAGATGGATGGAATTGGTAACCTTTTTCAGTCCAATGGATAATTGAAATCGTTACAAAAACCTTCCAGGATTGCCTTATAGTGGACGGCGTTTAATGACGGAATGGCCAGCTTTATTGGTCAATCCGTTACAAGTAATTGGGATAATATACAGCTTATCAAAGGGTCAAGAGTAATTGAACCATATTCTTTTAAAAATTAACACTTATAAATAGGGAATTCTATGGAATTAGGAAAGTTTTTAAAATGCTAGCGTATAATTAGTATCGTCTACCGTTGCCCAGCGGAGCACTATTGGAGCCAGAGTAGCTGCTACCACCACCTCGTCGGTAACCGCCACCGTTTCGATAGCCACCACCGCCTCGGTAGCCACCACCGTTTCGGTATCGGCCGCCGCCACCACCGTAGCCACCTCGTGGTCGAGCCATCTCAGCAAGCTTTGGATCGATCTCTTGCTTGGCCTCAGTCAAAACAGTGACAAGGTCTCGAGCCTGCTTAGAGTTCTCAGAGGTGAAGAGAGTGATAGCAGTACCCTTCTCTCCAGCACGACCAGTTCGACCAATTCGGTGCACATAGTCTTCGCTGTTAGACGGATAATCATAGTTGATGACATAGTTGATGCCCTTAACGTCTAGAAACCGGTTAGTAAAAATTCTAAAAAAAAATAAATAAAAAAGCGAAACAAAAAAGACGTGGTTAATAGTCCCATTGGATAAACCCTTGATATCTTCTTTTGCATGACACCAGTAACAATCAATGTGAATTGTTGCCACAACAGTATCCTTCCAAGGTCTTTCAATTTGCAAATCACTTACCAATTTCTCAATAAGAATGCGGTTTGGGGCAAACAGCAGCATGCAAACTAAAAAGACTCCACCAGCCAAAAATACAATTAGCAGAAGCAGAAGGATCTGGTATCATATCACGAGGGTCACGGCATTGCGACTTGAATAATACAAATCATCCAAACCAGCTAGAATGTCTTCTAGCCTGTCCTTGTATATCGCAGTGAGGACTCCTCATCAATCAAGGGTATCAAATGGTATCTTTCTCAATTATCAGTCACGCCGCTTCAATATTCAGCAGCAACTAGATATAACCTTTCTTTTCTCAACTCTTTGTTAAGTAGAAAAATGATTTTTTTGGGGGGAAGGGGGATGTAACATACCAATACCACGCGAAGCAACATCGGTGGCAACCATAATTGGGCTCTTGCCAGTCTTGAATTCCTTGAGAACCCAGTCTCGTTCACCCTGGCCCTTATCACCGTGAATGGCAAGCGCAGGCCAACCATCCTGTCGGAGATATCGGGTAATCTCGTCGGCAACTCGCTTAGTCGAAGTGAAAATCAAAACCTTGGACTTCTTGTCCTCCATAGCAGTCTCAAGGTGCTTGAGCAGTCGGTCCCGCTTCTCAAACTCGCTGACAACCTCGACAATCTGCTTAATGTTGTGAGAAGCAGAGAGCTCGAGAGAACCAATGTTGACCTGAATATAGTCCTTCTGGTAGTCTCGGGCCAATCGCTGGACCTCCTTTGGCCAGGTGGCAGACCACATAAGAGTCTGTCGGTCCGGTCGAATCTGATCCACAATCTTTCGAATCTGAGGCTCGAAGCCCATATCCAACATTCGATCGGCCTCGTCAAGAACCAAATACGTGACTCGTCGCAGGTTAGTCTTGCCGCTCTCCAGCATGTCAATGAGTCGACCTGGAGTAGCAATGCAAATCTCAACACCTCGCGCTAAGTCTCGAATCTGCTGGCCACGGGGAACACCACCGTACACGCAAGTGTTTCGAATTCGAGAGCTTCGGCCAAACTTGGAGCACTCCTGCTGAATCTGAACAGCCAGCTCACGGGTAGGAGCAAGCACCAAAACAATTGGACCATCACCCGGAGCTAGCAGCGGCTGGGCATTGATGTGGACAATAGCCGGCAGACAGTAAGATAAAGTCTTACCGGAACCAGTGGCAGCAATACCGATAACGTCTCGACCGGAAAGAGCCATTGGCCAGCCCTGGGACTGAATGGCGGTTGGCGCATCAAAGCCCTGTGCCTTGACCTCCTTAAGAACGTAGTTTGGGAAGCCAGCCTCATCAAACGTCTCCACTGGCTTTGGAATGTCGTCACCGACCAAAGTCATATCGTGCTTCTTTCGGAAAGCAGCAACCTCCTCATCAGATCGGTTGGCAACGGATTCAGCCTCCTTGTAGAAGTTCTTTTCAAACTTTGGCAGCTTGGACATGTCAGAAAAGTCTGGAGCCTCGAGATTATCGCCGAGGTTGCCATGCTTGTCGCCATATCGGTCACCACCATATCGGTCGCCACCTCGTCGGTCTCCTCGGTAGCCGCCACCGCTTCGATAACCACCGCCGCCGCCTCGGCCGCCACGGTAACCATCTCGGTCCCGGTCTCGATAGGAGTCACGGGATCTGTAAGAATTTTCTTCGTAGGTCATTTCTATTATTCTATTTCGAAAATTCCGTTAAAAAGAAAGAAAGTTGTTACTGGAAAGGATGGTAGTGGATATGCTAGTGTTTTTATATCTTAAAGTGTATCGCTGATAAAAAATTTTTTTCTTTGTCTCACATTTGCGCCCGCCGTGCTCAGCCGCAGATTATGTGGCTCGGACTGTAATTTGGCATATACCGCCTAGCTACAGGGGCCAATAAAACTAGAATTTATATAAAATTCTTTGGAGGGGGCTAGTAGGCTCTATTGTATTTTTGAGTTCTAACATGCTACTCCTGCGATTTTTTTTAAATGTGTAGGTCATTGATTTGACTCCCGCCATTTATTCTGATATAACAATCATAAGCTGTTAAAGTCATATTAAGAGCAGTATGGCAGTTGTCAAATACGAGATGTGAGATTCGGATCTGCAGAATTGGGTTTATCTCGGGAAATGATATGCAAGAGCTGCTATCGTAGTGTAAGTAGATAATTAGTTTTCCAGATATATATTAAACAATACGTGTTTAGTCCATTACAAATTCATTATCATTATCATCAAAGTCGTTATCGTCGTAGTCGTTTTCATCTTCATCATCATCTCGGTCCTCTTCCTCGTCATACTCTCGATCCTCGTCCTCATCGTCGTCCGAGTCAAATGATAACATGTTCGAGGGGGGTGGAGGAGTGAACTGATACCTGTTGATCTTAACTCTCGACAAGCTCTTTTCGGGCTTTGGACAGTTAAAAGTCAGACAGCATGGCTGCTGCTGGTCCTGCTCCTTGGTAGTTGGTTGGTTCAAGATGGGGGAAGTCGCCAATGAACTCGCCTCGGATGCTGAGGTAACCACCCCGGAAGAATATTCAGGGGTTGCAGTTTCAATAACCGAGATTTGATCGGCAGCAGTGTAGTGCTTAGATTGCTGGAGCAACAAGCTGAGGCTAGACTGCTTGCCCTGCGTGGAGAACGCAACAGTCTCTTCTTCCTTCATGACAATTGGCTCAAACTTCTTGTCCTGGGAGATTGCAATGTACTGGTGGGTACGCTCGGCGTTGTAAGTAGTCATCATCGTCATAACTGACGCTAAAAGCTTCACTCAAAAAAAAATTAAAGCAAATTTCAATAACCAACTCGGAATGAGGAACCAAAGGCAATTTTCTTTCTCAAATACTGTTAGGACCGATGTTACAGTCGCATCTCCATCTTCCTAATCGTGTTGAGTATTTAAAGAAATCAAAATAAACAGCAACCTGTAGTAATGTTAGGGCAAATAGATGCTCTAAAAAAATGTCACGATCTCAGTGATCCAATTAAAGTGGACGCACTCGAGTTATTTGGCCTTCGTATACAAGCCAAGGAATAGGCGTATACCGCACAAAATTTCAAAGTTTATCTAGAGAAAATAGAGAAAGAGGGAATAATGGAAATTTATTAAAGTGCCATGGGATGGATCTCTTATATAGCTTGCAGCCCTTTTCACATCCATCCAGAACAGCATCACGCTCCCTTCTGCGGTACTTTACAGTAACGCAGGCAAAAAAAAAAAAAACAAAAAAGGTCTGCTGCTGCATTCCTTCCGTAAAGTGCCTTCTCTGGGTGCGTCATCCGCAAACATGCCCCTAATGCAATTTGCCGCAGACGAAAATTTTTCCCTATAGTATGGAGCAAATAGTCCCGAGACAGGCTGGCAAATTTTTTCAGGCAGACCGTTGCTCAAATCTCCTCCTGAGACAAGACAGGCTGCCTAATTCGAACATAAAACAGGCGCTGTTTCGCTGCACCGATTTGGAAATTACAGCCTAACCTGCCGAATTGATTCGGCCGGAGCACCTGCTCCATTTGTTGCAGATGCGCTCGGGCCTCTCTTCAACCAATCGAAATGCTCATATACCATGCAGCATCCCTTCGCCTCCTTACTGGCGTGCGCTCGCTTGATCACAGACTCTCTGCCGGCAACAGCCATGCCGAGAAGTCACCGAGCCCCTACCTACACAATGCTGTCCTAATCGCTTCGTGTTACCACATCTAGTACAATTTAGGTCCTGCTATAGAGGCTATACCATGAGTTCTCGCGGGTTGATTCTGTACGACACAAATTATTATCTTGCATAAGCTCATCTGCCCAGCCGCGCGTTGTGCAACGTTATGATCGCACTTTGCAGGTATTTTGTTATGTAGAGGGGGTATATTCAATGGTACCTCCACTCCAGCTCTCCCCGTGGCATGACACCATGTTAAACGGCTGAAATAGGTAGCATATATTTTTATAAAACTGTACATATATGGGAGAACCGTACCTCCATCCGAGGCATAGCTGCAGCTTAAGGAGCTTCAGGGATTAATCAATTGATCCTTGCTTAGCTCAGTCACTTTTGTTACGAAGCGCAATTTCGCCTAGGGGGTATAATTAAATTTTTATGTACTGTAATAAACTTCGTTAGTCAATGCTGACTAAGAAATTTTTCCAACTTGATTTTTCGGTTATACTGAGACGCACATCAAATATTAGCAAATTCACAATATATTGTATGGAATCGCCATCTCTTTTGAAGATGAAACGACCTCTAAAAGATTTACTTTCCCTGGACCCCGAGGAAAATGACTCGCAAGACACTGAGGAGGTGTCTTCGTCCACCGAGGCAGGCACACCGACCTTAAATCAAAACTATAATGAAGAAGGACTCTGTATCGAGTGCGGCGATCAGCCGTCAGAAATAAACTGCATCACCTGTGGAGAGGACTTTTGCCAGGTTTGCTTCGACTATATCCACCGGACAGGGTCGCGGCGATCACATCAGGTCAAGGCTCTTGATAAAACAAATACCAAGGAAGAACAGGATGTTGATATGAAGGAAGGCAAAGATGTCGACGAAGAGGAAGAGGAGGAGATCTCAGAAAATGCAGAGAACATTTCCCAGATTGCCAATAGTCTGATTGAAGTGAGAGGTGAGAGCGGGGGTGATGAGGCGACAATTCTCAAGCGGATCAAGGAGCATTGTCGGTTCATCCCATTGCGACTAACTCATGAAGAGAGAAAGCTCCTAAGGCTGCTGGAAGCGGCCCTCAATGTCTCTGAGTACACCGAGCGGGTTGACATTATTAGCTATACCTCTAAATCGAAGCGTATGGTTGCCCAGTTGAAGGAGATGTGCTCAATTCTGGCAGGGTTGGTCGTTGCTACCGATATGAAGGCGGGCCAAACGCTATTTGAAGACAAAGAGTTCGCATCTAACGCTGAATGGTTCAAGAAGGTATTCGAAATTGGCCGTCGGTACAAGATTATGAACCCAGAGAGGATGCGAGACTCGTTTGGCAAACTCATGTACATGGTCATGGACTCTCGGCTTCCCGAAGTCAAGGAAGCGATGGAATTCGATCTGTACAAGCCAATTAAGACAGTGTACTCATTCCTTGAGCACCACGGCGGAGAGGAGACCGTTGCCATGCTGGAAGACCGACGGATCCTCGATGCGGTGGCCGAGATCATCCCTGATGGAAAGAATAGATCTCGCATTCAAGCCGAAATCCGACGGAAAGAAAAGGCCATTGAAGAGCTTGCGCGAGCTTACAGCAAGAAATCGTCACAGATCCAGGCGGAGGATATTAGGCAATGCCTCTATTCCATTGGAGATTATCACGCCTATCTCCGGGCGAACCGTATGCCGATTGAGCGGATTCTTTCAATGTTGGAGAAGAACTTCGACCCTAATGATGCTACTGGCGAGTTCAGTCTGGGAATTTCGTACGGACGAGGCGGTGCACGACTCTCGCACGACCACCACAAGCAGTTTAATTATGCCAAGCAGAGCCTACATTTGTGGTCTCAGATTATCCGTGACATGTACATGCTGTGGATTCTAGCCGACCATGACTTAACCTCCATCGATGCCAGGAGCCGGTACCAGTTTGGCGATACGGGCCAAGGGTTCAATCGAATCAAGGCCTGTCCTCATGTGTCGCGAGCCATGCATGGTATTATTAGAAAGGTACAGCAGAAGAACAACGGATGGATTGGCTCGAGTGTAGTTCACCTAGGTGATGATGCCGTTCCCAATGCCTTATTTTTCCTTGACAAGTACCTGCAGGTGCCACGAATCTTAACGCCAGTGTATCTGGCGATATCAGGCATTGACTCTATTTCCTCAAGAAACCAATATGTTTCGCGGTGGATAGAGACTCAGTTTGGTTCTGTTGAGCGCCTTAAGAAGACAATCCTGGCTGACTTTTTCAAGCATGCGTTTGACGGGTCCGGAGCGGATGACTTTTATAATGCGGGTTCTTGTATTGACGGTCGGTTGACTTCGGCATGGAATTGGGCCAACACCATCTCCAAGAAGTCTTATTATTATCAGTTTTTGGTCACTGGCTTCACTGGCTTTAATGGTACCGATGGATGGTAACCAACTATATTATCGCATCCATCATCTCTGTGCATAGTTAGAATCATTACATTAATACATACCGTTTTAAAACCAAAAGCATCTAATCCTTGGTATAACACATCAATATTTTACCTTGTCTGCAGAATTACTGGGTGCTATGCTAGTAATATAGACCTGTGCTTCTACAGCTAATGAAATTTCGCTCAGTTAAACCTTGTATAAAATTGATAACCCATTTTATTAACAGCAAACTTTTTATATTATAAAATCAAACAAATATTAAACCATTTTTAACTTTTTAAAATCAGGATAGTAAAAAAAATTGTCAGGGATTTAATTACTCTCGGACCAAGCCTCGGAGTCGTTCAACCTCCTTTTCCAACTCTTCGTTTCGAGCAATGAGCTGCTTGACTCGGTCTTCCAACTGGCTCATTCGCTCCATCTTTCGCGCTCGCGATCGTCGAGCAGCCTCGGTGTTTCGCGCTCGCTTGATGGCGACCTGGTCAGCAGTTTCTGGAATAACAACCGGAGTCAATGGCATTGATCGTGGCTTTCGGGAGTAGACAGTAAAGCCGTACTCATCCTTCTTGTCTGCATAAGTGGCAGGAGAGCCGGATCGAGACTTCCGCTTAGTAGTGGACGACGCGACCGAAGACTTCTTGGTAACCTTAGCCTTAGCAGTAGCCATTGGGATTGCATCCCGTGGAATAACTGGAACCTGTGGAGAGGACTGAACAGACGACGGAAGGGAGGACATTGGGGAGGCAGTTTGCTGATGAATGGTAGTAGAAGCCATGATAGGTTGGGGGTGTGGCTTGTGTTCCTCCTCAAAAAGGGACTCCCAAGAGTTAACGTCGCCCAAATCAGCGTCGTCGAACAATGGAGAGCCACCGAGATCGCTCATCACGTCACCCGATGAAGTACTAGTGGTACTTCCCATCAACTCCTTTGGAGAAATGGTGCCCGTAGTGACGGGAGTGAACATGGTGGTAGTGTCGAATGGAGCAGTCTGGACAGTGCCCAAGGACTGCTGCATCATCACGTCGTATCCGACAAGACATTCATCCTGTGGAGTCATTGGCGGGTTGACCCAAGGGCCAGTGCCAAATCCAAAGTTCTTTGCTTGTGCTGGGATGGTCATTGATGGTTCGTATTCCTTCTTGATCAAAGCTGGGGTGGATTGGTATTGAGTAGCGGACATTGTATCAATAGTAGTAATAACTGGTAGGTGGTTCTCTAGTAGGAGAGGACAAAACTGATCTTTATCTTAAACTTGATGGACAGAGTTGCGAGTGCGCAGTTGTGGAAGCTGGTTGTGAGGACGCCATGGTGAATGATATTCGGGGCAAAGTCAACGTTATTTCGTTATTGACTTCAATTTCGTTTCGTTAAAAAAATAAAAATTCGTTTAATAATTCGATTAATACGTTCGTAATTCGTTTAATCGGGGTTCGTTCGTTCAGGTGGGGGATAACCGTTTAGAATGACATCTTGACTGATCTCTGTGTCGTCGCGCTAATAAGTGTAAAAAAAATATAAAGATAAAAGGGTCTGGGGAAAAAAAAGAAGAAAAAAAGAATCCACCCGCAAGGAGATTATCAACACAATTTATACAAAAGCCTTCGATAAAATTTCATCTGCGAGTGCGTCGCGCACGCAGCCCCACCTCTGCTCTGATTGGCCGATAACGCTATGACTAATTCCTAGACCGTTGCCAAAATGAGCAGTCTGACAAGACATTGTTCACATCGAACGGGGGATGGTAACGAGATGCTTCTGGTCACAGATATTATGTTTTGCTAAGCATTCAACTCTATCCTTTTTTTTTGAATATTTATTGAAGTCAGGGAGCTTTCTATTTTTTTTTCAAGTATAGTGTGCTTAAGTGTTCTGTGTGGAGGAACTCCAAGGTCTCGCCGATATCGGGACAAGTATGCAGATCCTATATGCACAGTGCAATAGAAAAAAAATTTGTCGGGACTTTATCGCGACAGGAGGTCGTCTTCAACATTGGGCGGGTAGGCTACTCTTCTGGCCCTACCCTTAACCCTACATAGTTTTTTTGCGCGCATATATATCGAAAAGAAATACAGAAGTGGGGTGTTGTACCATAGGCCCATAGACAGCTGTGGTATGTAGCCTTATCTGTTAAACACAAGTCCCTTTTCTCCATAGGCAGTCGGTACATCTCCGAAAACAGTTCAGTGCTGTATTTTTGCAAGTTTTTAGAGATTCCTGAATTTAAAATTTTGAGGAATTCACAGAATAATCCAGTTTACCAAATAAATTTTGCAGTGTTACGAATCTAGCTTTAGAAAGTAGTTGAAGCTAATTATTGTGCAGCATGTTGGAGACGGGTTGTGAGCCGCATGTGCCGCATGGTAGAGCCGCATAAAAATTCACGCGCGCGCGCGAGGACATCTCAGGGGGAGGGCTCTGCAACGCGACCAATACGACCCAATGAAACCGTTGGCATTGTCAGCGTCGTTTAGTTCGCATACTGCTTCTGAGCTCTGTGCCTATAGTAAAATAGTCTAGTGATATTGGGGATAAATATAGTAAATATATTATGAGGTACAGTTGATAAATCAATAACTTAGTTGGTCTGGAGGAAGAAGAAGGCACCCGCCGCGACAAGAGCGGCAACAATGAGGTAGATGAAAGAAGAAGAGCCGCTGTTATCCTCGGCAAGACCAACATTGACCTTAGAAGGAGCCTTGCTCTGAGCAAAGTCCTATAATCTCGTTAGTAAATTTACACCCCAACAGAAAAAAAACTTACGTTTGGATCGGCGTTGCCGATGAGGAGGTTCGTCAAAATCTCCTCGGCATCTTCAGAGTGGCCCACATCTTCAAACTCGCTGGTGGCATCCTTGCCAGCACAGTCGACAAGAACTTCCTCACCACCTCTGGCCACCACAGTTAGCATGATCTCTTAATAAAACCTCCGGATAAAAATAAAAACTTACGGATGCTCGTCGACAAACTTGGTCACGTCATAGACCTTGCCCTTAATGACCATCCACAGGTCATCTCGGTCGTTGTGCTTTGCAACCTGCTCCTTAGTGAAGAGCTTCTCCTCTGATGGTGCTGCCGACATTGTTTGTGTTGTGTTGAGACGTCTATATATACCTTTGTACAGGATTCCAATATATAAATATTAAGTGGTCACAAATGATGTGTTGTGCCGAAATAAATATATAACGTGCTAAAACTGCCCTCTTTTTTTTTCACACCCCCCTCAGTCTGATTTCACGCTGTCAACGTGGTGATGCCAGCTTAAACCTTTTTTTTTCTTTTCCTCCCAACAAGCACGGAGTTCCGAGGTGTTCCACCCCCTCAAAGCCGCGTGCGGCGCGGCGAATGTGATATTTTCACCATAGGATTGAGATCACAATGCAATTATTATGTTTTTGAGTCGCGATGAGATGGAAGATGAATTGTCCTTTGGAATCATCCGTCACGATTTGTTTTGTATTTGTGGAGTCGATCGTAATCGGGATTCTTGCTTGTTGAGCCGATGAGGTCACAGGACAACATAGCACTACTTTAATCAGTGCAGCCTTAAAGTCACAATTGGAACTCTCGAGTCGCTGTACTATTTTCCATGGTTTTCGTTATTAAGCCAAGAATTTTGACGATATGGTTTACTGATGGCAATAGGTCGGACGAATTGGCGAATTCAATAGCCGTCATAAATCCACCAAACACTTATAATTGGTAAATCAAAAATGTTCGGAAATTCGTTAATCCTTTTCAACTTCTTGTCCAAAGGCAGAATTTCTATCGTTAGACCTTAAACACTGCAAGAATCTTGTCAATTGTCTCTTCGACCCGATCTAACGGAATGTCCCTCTTCCACTCGAGCTCCTTGCGCATCGCAAACATGGCAGCCGAATAAGTGTGGTGGTACAACTGCTTGTACTCCTCTTCATTATCCTGTCGCCGGATATTGCGCAGCCTCAACTCATTGAGAATAACGCGCTGGACAAGTAATTTGTTTTTTTGGTACTGCGAAGTTTCACTCCCGCTACCAATGTTTGTACTATTGGAAACATTTGTAGAAGAAGAGGACGAGACTTTCCGGATCGGCGGGTTAAACGTTGTTCTCCGAGATCGAAAACCCTTCCTAAGCACCTCAGATGACTCCACCGATTCGTCCTGGTCAATAATCGTGTCAGTAACGACTTCCGTTGGCTCAATACGGTTTCGCTTCGTCACACGAATGGGTCCCTTTTCTATTTTCTGAGTAGCTTCTTTTTCTGACTCGGGGTCATGAAGTTGGACTGCATGGAACTGCACAGACTCGCTTTCGCTGTGGAACTCTGGGAATATAACCACGCTCTCACACACGAGCATTCCCACCTCTTCTCCGTGCTCCAGTAGGGCCCCTATGCGCATCAATTGTCTCTGAGTCTCGTGTTCTCTCGAGTACACCTGGTACACCGGCCCTTTTCCCCGCCAATTTGGCAGTC
Organism: Blastobotrys mokoenaii; assembly: GCA_003705765.3. Taxonomy (NCBI): domain Eukaryota; kingdom Fungi; phylum Ascomycota; class Dipodascomycetes; order Dipodascales; family Trichomonascaceae; genus Blastobotrys; species Blastobotrys mokoenaii. The sequence goes on from PPJM03000007.1 coordinate 37,671, forward strand.
GTCCGAGATCAACATACTCAAACCTGGCCTGTACCGGTAGTGGTATATCGCCCTCCTCACCCCATATCTCTATGCCGTATAAAATCTCCCCATCTTTCCCTATATCGCCTTTCCACAGGCGAGTCGGCATACTATATCAAGGCACATGCAATCAACCAACCCTCCCGAGAAACTAAATACAACTATCCACCGAAACCAACAACGCCTCCTATACCGAAGAAAAATCACTCGATTCAGCCACAAATCAGCAAACGAGTTAACCGAAAACTATGGGGACAGCCAGTTATAAGATAACGGTGGAGATTGGTGTGTGAAGAATTTGCCGGGCCCGGTATGGCTAGGGTGGATGGCTGCATCATTCGGCTAAAAAACCCACTAAAAATGAGAATTCGCGCCCTGTGACACCCCCGCGGGAAGACTCGATAGAAGCGATACAACGATGAAGGAGTCGATAGCGCGGGTCTATGCAAACTACAACCAGACGATGCCCAAGTCGTACTGGGACTATGACAACGTGACTGTAAACTGGGGAAATCTGACCAACTATGAGATTGTGCGCAAGATCGGGCGCGGCAAGTACTCAGAGGCGTTTGAGGGTATCAATCTCATTGGCAACAAGCAGTGTGTAATCAAGGTGCTCAAACCCGTCAAGAAGAAGAAGATTAAGCGGGAAATCAAGATCCTACAGAATCTGGCCGGCGGGACCAACATTGTGGCTCTGCTCGATGTAGTCAGAGACCCGCTTTCCAAGACCCCGTCCCTCATCTTCGAGTACGTCAACAACACAGACTTTAGAATCCTGTATCCCAAGCTCTCAGACTATGAGGTGCGGTACTACATGTTTGAACTGCTCAAGGCGTTGGACTTTTGCCACTCCAAGGGCATTATGCACCGAGATGTTAAGCCGCATAACGTTATGATTGACCACAAGAACCGCAAACTGCGGCTTATTGACTGGGGTCTTGCAGAGTTCTACCACCCAGGGATGGAGTACAATGTCCGGGTTGCGTCGCGGTGCTTCAAGGGCCCTGAGTTACTCGTTGACATGCAGATGTACGACTACTCGCTAGATTTGTGGTCTCTGGGGTGTATGGTTGCTGCTATTTTGTTCAAGAAGGACCCATTTTTCCATGGCTCGTCCAATACTGACCAACTCGTTAAGATCTCTCGGGTACTGGGTACTGATGACCTGTACGCGTACTTGGAAAAGTACAACTTGCAGCTGGATGCCGAATTCCAGCGGGTTTTGGGGTACTTCCCGCGCCGAAACTGGCTCCGCTATGTCAACACCAACAACCAGCATCTCGTTACGGACGAGGCTCTAGACTTTGTCGATAAACTGCTCCGTTATGACCACCAGGAGAGGCCCACTGCGAAGGAGGCGATGGACCACCCTTACTTTGACGTATTGAAGCGCAACGACTAACGAACGTAGACTGGGCTGGGCCCTTTTGCTAATTATTATTATACCGTAATACAGATTTATTATTTATGAAAAATAGTGCAATTTCTTCCCAATTTTACAACTATAATTGCTTCCCGCTTCGTGTATATTGATGCATCATTATTCACAAATCTCGATCGAATTCCGCTGACGAATGAATGAAATTATCATCATAGTTGTACTCTAGTAACGTTATTTCGGTTTGCAATGCAACTGTAATTACCAACTTGGCAATAACTTATCCTACAGATTTCTACAACACTTTATACATCCCCACATGTCTTTAACTGATAGCTAAAATTCGATAGAAATAAAATGTGAGCCTTTGTAGCAGAAAAAAAAAGTATGACATGGAGAAGAATGCCCTATGTCAAAAGATGAAATCGAACATTTTGGAGTAAACTGCCTCAATTATTTAATGCATGTATAATCAATAGAGAGCTACTCATTAGTTAAGAACAGTTTAATCAGTGTTACGGCAGCCAGATAGATAATTCAATTAAAGTCTCGGTAAACGCTAAGGGAGACCATAGTTTATTTGGCTTCATCAGCCAGGGCGATAACTCTGTACTGTTAAGATAACCGTAACCCAATATAATATCAAATGCCATTGGATTTGGCCTCTTGGTTATTTATTAACAACTTTCTGCTCCTTGAAATTCATCTGAAAAGATCGACCAACGATCCAAAGTAAAACGTAAGGCCATCAATATTAACGATTATAAAATGAGATATTCGTGAGATTCATGGTAATAAATTAATTTTCGTCTTCCCAAAATGACCTCGCATAATAAATTAATTGTCGCTCTCAGGGCCAAGAGGCTGATTGCTGTTGCTACCCTCCTCAGGTATGTTCATGAACCCTCGCAATGCATTGAGCATTTCACCAATTTGGCAACTGTACTCAGTGCCCGCCATTCGTGGATCCAATTGCCCCATGGCCATTCGCAAATATATCGTGCTAATACAATTCTCAATTCGCGTGACCATATGCTCAAAGAACAAAAGATAGTCCTTGTCCGTGTTTGGAACGACATTGGCAAATTGCTGCTCTGTCTTGTTATTGTACGACATGAGCTGATCCCGTCTGAGAACCCCTTCCTGGGTACCATTCATCCAGCTGCAAATCTTCTCCAACCGAGACGCCACAGCCCTTATTTCAGTGATTGACTTAAGGGTAATATCCCCAACTCGCCGTTGAGACGAAGGAGTAAGAGTCAGTTTCGGTGCAATGTCCTGGCTACCTCGCGGCTGTGCATGATGTTCTGCCTGCGCCTTGTTTTTCTCGTCAGCAGCTGCCTCGTGGTACTCAAACCGCGTCGCTAGCCGCTTGGGATACACAGCAGAGATGTTTTCAGGGTTCTCAACACCCTTGAGCTTCTTTTCGCCCAGGTCGTAAATGGTCCAGCCCACCTCAGAGAGGGTCTTAAAGTTCTTTTCCAATGCAGCTCCAATGGTTTCGTCACCATAAGCCTCGGCCAGACTGAGTCCCTCCTTGACCTTATTATGGGCCTTTTCTAGCCGCTTCATCTCCATCAAGAAATCGGTACTCAGGGTAACCTGGCCACCATCAGCTTCGCTGCTAATTCGCGCGGTTCTGTTCACCATTGGGCCAAAATAGTCCATTCGACGCGTGATTACATCGCGCTCCCACACTGGTGTACCCCAGTGGATACCCATTCGCACACTGAGACCACCAAAGAGGAGCTCTCCAGTATTCTCGTCCACAATTTTGCATCCGTTACGAGAGGACAGGATCTCCTCTGGCCATTCTACTGACAGGAGCATTTCCTGGACGGACAAACACCACATAAGGGCCGATGTAGGGTCCTGGAAAGAAACAATAAAGGCATCACCTTCTGTCTTGACTTCGTAACCTCGGGCAAGCCGCAGCGTTCGACGCATGAGCGTATTGTGCATCCTAATAGCGCTTCGCATGGCAACAGGATAGGTTTCCCATAGCTCGGTAGAGTTCTTAATATCAGTGAACACCATGGCCACATTACCAATTGGAGGGTCAATTTCATCTCCCAGTCGCGCCAGGGCAGAGTCCTCGGGCAGAGATGACTTATTCTTCCTAAGCTTGAGCGCCGGGAACAGTTCTTCTTCGGCACCAGGCAGAGGTCCATATGCAACGTTAACAACCCCCTCTGCAGCCCCCTTGGTAGGAATTTCTGGAGTCGGATACGGCTTCTTATTGCCAATTCCCAGGACCATGACCATGATTTTATCGGTACAACCATAGGCAATAGCAAAGTCTCGCAACTTTTGAGCAGCCAGCATGGGGCTTCGCAAGTGCGTTCTAGCCACATCAGCTGCTATCTCGTACGACACGTACTCCCACAGCTGCTTACTGGCAAGAATCAGGAAGTCCTCCGACCCAGTAAGTTCATACGAGAAGATCGATGGTGCAGCATGAATGTGTGGAATCAGATTGTAGAACCCAATAGCCCGTGACACATCCAGAATACCGTCCAATTTACCATTAGATGAGACAACACCAGCACCGCGCCTAATTCTCTTGAGCTCCTCCTGGGCAGTAGGGTCATGACGTGTTGTGAGAACAGTGTATTCCCCAATACCCTTGGACATGATCGCCATAGAGTCACCCACATTGGCAACATAGATCTTATTGTCGTTCAAGTAGACAATGGTCGCACAGGAACCAGTCATTCGGTCCTGGGGCGAGAGATTAGCGGCCGTTGAGCTTCTGTGCGCGATAGAGGTGTGAGCAATCTCATCAGCTGGGAGCATGGACGTATTGCCAATTTCCTTATTTGTGTTAAGGAAGGCTCGCCGCAGAGCATCAGCAGTAGTCTCACCTTCTCTGAGGTTGTTGAGCGCTTCACTGAACACATTGACAAATGTTTCCTGGATAAGCTTTGCCACCTTGTTGCCGTCATCCTCCCGTGGATTCCTGCCGTCAAACAGGCCAATTATGGCCTCCTTCTCGTTGCTTCGGAATCTTTCAACTACCATGTCCATGATGCTGAGGTTCTCCCGCCGCCCAATTGTGTCAGCCATGCCGTAGCTCATCTGGAGAACTGAAGAACCATAGGTACGCACTCGGCAGTTCTCTGTCTGGTCAGGAACTGACGGAGTAGTCAGAGTAACATCCATAAGGCCAAGGATACGAATATCCTTAAGGACAGTGAAGTCACTGAGGTTCCTTTCGCCGAGATCCCGAGCTCCCTGACTATGAACAGCCTTGATTTCGAGCTTCTGATTGCCTGAAAAATTGAGATATTTGAGGTTGCGGTTATAATACCAGTTCCAGTCATATGGCCAATTGTTGATGTTGTATCGCAGGTTGTTGGAACCAACGTCGAGCGCCGTCAAGTGAGGCATTTTACCGAGCTCTGCCGGAAGAGAGTGAAGCTTGTTGCCGTTTACGTGGAACACCCGTAGAGCCTGATTGTGTTCGAAATCGTCAGCAGGTAGACCACTCAGCCTATTTCCGGACAAATAGAGCTCTGTGAGCTGGGACAGCATGCCAATGGCACCAGAAGGAATCTCCATGAGCTCATTGTATGACAAGTTGAGCACTTCGAGTGTTCTGATCAACGAAATGTACTCAAAGCATTCGTCACCAAGCCGGTTATCACCCAGACTAAGTACTAACAGGCTATCACCAAGACCCCGTGCCTTCGTTGGAGGCAGCTCAAGCTCTCCACCGCTACCAGACCGCACAGATGGGATGCTGTATTTATATGGGGGATAGAGCGTGTTGGGTGAACCAGAAAAGGATTCAGTGCTTGAAGAGTGAGGCGAATCGGAAAGCTCACGCCCGGGATACATTCCACCACGCCGTGCTTCTTTTGGGGAGGCAGTTGACGCGGTCGAAAGTGCAGAGGCCCTCCTCTTATCGTTGAGCCGCATCTGGTAGTTAGAGTCGAGCTGAACATCACTCTTGCTAGGGAGAGAAGTCTCGCTACCAGCAAGACTACCAGTCCGATAAGTCGGCTTGGGGAAGGAATCGAGCAAGTTTGACGATGCATTGAGAACGGTGAGAGAGTTGAGGTTCCAAATCTCGTTTGGGAGTAGCTTGAGGTTGTTACTGTGTACATCTAGCCACCGCAGCTCTTTGAGCTCACCAATCTCGCTCGGGAGACTAGCCAGTTGGTTGCTAACCAGACTCAAAAACGTGAGACGCTTGAGGTGGGAGATCTGTGGAGGCACGGACACCAAATGATTCTTATCCAAAACAAGCTTTTCCACCATAGGGATCTTTTCTAGGAAGTTTTCGCTCAAAGAGGTGATCTTTGCCTTTGACAAGTTGAGCATGGACAGGGTGTAGTGTGTCTCCGCAAACGAAATGCGGGTAATGGGGTTTCTATCGAAGTAGAAAACCTTGAGTCGAGGGAAAGTGTCCTTGAAGAGATAAACGAGATTCTTGGAACAGTAGAGAGTCTCGAGCTTGGGCAGCTCACTGACAATGTCCACATTCTGGAGTTTGTTGTATCTAATATCGAGCTCCTTAAGCGAGATGAGTCGCTTGAACGAGTCAGGCAGGCGCTGAGCAATGTCGTTATTAGTCAGTAGCAAGCGCTCCAGCTGCGACAGCTGGCCAATTCGGGAGGGGAGTTCCTTGAGGTGATTAAAAGAAACGTCCAAGTCGACCAGGGTAGTGATATCGCAGATTTCGTTAGGGAGTTGTGTCAAGTTGTTGGAACTCAAGTTTAGCCGGCGCAGGTTGTTGAGAATGGCAATGGTTGGCGGTACGGTAACCAGTCGATTGCCCTGCAGGTTGAGGTAGGTGAGCTTCTTAAGATCTTCAAAGAACACGTGATCAAGCTCGTCAATCAAGTTGTTGGACATGTCGAGGGCCGTGAGCCGGGGCGCTTTTTTGATGTTCGGAGGGAACTGGCGAGCCTGGTTCTCGACATAGCGCAGCTTTCGCAAGTTGACACAGGCCTGAATAAAGTCCAAAGGAATCTCCACCGAGGGGTTCTTGGACACATCAAGCACCTCGATTTCGCTACAGTGTTGGTAAAACACAATGGGAATAGTCTCGAGCCCCATTTTCTGTAGATTGACGTGCATAAAGTCCCTGGACATGACGGCGAACTCTTCATCCGAGAACTTTCTCAGCTCCTGGCGCGAAAAGGAGAATCGGCAAAGATAGCTGAGGTCTTCACGGCCAACGTCTCCCAGGCGATCCTTTTCTGTGTACCCCATAGAGATTAGCATACGCTTCTGGTACTGGAGCGGGCGTTCCGTCTTGTCCATGACGCGGGTGAGGCCACTAGTCCGTACCGAAAGCTGGTATCCCGCAGTGGTGTTCATGAAGAACTTTCTTCCAAGCATCTGGATGAGCTCTTGGACGGTGATGTTCATGTCACACGAAAGGGTACCAAAGGTGCCGTCTTCTCGGAACACTCGCAGGCAGTGTCTCGCGGAAACGTCTTCGGGCGAAGAAGAAGGAACCAGTTTGTCTTTGGATTCGGCCGTGGTGGTTGTTACACGCCAACTCTCGGGTGGCATCCACCCCGTGTGCGCCGGGGTGATGGCGTCATTCAAAGCAATGGCTTTCTGCACTTCCTCAGCGGCTCCATCAGACTGCGTCGACATGGGCCGCTCTCTCCGGGCAACTGCCCCGTTGTGTGCCTTGTTGTAGTCGTCGAGGGAGGAAGCCGAGGTGCGCTGCTTCTTCTTTTTCTGGTCGTAATCGTCAATTTTCGTGGGTTGTGTGTCATTAGTCTCTTCATTAGCCAATTCATCAGGTCGTTGAGTGGTGCTCTGGACAATGCCCTGCATCTCGTCCAGGTTAGTATCAAGCATGTACATGGGCCCATCACCATTATTGTATGAGCTCATTTGGGGGATTGGTGGTAGTGGTTTCGGGGTGCCAGTGCTTATACTCTTAGACCGCTCCCTAGTCTGATGCCGTGGCGCCTGTTGAGGGGAACTCGTGTTGCTGCGGGCCGGCGACGGGTATTCGTATGCGAGATTGCTCTTTTGGCGAACAAATGGTCTCGTCGAGGATGGCGGACCACTGCCGGGGGCTTTCGAGAACTGAGAGGTGGAGGAGAAAGACCGCAACGGCAGGAACGTATCGGATCCCTTGTGTTTCAAGCCCTTCATAGGCTGCTGTTTCGCGGCATGGAAGTCTGCACTCGACTCTCGCCGCGGAATGAGCTTCCCAAAAAAGGACCGCTTGTGCTTACGCGCTTTCTCGTCCCCTGCTACGCTATACGAAGACACTGATTCCGAGCGCTGGCTATTGGCGTACGATTCCTCTGTTTTAGCCGCCGCTGCGGCTGCCGCGGCTCTCTGCTGTTCATTGTACATGGACTTTGTGTCCAGCACTGTTTCCTATACTTGTTAGAAAAGCTTCTCCAAAGTGAATAAAAAAACAACTTACTGGGTCTGGATAAGTAACTCCTTTGCCTCCCGGCTGTGTTCTCTGGTCGTAGTACGCCGGGTTCATGTTCGTAATCAACGACAGCTCGGACGGATCCAGCGACTGTGGAAGCGACGTGGGCCCGTGTAGTGGACTGTCTGACGCACTCCCCATCGCCATCACTTCGTTCTGTGTCGACCGTCGCGACATTGAAGAAGACTGCGTTGTTTGCGACGCATACGACGGCCTCCTATACTCATCATTGACCGACAGCGCGTTATTATAGTTCTGCGGCACGCTGAAATTGTAAAAGCTCGACGTGTTGCTGTAGCTCGTATAGTTTTGATTGCTTCCACTGCTCGAGTCGCGATCCGGCATGCTCGACACCGTCGGATTGCGCTCAAATGTCGCCGACGGCGACCCGTATGCTGAGCTCGCCGAATTTAACGACGCATTGAACGCCGTATTGTCCTCTGAAGTCCGTTTCTTCCCACTGCTTTTCGACCCACTGGCCAATGAGGGAAGGTGCACGCTCGAAAGCGCATTCCGCAGCCTCGGCACAATGCTCGACTTGCTCGATTTGCGCTCTCCTCCTGCTGGCGACGCTGGCTCCTCTACGAAATTGGCATTGCTCGGCGACACTGGGTACTCGGGCGACGACAACGGGTCCAAGTCCTCGTCGTACGCCGTCAGCATGTCCGTCGTCAGCGCCGGCGTGGACGGCGCCGTGTTAAACGCAAAATCGGGTTTGTTCCTGCCTCCGTTAGCGCTGGTTGCGCCCATTGGTGCTTCATACAATTGGCCCCGCCGAAATAGCTGGAGCTTTGAGAATGACGTCCGCCGCTCTGGCCGGTCCGGGACCGACTCCGCAGTGCCCTGCGACGAGGACCGCTGCAAACGGTTCGCATCCATCCTGTCTCGTTAGTCTCGCGCCGCGTCCTCCGGGGCACACTTACGACATTCACTTCAAGCCGAGTTCGTTGGGCTGTCGTTAAACTCGCGGGTCGCTTGTGGGAGGTCGGGCCCGATCTATGCAGGGGCCGTGCTCACATATGCTTACGTGGTGACCACATGTGCTTACGACCCCCACCAACAGCCGCCGGCCCCCACGTGTTACTGGCAGGCTCATCTCGAGTCTACAAATGCCCTTTAGCGGTTGCCCTAAGTGAATGTGGATTTTCATCGCAGTGACTACTTGGCGGCGGAATGGGCCAGCCCTCGAGCTCCCGTAGCTGGGGAAGCCCCCCAGACCCCCCAATTGTGCTCCAGTCACTGTTATACCCTATTTATTGGGGGGGGGGGGGGGTATATATCTCTATAGTTACCGGTTGTAACACCCCATGCAAATGAATGTGAATTAAAGCTATTTCATCGCAGAGACAATTGGACAGCGGAGTTCTTCCTGTAGATGCTACCACGGGCAATAAAACTTGCAATTGGCATTTGAAACGGGGAGGCCACCTCCTTACAAGTTATAATAGACATTAACATTACATTAGAGGAATTAAAGAGTAGTAAAGGTTAGCAGCAGGAGTAGGAGGGGGGCCGGTCTAGATCTATGACGCCTCGGCGGGAGATGGAGGAGCGGCGGCCGCCCATGAGAGTGATGAGAGAGCGGCCCTGGGAGCGCGGCAGAGTGTGATCCCACGGTGTGATCTCGCCGTACTGGACACCCGAGTCCATGTCCTCCGGGTCAATGTGCCCCAGCTCGACTTTGGTAAGGATCATCTCTGCGAGCCGGGCGAATGCCTCATCCACATTCTCGGATGTCAATGCTGAAGTGTACATGAGCGGGATGTTGCCGTTGCGGAGACAGAACTCCATGGCCTCAGCGTGCCCTACCACTGTTGTCGGATCTGCGTCCATCTCAAGATCAACCTTATTCCCCAGAACGATAATAGACGTATTCGGGGTCGTCAATGCGCGAATGTCGGCGACGAACCCTTTCAAGCTGTCAAACGACTCCCGATTCGTGATGTCGTACACTAGCAGTACCCCGGCAGACCCGCGATAATACCCCCGCGTAAGCGATTTAAAGCGCTCCTGTCCCGCGGTGTCCCATAACTATGGCGTTAGTCTATATTTTCCCAAAGCCCCGTAGTCCATGCCCACACATACCTGTAGTTTCATGCCCCGCTTGGCGGCCCCCTGGCCGACTTTGATGATTTTGGACGAGAATTCCACCCCGATGGTCTGGCTAGTGAGCACTTTCCCTGGTACGGGGTTAGCAATTGCGCATAAGAATAGATATTGAATAGCACATACAGTCGCCCTTGACGAACCGATGCAAAAGACATGATTTCCCGCACCCGCTGGGTCCCAGGAGAATGATTTTGGCTAGATAATCGTACAAGGTGTCCAGCTCCTAGCGAGAGTTAGCGACCGCAAAAACAAAGCACATGCGAAGGCGCTCACCTGGTCCATGTATATGGAATTGGACGATTTGGACGACGCTGTGGAGGGCGCTCGTCGTCTCATTATTACTGGTTCATTAGGCCTAATGGCAGGGGAGACTGGGGCTATAGGGAGTATATGTGTGAGCTCAGCCGGAATGCCGATACACCACCAGTACAGCCGTTCGCAAGCCTGTAACGGTTGGCCCTACCAATCTGTAACGATTGGTATTACCAGCCTGTTGGCAGAAGACCAAATCCAGCTTGTTAGTAGTAGCTGAAGTTGAAAGGCAAGCAAAAAGAGGTCCTTCAGAGGTCAAGTTTGAATTGACATTGTAAAATGAAAGTGTTTATAGATATACGATGAAAAAAGTGGTAGAAATCGATTAAAAAATAATATATGGTATTCATCATGTGGATGAGTAGACTGGATTAAGGTAATATTTTTAACCTGCATTTCATTTTACCCACTACAGATGTATTTTATTAATTATACCATATGTGAAGCTGCTTTGAAGACGCCAGGGAGTGAATTGCACAGTTTTATCAAATGGTAAAAAGGGGGTCTGGGGGGGTCTCCCCCCAGCTACGGGGGGTTTGGGGGGCTGGCCCCCCAAAGTACACTTACTGCAGGTGATTAGATATTCGATAAAATAAACCGCGAATAAAAAACTATTTGAGTTCAACAGGAAGCCACTTGACCTGCACCTCCTCGCAATCCTCCGTGTTCTGAGTGCTAGGGTCGTTAAAGTACGCTAGCAGCGGAGAACCAATGCCGCCAGGAACAGCCCGGTTGCACAAATACCACGACTGCTTGCCATTGAAGCAGAGATAGTCGTCGGCAATGTAGTACCCAGTCTGGCTTGCACAGGTCTGCACCGCGACCCGTGGAAAGTCGCCCGACTCAACAATGACGCCATAGCCAGTTTCGCAGTTGTTCATTTTGTAGAACATGTTACCATTGTCGTCCATCCTGAACAGCTCCTTGGCATTGTCGGCGGCCCAGGTGTAGTAATTGCCGCCATTGCCAGAGCCACCGGCGACAATAAACTTGTTGTTATACTCCGGGTTGTTCGACACCACCTGGAGGTGGAAGTCAGGCCTTCCAGCCTGGGCGACCACCGCCATGGTTGATACGACAAGCATCCACAACTTCATGGCTACAAACTTTGAAATATCACTACAAACTGCCAACCTACTGAGGGGAATACAACCTCCTATTTATAATCTACCAAGGCTTATTTTTAGACTAGCTTCCACCGCTTAATGTCGCATATTCGCAGATCAGGCACGATGAGCGTTTCCTGTCCAGGTCGAATACGAGGATCCTTCCCCCAAACTACGGCGCGGCTGACATCATCATGGCTCACTTGCTCAGCAAATCATTGTTATAGCCCACGGACTTCGGTGGCCAGTGGTGGATCGGCTAGAAACTTACAAGTCGGAGAGCTTGGCGCCCTGTGACACATCGCTATATACGTCGAACCGGCGCTGGGTGGAGATGGGGATGCCACTGCGCACCGAGTCGAGCTCGGCGCCCACCAGCTCGGCGTAGAGGATCTCCTCGCCCTCGCCGGCCTCTGCGATGGTCTTGCCCCACGGATCAATGACCTGGGAGTGCCCGTATGCATGGTAGCTCGAGCTCAGGTCCCGCGCCGGCGACGCAGTGAGCACGTACAGCTGGTTGTCGACGGCCCGCCCTCGGGCCAGCAGGTTCCAATGCAGCGGGCCGGTCGTGGTGTTGAATGCGCCGGGGTAGATCATAGCAAAGGCCCCCTTTCGTGCCGCGATAGCCGCAAGCTCTGGGAAGCGAATGTCGTAGCAAATGCCCAGCCCGACCGTGCCAAACCCGTCAATGTTAAACACCGTCGCCTTGTCTCCGCCGGTGAGGATCTCGCTCTCCTTGAACCGGATCTTCCCTGGGACGTCAATGTCAAACAGGTGCACCTTGCGGTGTCGGGCAATGAGCTCGCCCTTTGGATCAAACGAGATGTTTGTGTTGTAGTACTTGCCGTCGTCGCCCTTTTCAGGGATCGACCCGCCAATGAGGAAGGTCGAGGTCGACTTGGCGAGCTCGCTGAGGAACTTGGTCGTCTCCCCCGCAGGGATGGCCTCCGCGTACTGCGGGAATGCAGTAACGGCGTAAGGGCTGTTGAAGCACTCGGGGAGGACGACGAGCTTGGCTCCGTTGGCGGCGGCCTCTACGACTCGGGTCTTTACTTTGGCCAGGTTCGCGGCCTTGTCGGCTCCTGCGGCGAGCTGCACTAGCGCTACTTTCAACGTGTTTTTTAGTGACATGTTTTTGTTCTATTACAATTTGGGCTGGCCTGTTAATATAAGTGGAGAGCACTTCGGGTAATGTAGGGAGGGCATACGCGGGGTTGGTTCTCCGCTCACCCCAACCGCTAACGGCTATCTATTATAATCTGCAGTCTATTTGCATTATAGATATTAATTGTGTAAATTTAAAAATTGGATATGTGTTTTTAATAAGGGGCAGCTCATTGCACTGACTTCTTCAATTAATTATGGCATAATATGGTTGTTTGAACTCAATCGGGGTCTTTTTGAAAAACCGTTTACTGCAGCTCAATAACAGCATACGATTATCCTGTACTTAACCTCTACTTTGTTGTTGAATATGCACGCGCCAGTTATGATTTTAAATTATAATCTCAGCTGGTGTATGCAGTAGATATGAAAGAACGAATACAAATACAAATGAATTATGCACAGTGATTGTACTACAGCAATTGCCTAACTAATCAGCCAACGTCGTTATCTAAAATTGACGTTGATTATAATATTTTATACCAGCGCTTCAATTGCGTTATTGGTAATAATACAAATTCCACACTCGCAGTACTACAACATCATTGGTATACAATACGACAGTTTGTCAAAAAACGCAATGTCATCAAGTCGTTCATAAAATTACATAAACCCAATTCTATACTTGTCAAAAGATTTAGAAAATTGGGATTGGAGTTGGCCAGGTGGCTGGGTCGTTGAATCGAAGACCAATGTTCAAGCCAGAAATAGCCTTGATCTCCTCCTCAGTAAGGTCAAAGTCGACGCTCTTGAGGTTCTGCTCAAGTCGGCCCTGGTTGTTGGACTTTGGAATGACAGCAATGCCTCGCTGGGTGACCCATCGCAGAACAACCTGGGCTGGAGTTCGGTTGTGGGCCTTGGCGATCTCGGTGACAACTGGGTGCTCAAGAACCAATGGGTGCTTGTCGACCGATGGGTGGTTCATCTCAATGAAGGACTGTGGGCCAAAGGTGGAGTAGGCGGTGATGGCAATGTTCTCGCTCTTGACGTACTTGATGAGGTCCTCCTGGGTGAGGTATGGGTGGTGCTCAATCTGGAGAACGGCTGGTCGGATCTTAGCGTAGGTCAGCAGATCGTGGATGAGACCAGCGTTGAAGTTGGAGATACCAATGTTTCGGACAAGGCCCTTGGCAACGCACTCCTCAAGAGCAGCCCAGGTCTCGGAGATTGGAGTGTTCTGGAGGTAGGTGACACCCTTCTCAACGTCGGTCAAGAGGTTTGGTGGGTATCGCTCAGCTGGGTCAACGTACTGCTGGGCAATTGGGAAGTGGATGTGGAAAAGGTCAAAGTACTCGAGACCCCAGTCCTCAAGGGACTTTCGCAGCATGACCTCAACGTGCTCCTTGGCGTGGAAAGTGTTCCACAGCTTGGAGGTGATGAAAATGTCCTCTCGCTTGATGATGCCATCGGCAATGGCTCGTCGGACACCCTCGCCGCACTCCTTCTCGTTGTCGTAGTCCTGGGCACCGTCAATGAGTCGGTAACCGCTCTTGATGGCGTTGTAGATGGTGTCAGCACAGGTCTCTCGTGGGACCTTCCAGGCACCGAAGCCAACAAGTGGCATCTTGTCGCCAGATGGCTGAAGAGTAACAGTTGGGATAGCGGACATGTTTACTGAGTCTTTATTTTTTTTACTGATTGAGTAATGAAGTATAGTCGAGGGGATTGCCCTTACTTATATAGTTTTAGATCCACATCTGCCCATGGCGGGTAGCCCCGCCAAAATAAATCCGGGGGAGGAGCAACACCCCTCACCTCCTGCCCAGAAACTCTGAGAACATTCTCCTCGCAGCAGCAGGTTGCAAACCATGAATTCATCCGACCAAAATCGCTCCTGTCCTGCACACTTCCCAATGCGTTGTTTCACGGGTAATTATTATAACTCCCAATTTCCCGGCGGGCAAATACCCGGGGAACTACCATCCACACCTCCGGCCAGTGGTCCGTACGTGGCCCCTACTGCGGGCGCTGGTGTAGACGGCTCACATGAGCCCGGTGGATTTTACAGGACCGTTGAAGTGTCTTGATGGCGAGATGCGTAGTGCGGTTCTAAATTTTTCCGATATAGACGCAGCTTATATTTCGTAGCATACGGTAGAATATGCACCCGTTTGAACCTTCCCCATTTGTCTCGAGAGTTAAATTGCCGTCACAATGCGTCTCACTATTCAATGCTATATCACCTTCGGGGTTGTAACAGCTGTGCTTAGTCGCTCGAACTGTTTTGTATGTTGAAGCGCCAATGGCTGAGGGGATCTGGCACATGTACAATGCACAGAGATTACGGTCCGAGCCGGAGTTATACGCGGGGATCACCTCACCTCAGTAGAGTCGATAGGTGGTGCACTGATTAGGCAGTTCTGGCTATAATGTAAGTACCCGATACATTCGCTATTTGACTATGCTACATTTGAAAAAAAAATAACGTTCGAAACCATGGGGAGGGGTGAATGCATTTTGCCACGAATGCTGTGGCCCGGGGCATTTTAACCACCCTTTGATTTTCCATCTGTCGTATTTGCCTCAACCTGCATGTTGAACAGCCAATAAAAACAAATCCAAAGCGGGGGAATTGCTGCCTCCCCAGATTCGTGATCTTCAGGCCCAAATTGTATACTTCGAGGCTAGGGAGGGTTTCTCTTCGGCTCTATCTGGTGTAAAGGGCTTTAAAAGAGATGTACAAGGTCTACTGGGTGACTGGCCCCCGAGCCGTGGGTCCCGGTGAGTTGCTGATATATTGGATAATTTCATGTTTCAATATTTCAGCCTCTGCACAATATGCAATGTGTCTCACTGTAGGATGATGTCTTTTCAGCACATTGTCAAGTGAATTAGACAGTAGTTGAATATACTTTAGGTCGAATTAACACGATCATCGGGCTATGGGCTTACTTGAGGCTGATGAAAGCTGCACTTCGGGCTTCGAGAACCAATTGGATTATCCGATGCCCATAGTTTCGCTGGTTATCCGTGATGTATCTCCGACACGCAGTGGGACCCTTTTTAAACTCTCGTGAAATAACGATTACTCCTTATATATGCTCATTCAGTGACGCTTGTTCTACGTTATTATAAGCCGAATTACCGCAGTATCAAGTAGATTTTTTTGTTTTTGATAGGTATTTGTAATATGTTTTTTATTTTCCCTTTAGAGTGAACCCCTATCTTTTGCTTAACCCTTATTTGTCGCCCAATTACGGCCATAGCATTATTTGCACTTTTACATGCTACATTTATTTATCCTCTATTCTTTTCAACATTCATTATAACAAAGATATCCGTTTGTGAATACGACAAAGTTCCAACAACATTGTCTTTCTGTTTATTAGTTCTGTAATCGTGTATCCAAGTTCCTCATTTATAATGTTGAAGTTTTTCAGGTGATCTAAAGGCGCTAAAATGAAAAGGCAATCAAAATATCCGCATTCCATGTACCTTGCCGTTTCTAATAACATCTGTTCTTTAAACACATCTGCCTCCAGCACCAATATGATAATCCTTAATGGACAGCAAGCTAGAAACTAGTTTAGTCTCTACAGGAGGTATGACATACAAATGCACGCCAAACACTGAAAGTGATTTATTTGGATAAAGTTGCAGTTCCTCGACCCCAACTTCCTCCTAGATTGGCCATACATATAGAACAACTGTCTGGCCCTGTTATGACTATTCTAGGTTGCCCAGGTGCTAAAAGTTATCGATAACAGACATTATATAGAAGGGATATTGAACTAACTTCTACGAATTCAGCAGTAACAAACTGAAAAAAATAAGATACTATTCAAAAGGGCAGCGAGATTGGAAATGCGCGGTGGATTTAAGGCAGTTATGTGAAATGCTAATTTCTGCTTAATTCTTTACCGAAAATTATAATTAGAAATAGATAAAACAATCTATTGAAAAGATATTGTACGTAAAAAACATACGATTTACCAGAATTGATGCACGTATCCCTTGCAGCTAATATCCTATTATACTCTTGGTGGGTTCGACAAACTGCTGTCAAATTAGTACATGAATAGTACCACCCCTAACTGGAAAATATTACGCAAAAATTATTCCTAACATATTAAATAAATCCTAATCACAGTGTATCACACTGGAAATCATACATCGAATCTCTTCATGCTGATGGTGTCGGATCTCCGCCACGTAATTGGTGAAAAAAGGGGAACGCGAAAAGCGCGATAATCCACACCACTATCATGCCCAGGTAAGTATGAAAATAATAAAGGATTAAATTGAGCTAATGGAACAGGGAGTTGATTACGATCCAGACCGGACAGTGCGGGAATCAGATCGGAGATCAGTTCTGGCAACAGCTGTGCCTAGAGCACGGGATATCGCTCGACGGTACCCTGGAACCATATGCCATGGAGAACAGCGGTGGAGGGGACCGCAAAGACGTATTTTTTTACCAATCAGACGATACCCGCTACATCCCACGGGCCATTCTCATTGATCTTGAGCCTCGGGTTATTAACAGCATTATGGTGGGCTCCCACGCAAAAATGTTCAACCCGGAGAACATTTACGTCTCTCCGGACGGTGGAGGAGCGGGGAACAACTGGGGTGCTGGATTCCATGCGGCAGAGCGAATCCAGGACGAATTGATGGACATGCTGGATCGCGAGGCGGATGGTAGCGACTCTTTGGAAGGGTTCATGCTACTTCATTCGATTGCCGGAGGCACAGGATCGGGCATTGGGTCGTTTTTGCTGGAGCGGCTCAACGACCACTTCCCAAAGAAGCTCATTCAGACGTACTCAGTATTCCCGGAGAGCCAGCAGACGTCGGACGTTGTAGTCCAGCCATATAACAGTGTTCTGACCCTCAAGCGACTAGCTCTACACGCTGATGCCGTCACAGTGTTGGATAATGGTGCATTGATGAGAATTGCGGCAGATACATTGAATGTGCAGAGTCCGACCTTCCAGCAGACGAACCAATTGGTCTCTACAGTGCTTTCTGCCAGCACTTCGACCCTACGATACCCGGGGTATCTGCATAACGATTTAGCGAGTATCATGGCCTCGCTAATTCCGTTCCCCAAGTGCCACTTCCTCATGACGTCTTACACTCCGTTTACAAATGATACAGTAGACCAGGCCAAGCTTGTGCGGAAAACTACGGTGCTAGATGTTATGCGGCGACTGCTTCAGCCCAAAAATCGCATGGTGAGCACTGGGCAGTCCAAAAACAGCTGCTACATTTCCATTCTCAACATCATCCAAGGCGATGTTGACCCTACGGACATCCACAAGTCGTTGCTGCGAATAAGAGAACGCAACCTGGCGAGCTTCATCCCCACGGCGCCGACCTCGTTGCAGATTTCGCTTTCGCGGAGGTCTCCGTACCTCCCCGCGGCCTCCAACAACCGCATCTCCGGGCTCATGCTGGCGAACCATACTTCCATCACGTCGCTATTTAAGCGCACCGTGGATCAGTATGACAGATTGCGACACCGCAATGCATTCATCGAGCCCTACCGCAAGCAGCCCATGTTCGAGGACGGATTGGAGGAATTTGATGACGCGAGAGCCGTGCTCAAAGACATCATCCACGAGTACCACAGCCTTGAGCCCGAGGAATAAAAGCCAATCTCCCAATTTGCACCTGCTAGTCAATTCATCAGATTCACCAATTCACCAAATTCCCCGGCCAGCGAGCTCTGGGGTTTGCGGTAACAATGATGATTACAATTGGTTTTTTTCACTAATAAAACGGCCGTCTTAAAAAGTGGAACATACATGTGCCGCATTCCAGAAATTACGCTGTGAGACTCGGATATACGCAAGGCACGTCACCCCTGGGTGGAAAATCGCCAATGCAAGTGAAAAAATACACACCGAAGAGGCTGATATCGAAGAGCGTATATATATATATACATTAGTACTCTGCATTCGACACCTTTTTTATCGCCACCAACCTCACCTCGAACTATGTCCGATTTGCCCACTACTTTTGACGGTAAGAAGATTTTGGCATGGTACTAAGGTTTCTAACCAAACGATCATTTACAGAACCCGTTACCCTCGGTGTTATCGGCGGCACTGGTCTCTACCATATGAGCTGCCTCACTCCAGTGGCCAGAGTCCACATAGACACCCCATGGGGCAGGCCTTCTTCGCCAATTACCATCTCTAAGACTGCCGACGGCTTCCCAGTGGCCTTCCTGTCGCGACACGGTCTGCACCACCAGTACACTCCAACCACTGTCCCGGCGCGAGCTAACATCGCTGCTCTCAAGAAGCTCGGCGTCAAGGCCATTATCGCCTTTTCCGCAGTGGGCTCTCTCCAGGAGCACATCAAGCCCCGAGACTTTGTCGTTCCGAGCCAGATCATTGACCGAACCAAGGGCATCCGGCCTTCCTCCTTCTTCGACAGTGGGTTCGTGGCCCACGCCGGGTTTGGCGATCCTTTCGACAACGACCTCGGCGACCTCATTGGTGAATTTGGCCACGTGCTCAAGGGCGAGAATGGCGAGCCGATTGGGCTCCACTCGCGTAAGACTGAGGGCGAGGACGTGACGCTGGTGTGCATGGAGGGCCCAGCCTTTTCTACGCGTGCTGAGTCCCGGATGTACCGGTCTTGGGGTGGCTCTGTGATCAACATGTCCTGCATCCCAGAGTCCAAGCTCGCTCGAGAGGCGGAGATTTCTTACCAGATGGTGTGCATGTCCACCGATTACGACGCGTGGCGAGAGGGTGAGGAGCCGGTGACGGTTGAGACTGTGGTCAGTAATCTCAAGGCCAACTCTGCCAATGCCGAGGCTCTCATTACGGCCATCCTCGCCAAGGTGGAGGCGGCCCTCAAGGCTGGCAAGTTCGATAAGCTCGAGGGCACCATGAAGTATGCGTTGTCTACGAGCCCACACGGTATCGATGCTGAGCTTAAGGAGAAGCTCAAGTTCATCCTCCCCAACCACTGGTAATTATATATGCCAACATATACACTACAGCCACTAGAGAATATGTTTCGAACTTTCGATATTTTGTTACGGTACCGGTATTTAGACCTACAAGTGTAATTGGCGCCAATAGAAGTACAATAATGGAATTGACATGAGCGATATCAAGGAATTAAAACAAATGTCGCAAATCCCGATAAATACCGAAGTTAAAGCTAGTTCTAGAGTTGCACAGAAGCAATTGCACCCAGACAATACAACTTATCATCTTCTTTAAGGGATAATTACATGTCGGGACGTTTTGCAGCAAAAATGGGGGATGGAATGTAATAAATATTGTCCTTAGTCGCGCGGAGTGTTACGCCGGCTCGGGGTATCGGCCATGTAGATATACCGTCCTGTAGGGGTGAACGGGGTGCCTGTAGACGTGACGCTTGTGTTGGTGGAGCTCGGCGTGTCCATGAGATGCGCGAATTTGTTGATTGCCGAGGTCGTCTTGCCTACACTGCTCGGTCCAGTGAGACTCGTCCCATTGAGGCTCTTCCCGGCGCTGCTGGTGAGATTGGCCGAATTCAGCGTGCTCTTATGCAGCAGCGGGCTCACCGAGGGGTTCGCTACAGGGGACTGGACTGGGCTCGCCGTGCTCGCAACCTCTCTACGCGGCGAGCTGAACTTGGACGGTGAGCTGAACTTGGACGGCGAATTCACAAACTTGGACAACGGCGATCCGGACACAGCCGTGGACTTCGACAATGGCGATGGCCGCGGTGATATTCTCGTGTGAGGAGAGGACTTGAGGTACCGCGGTGGGCTTGCCGTGTCCGCAGGACTAACCGTCTTGGGGCTTTCCGGCAGTCCCAGCAGCTTGCGCTGGCTCGGGGTAAATGGCAGGTCGTCAAAGGACTCCTGTGGCTTGAGCAATTGATACACGCCTACAAGGACATTGTACGCAAACAGCACCTGCAGAGCCGTCCAAATGTACCACCACACCGCCGCAGCATCGGGGAACTCGGCCAAATACGCAGAGAGCCATTTCCGCGCGAATCTGTCTCCAAAATAACTGGCTACAAGCAGGCTCGCGTTGACAAGACTCTTCTTCAAGACGAGCTCTTTATTGACGGTCCGCTTCATCACGTCCCGCATCGCCGGATGTTCCCAGCGCCCAGTAGGCATTTTGGAAGGCGTAGAGGGCTTGGACGCGTTCGGCGTGTGCTTCTCACCGCCGCCAGGGCTCCTGATCTGCGACTGGGGCGTCGCCGGCACTGCGGCAGGGGCCTCCTTGGCCATTGGCGTCGAGGGCGCCATTTGTTGGCGCTGCTTTTTAGGCGTCCCCGACAAATAGAGAGACTTTGAAAAGGGCGAGTTCTCAAACGACATTTTGTGTTCCTTTTTAGGTCCCCCCGATGCGCCGCGATCTATTGTCGTTCTGTCGTCAGTTGGGCCATATATGCACTTGGTGAAAAGGATGAAAAAAAAAGTTGTGTTGTGTTGCGCGCGCTCTCTCCCAACTGCACAGCCGTTCCGCAGGGGAGCCTCGCCTAATACGACCAGCAAGATTCCACCGTATGGGGTAACGTCCGGGGGAAGCCTCCGTATTCAAAAGAGGGAAACATTGCTACAGGTAAACCAGTACAGGGGAGCTAATTGTAAACACGGCCCAATTTGTACCCTCCGTAATGTGTCATAATAATACTGGGGAGAGTTGTTGGGGAGGGAACTTTAACAATGGAATTATTAGTTCAATTGCAAATAGCTACAAAGAATTAAAAAAAAAGAATAACTAATTCCAAATGGATAAACGAAAGCGGATACGCAATGTTAATAGCTTAGGGTGGTCATACACTTGTCGATGGAGACAGATCGGAAAAGTACTCCATTGGACTGATTGTGCTCCAACAATCTATTGAGTCCTTCAGGGTCGGTCGCAACCGAGTAAAGTCGTGATTTCCCACAGACCTTACCTTGGAAGCTTACGTCGTATTGGCTCTCGCCAGGGAGGGTGGACTTGGTTGCAATCCCTGCTGGGACAACCATCATTACTCGAACAGCCTCGCCTCTCATGGTGCAAGTCGGTAGTCGCAAACAATCGCAAATGCAGCAACAAACTCCATACGGTATAAAGTTCAACGAGCGGTGTCTAGGGATAAAACAACGAAAGACGCTGGTATATATGTCAAGAAGAACAAAAAATTCAAATAGACTCGTGGAAAGCTACCCCTCCCGCTTAGGCTGACGCGCCCCGTACATATGGGCACGGTACTATGTTTGATGCATACAATGTTTCAGCCGCTGTAAATGCGGCTTGTTCGCCCTAGTCCGCCCACCCGGGGCGGGGGGTATTGTGTACATTTGTCTGTATTTTGGCATTTGATCGGCACTGTATTTTGGTTCTGTGACACATCCATGTTGACTGGTTTGCGTGTACGAGGTTAAAAATCTATAGAAGGTGGACTATTGCCCACGTGCCAAGAGTTAATCCAGCCGCCTAATGTAAATCGTTGAAATTTAATGGTATAATACATGGTAACCGTATGTGATTTGCCTACGAGGTCTGATGACTTGGCCAAGGCTATGATAGTTAGTGACTCATGTTACGCCATCGATTTATAATTACTGGTTAAGTGATGGCGTGTGATTGAAGATATACTCTATGCTCTGCTGATCCACCAAAATGTCGCTACATTCTAACCTAAGTAATAGGAGGAGAGGATTCGTCGCTGTTAATAGGCTAATATTATCTTTTGCAATCGGCCGTCATAGCTAATCACATAGACTATTATCATTAGACAAATATAAAAGAGTATGCTGTCCAAATGATGGTTCCATTTCTGTCAATGAATGAATTGCTCACGGAATACCTTTCTGCGCGAACGTTTAATTAAGCGGAATAGAAGGATCCAAAGGGACAAATATGTGACCCGAGTATATTCTAATGTTCTAATATTTTATTTACCGATATGCCATGTTCTCCATTGAAACCATTCTGGAATACTACCAATTTACGCTTTAATGCAATCAATCCTCTGACTTGAAATAGTTCGGCTATTCTATCAATACTAGTGGCACAATACCGAATCGTTCATCAGTTAGGCAATAAAAAATGCTAAACAAACCATTTGATGTTATTAGTAGTTATGCAGGGCAGTTAATATAGTCCAAATGTCTCATCAGCCGCGCGCCGCATATAATGAGGCTCCCCAACAAATATGGCAGCTCAGAACCTCGGTAGCAAAACGCCCCGCTGAAGAAAACACGAGCAAGGCGTAAAAAATTTTCTCGCAAAGCAGCTGTCTTACAGAGCCTAGAACTATGAGATAATGACTGAAATTCTGTGCCACTGCCTTTTCGGCTCCGAGTCATGGCATCACGCCGTTGGGTAAAAAGAGGAAATTAGAGGCGACTAACACCCCCTTAGAAAAAAATATAATCATCTTCACTCCCCCCAAGGACCTGCGAGATAACCCCCCCCCCAAACCTCTGGGATAGACCAACAGATCTCTGGGATTTCAAAATGGAGGCTAACGTGAGCTCAAATGTCTACGCCGTAGCTGCGGTCACCCTCGGCGCGATTTTGTTTGCTGCCTACCAGCTGCTCTTCCGGTCTTCCAAGGACCGCCAGGTGCTCCGGGATGACGAGTTCCAGGAGTTCCCGCTGATCCAGAAGACTGTCATTTCGCACAACACTGCTGTCTATCGGTTCGGTCTGCCACGGCCGACCGACTGTCTTGGCCTGCCCATTGGCCAGCACATCTCCGTGTGTGCCAACATTGACGGCAAGGAAATCGTGCGATCGTATACTCCAACCTCGAGCGACGACGACAAGGGCTACTTTGACCTGTTGATTAAGACTTACCCAACCGGCAACGTTTCGCGGGTTATCGGCAACCTCAACATTGGGGACTCTATCCGGGTCAAGGGCCCCAAGGGCCAGTTCCGATACACGCCTAACATGTGCCGAGAGATCAATATGGTCGCTGGTGGCACTGGTATCACTCCAATGTACCAGATCCTCAACGCGGTGACCAAGAACCCTGAGGACAAGACCCGGATCAACCTCATTTTCGCCAATGTGAACCCAGAGGATATTCTGTTCAAGAAGGAGCTCGACGACTGCTGTGCCAAGCACGACAACGTCAAGATCTACTATGTGCTCAACAACCCGCCAGAGGGCTGGACCGGTGGGTGTGGCTTTGTCACCGCTGACATTCTCAAGGAGCAGTGCAGTGCACCTGCTGACGACGTCAAGTTGCTCATCTGCGGTCCTCCTCCAATGGTTTCCGCTGTTAAGAAGGCCGCTGTCACCCTCGGTTATGCCAAGGCCAAGCCTGTCTCCAAGCTCGCGGACCAGGTCTTTGCATTCTAATCCCTCGTATAACACCGTGTATAATGTAATCCTACTCGTGTTACAGTATCTCTATCAATGCGATTTTGCTGTTAGAGCCCGTTTTTCATCAGCCAAATTATTTCGTCTAGTTGTATGTTCGTCATGACAATCGATACAGTAAAATCTAGTCGCATTTATAATCTTCAATGGGGGCCACGAAGAGCCGCGTTGTCATGCTGCGTGTTACAGAGTGATGTGCTCGTTTAGTACTTGCATATTAACGAGATCTCGTAGCCGAGATTCAAAATATTTAATATATATAAAGCGTACTTCCTATTATTGTTGTATAGTTATCAATATCTACAAGTGATATAATAAACCTTGTGTTTTACCTAAGCGACTTAATATATTTCAATTTAACAGGCTAGGAATTACAAATTATAGTTGGCAAAATGTTAATTTGACTACAAGTCAATGTTATAAAAGGAACATTACAGTCAAGAGTAACTCGGTTAATCCAGTGCTGTGTAAGTCAGCGGCCCCAGATAATTCTAACCTCAAAAACCTGTAATTGTATCTTTTAATCAATTCATGCTCTATAAATGTATAAAAATTTCCACGATTAAAGATATACTTCCGAGGGATTCGGGATTGTTGGTTAGTCAATTCGCACTCTAGAAACACAAGAGAACTACGCCACTACCCCTGGTGGGGTTGGAGTGAGCAGGCGCTGGTGGAGGACGTTGAGCGCCTTGAGCGCATCCGCCGAATCAATAACACACGAAATGTTAATCTCCGAGGCACCCTGGCTGATCATCTCAATGTTAACGTTTGCATCGGCCAGAGTGGTGAACATTTGGCCAGCGATACCGACCAAATGCTTCATCTGCTTACCCACCAGCGACACAATGCAAAGCTTTCGCGTGATATCCACAGATCCGTACTGCCGCAGCTCAGCGAGCGCGCTTTTCAGCGTGTGGTCTGCAATGTTGGACTGAATGGCCATGGACACATGCACCTCCGAGGTGGAAATGAGATCCACGACCATCTGCCAGCGGTCGAGGACACCAAATACTCCAGCAAAGAACCCATGGGACAGGTTCTTCTTGTTAGAATGCACGTTGAGAACGATAATGTCCTGCTTGGTGGTCACCGCCGTAGGGAGCTTGGGCTTCGCATGCAGGCTCAAAGACGCCACTTCTGGCGGGTGGAGCGGCGTAACGTCTCCAGGGCGCGAATTGTCGTCGGGGAAGATGATCGTGCCCTGGCCCGTGGGGTTCATAACATTCTTAATACGGATGGGGATCCGGGCTCGGATGACCTGCTCCATAGTGAAGGGGTGGATCACCTCGGAGCCATAGTAGGTCAATTCCGACGCCTCCTCCGGAGTAATCTGGTCAATGAGCCGTGCAGTAGGCACCTTTCGCGGGTCCGCCGTGAAAATACCGTCGACTTCCTTCCAAATCTGCAGCTCGTCGGCCTGCAGACCCACTGCAACCAGTGCGGCGCACAGGTCCGTGTAACCTCGCCCGATTGAACTCAGCAGGCCGCCCGGCACAGCGCCAAAGAATCCAGTGACCACGGGGATGGTGTCACCGGCCTTGAGCACTTCGGCAGTAATCGCCTGCGTAAGGTCCGTGTAAAAGCTCTTGTCGAGGCCATTGGGTCCAACAACGTAGGTCGGGGAGATGATATGGGACAGGTCGACGTAGGTAGCAGCCAGCCCCCGGTCCGTCATGAGAGCGGCCATGAACATACAGGAGAGCTTCTCGCCGGTGGACATGATATTGTCCATCGTCTTTGCCGAGACCTCGTCGATGATTTGGGCTGCCGATAGCAGCTTGGAGACACTGTCGCACTCATGGTTGATTCTCGTGTTGAGCTCGTAGATGATTTCAGCGCTGTTCAAGTGGGTCCGGGCCGCTCGAATGTGGTCGTTCCGAATGGCCTCAATGACCCTGGAAAAGTCGCCATTGTCGAGCGCAATTTCGGCTGCTTTCAGCAGCCGAGTGGTCGTGCCCTCTTCCTTGGTGTCCGTGCTTCGGGCAGAACACACGACCACTGGACGGTAGTTCTGGGCGTAGAGCTGGACAATATCCTCGGTAATCTGCTCGGGGAACTTGCCCACCGAAGTGCCGCCAAATTTTTGCACTATCCACGGTCTGCTCATTTATATATAGCTTGTCTACGAAAAAGCCTACTACAGTTAAATGACAGGAGTACAGCCGTTTTAAATGCCGTTAATATATATGACTATTCGAAAGGTCTAGCTGTAACACCAGCAGGCTGCATGTCTTATCATTGTGCAGCCGCTCGGCGGCGTACCTTTGGGCATGGCACCGCCAATGAGTCACCGATATCGGCCTACTAGGCGTACAGCCTGTCACGAATCGTTACGCCATTTACGTATTTTTCAACCCGCAGCGACGATCAGTCGATTGGCGGGTTCTTATTGGTGGATTAAAAAGCCGCATACTATGGGGCTCCTAGCACCCGAAATATATTTGTTATATCAATTATAACGCTCCTAGAACGGCCGGGACTCTCAGCCCATTTTCTATATTCGATTTTTCAGTCAATTGTTCAAAAATATCGATCTAAAAATACCCATTGTAGCCAGTGTGTCCGCCTCCGTAGGAGTGGATTGTTTTATCATGGCTGGCTGAAAAAGATCATTTCCATGTTGTAAATTAGCGTTATACTTTGGTAATGGAACGTGAAACGAAGCAGTCAAACTTCTTGGCTCGTTACTACTCACTCACGTTTGCCATCTCGCCAACGGCGCCCATTTGCGTCTCCATTCCGGCCGCCTCCCTCAAGTGCACGTCACGTGACTATAACCAGTCTAGCCTGCTATATATAAAACCGACTATGGCGTTGCCGCAGCAACCCGTACGGAGGCCAAGAAGACGATGAGGATGCCTAGAAGGATCTGCAGCCCACAAGAAGGGTATATAAAGCACCCGTGATCACTTTATGAGGCTGAGGTACAGCAAAACGGACTCTGACGGCCATAAGGTTTTGGACAAGTTTTAGCATTGCCTCGGAACAGGCGCTGTGGGGGGGTTGTTAGAGTAGAAAGTCACGTCTCGTCTTGCACAGGGTCCTTTCCTACATTTTGTGACTAAGCATCTGAAACGCAAGGGCATCTATATTTCAATTTACTATATTTATGCGGTAGCAGTCCTGACACCACGGTATTTTTTGACGAAAGCACGACAATAGAACGGGGGAAATGCAACTGCATCATCTCTTGTACTGGGCTTTCCTTGCATTGCTGGGCAGCGCATTCTCAGTCGGGCGGGTAGGGTCTCTGAGCTATGTCTCCCCAGTGGAAAAGGTGTCGATTGATACCGCGGATCACTATCTGCCCGAGGATGTCGGGACAAAGATTTCAATTACCGCGAGGATCCCTTCTTCGCGGTGGTACCATAATCTCGACAGAAGGTGGTACGCCGTGGCTGATCCGAACAATTCCGGGCTGCTGAGCCGGTTTCGACGGCCCCGCGATGTCGGACTGCCACGGTTCCATGATCTTTCGGAGGTGTCGCTGCCGTCAGAACAGCTGTTTGGGTTCCTGACCCGGAATTCCTCGCTCGTAGAGGCGCCCAGTGCGTCGCAAGAGTTCAAGTTTGTGCTCGAACGCAATACTCTGTATGACGATGTGCCGGTGTACACCTCTAATGAGCGCGGCGAAATAGTTCTACATCCAGATTTCGCTGCAGGTTCGCCCAAGAGTGCGAGTTTCAAGGGCCAGGCGTTCCGCAAAGTCGTAGAGACCAGAGTCTCGGATGGGACCACCAAAGCGGGTTGGCGGCCGGTAGGGTGGGCCAGAGCCACCGTGCACCAGGATGGGCCCTCGCCGCGTATTAATGCCGTGTGGAAGGTGGACGACGAGTCTGGGCTGGGCGTTCCTGCGGCCATTTACCATCTAGAGACCACTGCGTCGCTTGCCAAAGACCTCAATGAGGATGAAAAGCATCTTTTACAGGGGGTGGATACCCAATTCGCCGTGTGGAGAGACCTCGACATGCGAAAAGACCAAAAAAATAACGTCGAGTACTTTGACACCGACTATAGCTTTTTGACCAAGCGGCTCCAGCGCCGGGAGTGCCCCGCTGAAAGCGCTGACGAGCCCGATTTTGGAGGGCTGAGGCTGCTTGACGAATACTACAAGACTATGGCATTTGACGACGGGTCGACCGTTGTAAAGCGAGCCGGGAGCGACGACGATACCGGCGATAGCGGGTTCTCGTCAGGCGTAAAGCTCCAGGACACCATTGGCAAAACCGATGGATGTCCCAAGCAGCGAGAAATTGCCTTGGTGGGTATCGCTGCGGATTGCAACTTTTTAAAGGAGTTCAATTCCAGCAGCGAGGCCCGGGAACACATTATTACCGTGGTAAACTCGGCGTCGCAGCCTTATGAATCAGCGTTCAACCTGAGTTTGGGCCTCAAGTCCATTTACATGGTAAACAACTCTGACTGTCCCAGTTCGCCCACTAGCTCGAGTCTCAACTGGAACTACGGCTGTGACGGCTCGTCAAACGCCATGGGTGACCGGCTCTCGTACTTTTCACGGTGGAGAGGTGATGCCGAGCGGTCTGCCGACGGCCTGGCCACCTGGACGCTTATGACGAGTTGCAACCAGGGTTCGGTGGTGGGACTGTCATGGCTGGGTATGGTTTGCAGTGCCAGTGCTACTCGCACCGGCAATGCGACCTATGTGGCCGGGGCCAATGTCGTCTCCAAGACCTCACTGGACTGGCGGGTGCTGGCGCACGAGATTGGACACTCTTTTGGCGCTGTCCACGACTGTACCTCAGATACGTGCGCCAAGGGAATGAACAAGGATTCGCAGTGTTGCCCCTTCACCACGAGTTCCTGCAATGCTGGCGGCAAGTACATTATGAATCCCTCGACCGCCGACTCGCAGGACGGGTTCAGTGAGTGTTCGGTGGGTAACGTTTGCTCTGCTATGGACCGCAACTCGGTCAACTCGACTTGCTTGACCTCGAACACGGGCGTCAAGCTCCTCACCAAGAACGAGTGTGGTAATGGCATTGTAGAGGAAGGCGAAGACTGTGACTGCGGCGGCGAGCAAGGGTGTAAAGGCAATTCGTGCTGTGACCCCAAAACGTGCAAGTTCACCAAAGGATCCCAATGCGATGATTCCAACGAGGCTTGTTGCAGCGGCTGCAAGTTTGCCTCGTCCGACGTGGTTTGCCGAGCGAGCCAGGGCCCGTGCGACCCGGCGGAGTACTGCACAGGGAACTCTTCGCAGTGCCCGCCCAACAAGATTGAAGAGAATGGCAAATCGTGCAAGGACCCTAACAACCCGGGCTACTCTAACCTAGTGTGCATTTCGGGCCACTGCACTTCGAGAGACCTGCAGTGTATCACGTTGCTCGCCAACACGACTCTCATGGTCGATGATAAGGCACTGAACATTACAGGGGCCTGCAACGACGATAACTCGTGCCAGCTATCGTGCGTCGATAAGAGTTTCAGCAGCTACTGTTTTACGGCCCCACAGAACTTTTTGGACGGCACCCCTTGCCAGGGCAAGGGCCATTGCCAGCGAGGCGTGTGTATCGACGGACGGAGCACCAATCCCTTCAGCGACGATGGTAACGGCTTCTTCAGCCCCAATTGGCTTGATAGACACAAGAATGTCGTCATTGGCGTCGTTGTGGGCATTGGAGGGCTCATTTTGCTGCTGGTGCTGGTGGGATTCGTGCGAAGGATGGGCATGCGTAACCGCGTCCTTGCGGCTCACAAGGCCTCGAGGCAGCAGCTTCCACCACCTCCTCCGCCGGTCGTGCAACCGTTTGAGTCGCGGAGCACATATGCAACGTACCCTCCTCCTCCGCCGGTCCCTCCCCCCGCATATTATAACAGCTACGAGATGGACAACCTGAGAAGGTACAATTGATTACCGAAAAACGATAACGGGCTCCTCGCATCTATGATGATATAAATAGCCGTTTAGTATTTTTACTTTAATGAGATCTTATTTTACTACTTGTGGCATTGTCTGGAAACGGCCAAGGCTACTCCTACGTTATGTGCGGCAATATACCTGCAGCCCGAGAATTCATTTATATTCCCACCGCCCTAGAACAGTTCGCTTCTCCTACATTGGGCACGTTAGATAGATGCATTAAATTGAATTACGGCAGTTCCGAGGGGAGGGCAATAACTGTGGCCGCAGGATCTGCGGCGTGTCGGGAGCATCCCGCTCAAGCCCTGCATAAACCCAGATCTGGGAATAATACCAGATCTAGCCCATTAGGCTACTAAGGTATGCGCGATTTCCATATTATCGGATCGGCGATTGGCTTCGAAGTTAGGATAAAATCGAAATAAGGAAATCGCCTCCTGTGCTCTGGAGCGAATCCGAATGGCAGTGTTGCAATGCAAGAAACACATGAGGAGTACAGCAATCATATTGGAAACGGTTCATCAACCCGCATATTGCGCATTCCGATATGGAATAAGGGTGACAGGTGGGTCAGAGGGGGGTGCTCTGAGCGCCCAGTTGCCGCATGAGCAACGCAAATAACCTGATGACCCTCCCGCCTGTCTCCGCTGGGGCGGTCTGTTGATGTTTACTCGAGTTGTTGATGTCTCGAACCCAGACGAAAGGAGGTTCACCGTTCGACGCGTGGGTGAGTGTGGGAGCCTTTCAACCCCTTTTTTTTGGGCAAAAAGCAAGAATGCAGGACGCGCCATACTGCGTAAGAAAGTGCCATCACAGGAGACGCAGTGTACAGCTGGCAGCGCAGTAGAGTGATATTATTTCACGCGCCTGCGATCTTGCCCTGTAGGATGTGTACAGTGGGGGGGTAAACACTATGCACCAAAAAGTATAAGAGAATAGATCTGTCCACTGCCATATTGACGAGTTTTAAAAAAAAGGCTCTGTACTGCTTGGTGTGTTTCTGGCTGATACATTCCATGACAAGCCGAGAGGGTACCCTTGAAGCGAGTACTCAGTGAGAAGCAGAGTAGGATAAAAACAATAGGATTCGTTACGAGCCGAATTTATAGCCAGTCTATTATTTTTGTTTTCATTCATTTAATATTTTTCCTTCTCTATCTAAATGGTTTTTTTGCTCAGAAGACACTCAAAGTCGAATTCCACTTCCGAGGCTAGTGAGAAGCCGGTCGAAGGGGGATGGCGACGACTCAAGCGGCCCTTGAGCATCATTGAGCCTCGGCGGCAAAGCATTGCTGGAGGGGAAATGCTCAGGAGTGCTATTGCTAGCCCCATCCTTAGCGAGCCATTGACTGAAGAAGCCCCCGAGGTGGACAATGAAGAGAAGGAGGAGGACGAGGAGACCCAGCCACCGGTGGCTGCAAGGAGGACAACTTCGCGGTCATTTTTCAAGCTCAAAAGCATAATGATTAACCGCTCGCAAACCGATTTGAGTTCGCTAATTAAGGGGTATGGATGCCCCAGCTCTGGCTACAATACGCCAGCCATTTCCTCCCCCTTAGAAACTAGTGTACGACAAGACACGGATTTGGACAACTGCGGCGACTATGAGTCCGCGGAAGACGAGGAAGACGAGATGCGATTCCTTGAGGGAATAGACCGGTCGATCAGCCAGTGGATATCAGTCTCAGAAGATTACCAGGGAGTTAGCACTCTCGGGGCAACCATTGCCAGTGTGCCGAGTTCTCCAAGACTTCCAGATCCACAAGACTCGGAGGACGATGACTCAGCGGAGGATGCGGATACTCGCGAGGCGGACAGTGAAGATGGCGAGTACACGGTCACTCAGTGCGACAGGACCATTTCCAACTGCAGCACAGCCACTGCGGCTCCCGTCTACGGGCACAAGCATGAAAAATCCAATTCTTTGACACTCTCATCTTCTTCCTCGGTGTCGTTCATGTCCGTCGCTACCCCGGTTACGCCTGTCATGTCTTCGTTCCGTGATGACTATCACTATGGAGTCGTTTATGTTGGAGGAATCGATGAGATGATTGATGAGGAGGGGAAGAAGCACATTGCGGCCAACCAAGGCCAAGGCTACTTTGAAGATGACGAAGAGGATGGTATACTTCTCTCAGGGTATCGACGGGTTCGAACCGTGCTGTGACGAAACAAACAAAAAAAGACTGATGACTTATGACATTGCCATGACGGCTAGCTAGCCTAGCTACCCCGGTTAAGAGGTCCGGATATGGTGTTTTATTTATTCTGTATATGACTGCTAAATGTTACAAATGAAGTACATTGAGACTACAATTTTTTCCAATTGGTTCAAAATAGATGGTTCTATAGTAATAACCAAGCAATAGTTCGCTGACTA
This sequence comes from Blastobotrys mokoenaii, assembly GCA_003705765.3. Taxonomy (NCBI): domain Eukaryota; kingdom Fungi; phylum Ascomycota; class Dipodascomycetes; order Dipodascales; family Trichomonascaceae; genus Blastobotrys; species Blastobotrys mokoenaii. The sequence goes on from PPJM03000007.1 coordinate 69,740, forward strand.
GCAGAGGTCCGCAGCTGCAGCTTAACTCAATGGCCATTACTTATCAAGCTTATCAAAGATTAAAAGAAATTCATTAGTAACGTATCTATATCAATCGTAAGTCATGCATCAAGCACCATTGGCGTCATAGGCGCGTCTTCGGATGGCGTCACGACTGGCTCCAGCTGTGGCGAAGTACACCCAGTGGCCACCGACGGCACCGTCGCAAGGCTCAGCGTCAATGGCCGCTGCGACGGCGGCGGACTCGTTGACAAATTTAGCCTCGTCGGGGAAGACCCCAGCGAAGTGGGCCCCAGCTGCGGCGAGTCGGGCGGGATCTGAGGCGAAATGGCTACACTCTGGCCGGTTCCACTGTTCCGCCGCCTATAGTGGTTATATCGCTGGTGATGGCTGCTGGTCCGGTCCTTGGTAGACAGGTTAAAATAGGATGAGTTTGGCGGCGACCGTGCAAAATGCAGCGCGTCCATGGAACTGGAGAGCCGCTCTATCCGTTCGCCGCCGTTGTTCTGATCACAGTTGTCCTCTTTGGGGTTGTTGATATCCTCCATCGTGAACAAATTCGTCCATAATATTCCCACCAAAAAACACCCTCTTGCGGTTGATAGAAAGACTTTTCCCTGGCTGGGAGGTTTAGCTCTGTGGACCGGCCGTTGCAGGCCGGCTGGGTGGTTCTTAGACAGGGCCGCATATGTGCTAATCATAGGGGCTCGCAAAGCCCGGATGTAACAGGAGACGTAGCAGCCGCGCTTAGGCAGATAGGTGACCGTACATTGTGCCTTCAAAGACAACCATGCATTGGATTGCTACTTGTTTCTGCCCTCTACTTTAGTAAGACGCACCACTTGGGGGGTCGGGGTTTGCCAATTCACTCTCGTGCCTACTGTAGTGATGGTAAATCCGTATGAAGAGCTATTGGAGCGGGGCTACGGTGCGGCGGAAGCCCAAGAGAGCCACCGAGCTCAGTTCCAGGCAAAAAGTACCCTCGCCCAAGGGATCGTAGTCCCTGATGAGGTTCTAAAAGCCAGTCTGAACGATCCATTGGCTGATTCCCGATACGGGGTTGTGGTGGTCGCGAGACCCCCTCAGCATATACGGGATCTGGCCCGATCGATTCAGCAAGATCTGCCTGAGACCTTATACTGCGTCCCGCTGGACCAGCTGCATATCACCTTGTTGGAAATTGCTCATTCCAGAGCGCAAAATGAAATTGGGCCCATTTTGAGCGGGCTAAAGGGGTGCATTAACGATTTGCTGCACCCGAAAACCAGGGCGGTACTCCACTCACCAAAATTGGTCTATGACTCCAAGGCAATTGCACTGACGTTCTTGTCGAGCCCAGAGTCGTCTCATTTAAAACTCCGAGCTGAACTGTATAATTGTGCGCGATTGGGGTCGGATAATGTCGCACAGTTGAGATATGCCAACCCCAATATTCACATCACAATAGCCAGGTTCATCGATCAAATCGACGATATTCAAGGATTGGTGTCTACATTAGAAAGGATCAACCGTTCACTTCCACAAACTTCATGGCAAGTGGAGAATCTGCAATGCATCTATGGTTTGACTTGGTACGGTAAAGGCAAACAACTAGACTCTAATTAATATTTATGTAAAGATTAATTAGAATGGAACAAGCAGATTAATGAGTCTAGATTAGGGCTGATTTCGCCGAATAGGGAGAAGTGTAAAAGTTATCAGACCCAAGATTACCATAATGATATCCTAAATTAAACATATAAAAACATTTAGTTGTAAGTCGGGGCATTAAGCATAAAAAGTAGAGCAATTGTAACAAGTAGCCAAGATGTGATAGCGTAGAGGCCCTTGGCCATTATAACGCAATCTCCTTGGTTACCTCGAGCATACCCCGAGAGTACTTGGCATATGTGACCCACTCAGGACTGAAATGAAGAAGTTCCTTGATTGCCGGCATTCGAGGCTTATCCGTCCCCGGAATGCTGACTTCGTACTCGTTCCAGTAGCAGGTCACCTGAACTTGCAAGTTATCCTCTGCTCGGTCGTGTGCATCAAACCAGGTCGGCAGCCATTCAAACCCAACAACATAGCTCTGGTTCCAGTCAAACTTGTACAGTCTCAATTGATCAATACCCCTGGAGTCCGAGAACGAATCGAGGTCGTCACCTGGAAGCCAGTCCTGGGCAGCAGCACTGTTATTAGCAGGCTGGTGGTACACCTTGACTACCCGCACTGGAGACTTTTCATTCGGATCATCCTTGGCAAACGTTAAAGAGCATATTCGGTTATCTGGAGCAGAGATCTTGATCTTGGCCCGGTTTAGCCCACGCTTGCTGGTCACCTGCTCCAAAACATCAACTTGCAGTAGCTCATTGTAATCGTCCTTTTGCACAATCCATGGACGCTCCGCTTCGTATGCACACTCTACACGCCCGCCGTCGTAGTCGTGGCATGTAATATTGTTATTGCGAGCCGAAGGAACGTCCGCCAGAGCCTTGCGGAGATACTTTTCGTAGCCCACAACATTCACCAACGGTGTGATGCCATCAGGGTTATTATCATCAAGATTAATTCTCTGAACGGCCGAAAATTTGACTGGATTGTCATAGGTGAAGGGGAATGCTACGGATGCCTTAATACCACCAATAACCAAGTAGCAAACGAGTCCAAGAGCCAGGAGAATATGCATCCGGTGAACGAAAGGAACAATTAGCGCACCCAAAAGGACCGCCAGACCCGAAATGTAGCTGACCAAAAACGGAAGGCTGTCGAGACCGTCTACAAATACTTGGTGGAACCCGTCAAGTACCGCAGATCCCAAGGTAAAGATTACCAAGACACCAATTGGCACAACCAACAAGAATTGGATACTCCAATCGTAATGGGGCCCCTTGTGGATCTCCGTGTTTCGCGGGATGAGCTGCGCTCTCTCACTTTCCTCAGACTCATCAGGGTTATGCACCTCCACCGCTTGGGGAGGCGGGTTGACAATGATACCGGTCAGACCGACTACTACAGCAGCGAAGGTGCAGTAGTATAGTATAGTGACGAGGAACAGACCGGTCATTGCGTATTTCGCTTCCAAGATAGTACAAATTAGTAAGAGAACCCACTGTCCAACCAAAATCTCGATCAAGAGAACCAGCTTCTGGTCATGGACAGGCTTGTAGTACCACATGAGCCCTAGAATGAGGTAATTTACGAGCACGAACAATGCCAGCAGGGTAAAAACTGGAGTGTATGTCTGTGAGATAAACACAAGCACATTGCTCCATGCAATCTGCCACCCCGCAAGGATTGTAATGCCAGTGGACACGGCGAGAGAAACAAGCCCTCTGCCCCATCCTTTCTTTCCGTTAAAGGTAGTACCACCTTTTCTAACGGCAATGGCGAAGTAGATCGACAACAGCAAGATTGCAATGAGGCCAGTCAGATTCCAAGAGATCAGCCTCGACAACGGGACGCACAGGAAGTAGATATTAAACAGATCGAAGTACACTGCTGGCTCGTCGGCATCGGCTATTTCCTCTGTCCGGGCCATAGAAACGGTAGCCGCAATAGTACTGCTGAGCATCTGCGAAATCGCTTCCACACTCGACGCATGGATATTGTCCCTCCTAGTGTGATACAGCGATCTAGACTTGTAGAAGGCAATATCGATGCCACGGTACCCAGTCTTCTTGTACACTGTGTAGTCCGTATCGCTGTGAATTGCGCCACTGTCAAAGCCCTGCTGGAAAATCGAGCTGCCGTGCGGGTTCGGAGAGGCACTGTAGTGACTGGCAACGCCGTAGTCGGTGGCTCTGAAAAGAATTGGCCGCCCATTGGCGCCAGCACCCTCGAGATTTACAAAAAAGCCCACATCGTCCTTCCACGGATGAACGGTAAAGACCTCGGCGCCAAGCAGCCCCATCTCCTCGTTATTATTAAAATTGAAGATGATCGTTCTTGCCAGCTTTTCATTGCTCTCAAGAATATACCTAAGTGCTCCGAGAGCGCTGACGACTCCAGTTCCGGCATCAATGGCGCCATATCCGGTCGCCACAGAGTCAAAGTGGGCTGAAACTAGTACCGCCTCAAGAGAGCTATTGGCCCCCGGGATCTTCACGAGAATGTTATTCCCTTCGTAGTAATTGATGTAGCCATTCTTCTGCGAAGACCTGGAGTAGTACTCAGAGTACATCACGCGCCCATAATCCCGCTCCACAACCACGTCTGAGTGCCCTGCGACCGCCTCGTTAATCTGGGCCAACAGATAGTCGTAAACTTTGTCATTTGCATGGGAGTTGAACGGGTGGAACGACCGCGTTATCTCCTGGAGGTCGTGCCACGCGTCTACAGAGTAGTTCGGCGGATATTTTGTCGCCAGCGAAGGTGTCCGCGCGTCCTGGATAGACCCGACCGTCCACAGTAGTGCCCCGTACACGACAACCGTAAGCAGAGTGAACGGCATGCGGTTGAACAAGAATGTCGACCGCAGGAAGCCACCACCAGACTTGGGCGCCGCCTCTTCAGTGCCGGACCCTGTCTCGATGGCGTTATAATTGTACAATTGAGACATGGCAGTCTAGGGCTTTGTCCCGTCCTACACCAGTTGAAGTGTATTAGTTGGGTTGTATAGATGCTATCTGCGGTTATGTATGGTATCAAAAGGGTACATATGGGAGTATACGGCACTGCTACTGCACCACCACTCTCGGCCTCCTTTCTGCTCCAAAACACCCCCTATTCTGCTGCCACCTGACACACAGCTATTTTGGAGATCTCATGGATCAAAGCAATGTATACCAGAGCCCAGGGTCGTACCAGCTGAGAGGGCCATCAGCAAACAATATCGGATTTCCGACATTGCGGCGTGCGGCGTGCGGCGGTACGCGGCTCATTTAAACCTCGCACCAAGTCCCGCCAAACCGTGACGCTATTATGTACCGCTGATATAATATGCTACATCAAAAGAATACCCACAGGGAAATTCGCCCTATTGTATTGCAATTTGCTGGTACAGTCGGGTACATTCTCGCAGAACTGCGTAGCGGAGAGGAAGAGTCGGAGCTCCGACCACTGATAAGTGAAATTTATCGAAATTTTCAATATTTGATTTATAATTGTTAATTTAGAATAAAAAAATGGCGGAGCAGGAGAACAGTGGCATTCCTGAAGAGGAGTTCATCGATGAGGACCAGATCGCCCAGGTGGTCCCTGAAGATGACTCCAAAGGAGAGCCAATGTCTGACGATGAAGACGCTGAGATGAAGGATCAGAACGACGAGGACGTATTGGAGATTGACATGTCTAACAACTCCTCGTCCTACTTTGACATGCATAGCGACTCTGTCTTCATGGTTGCCTCTCATCCAACTCTGCCGATGGTAGTGTCTGGCGGCGGAGACGATACTGGCTACCTGTGGACCACCCACAAGTTCCCGGCCAACTTGGTGACCAAGCTGTCTGGTCACACTGAGAGCGTTGTCGCCGGAGGCTTTACTCCCAGTGGCGACTTTGTTGTCACTGGCGACATGAGCGGCCAGATCCGAGTGTGGAGATCAACGAAGAAGGGTGAGGTGTGGCAGTTCCACGATAGCGTCAAGGAGGTGGACGAAATCGTGTGGATCCGGTTCCATCCTACCCAGAACATCTTTGCTGCTGGTGCCTCTGACGGTACCGTGTGGTGCTATGCCTTGGAGCCGAACCTTACCAATATTTCCGTGCTCAATTCTCATGCCGGCGTCAATTCCGATGGAGCCTTTGTAGATACTGAGAACATGGACGTTCTGACCCTGATAACCATTTCTGAGGACAGTACCATTGTCAGCTGGAATGTGTATATGGGCAAGGCTAACTACACGCTTGGTCGGAACGAGCTCAAGGGCGAACATCCGTGGATCAGTCTGGCGCCATCACCTTCTGAGCGAACTTTTGCCGCTGGTGCCCAAGACGGCACGGTGGTCATTGTAAACACTAGCACCGGTGCGCTGCTGAATAAGCTTGATACAGCAAAGCCGGGTGTAGACGAGTTTGGGCGAAGCGTCGAGGCAATTGCATGGTCCATGACCGCCAAAATTCTTGCCGTAGGCAACGTTGAGGGAGATGTCCAGTTTTACGACATGAACACGTGGAAGACTCGACGAACTATTACTCTTGGTGATGCTATTACCAAGATGGTGTTTATCGACAAGAGTCCGATTCTTGTAGTCAGTGCCAATGACGGCACTGTAGCAAAGTACGACTCGCGGTCGGGTGAGCGAATCTGGCTGGGACAGGGCCACAGCGCTGGCGTCATGAGCTTTGCTCTTCAGAATGAGGGCCAAAGAGTTATTACTGCTGGTGACGAGGGTGTCTGTCTGGTATTCAACGATGATAAAAACCAATTGCTGAAGTAATTCTACCTTATTCTAACCTATCAGCTGTATGATGAAATGATATTTCCAAGGTATTCTAAACTCAAATGCATTCATCACTACAGCATGTTTAATGTATTGTGCAGGATCTGTGAGATCTCATTTGACCTAGTCCAGTTATATTGGTAATACAATGTATAGAATACAATGCCTTGAATTGTTTATTATGCAATTTTAATTTGTCACCTTTCCGTGGGGTAGAAATTTCAGCCGCACTTATATAAGACTCACCCACCCCACACGCCTCGACGGCGCTTTAGTAGATTATACAATGGTCGAGCTTACCCCTGAGATATGGTCTCTTGTGTTCGACTACCTGAACATTACACTCCTCAACTGCTTGTATGTGAGCAAGCAGTTTCGTTCTCTTGCAGAGAGCAAGCTTCATGCGGAATACATATTGGAAGCGGATGAGTCTCTCCGGCCGGTGGTAAACATTTATCAAGGATCTACACTGCTTTATAGGGCTGTATTTCGCGATGCAGTTAAATTCGCAGTATTCAGCTTCCGACATCTTATTAAGAGCATAAGTATCACCGTTAAAACCGCATATCAGCTTGATGGGATAGCTTTGCAAGCCATATCAAGTCTATGTCGGGAATGTGACATTAAAAAGTTCGATCTTAATCTCACCAAATCCATAGAAGAAGATGGGACCTGGCATGATGACCTGCGTGACTTGTGCTTTATGTTGAATTTAACTCTTCTTAAGAAAGGCACCAAGGTTACTATACATGCCGACGTTGTAGGTTGTACAGAGGGCCTAAAGTCTGTGTATTCTATGGTGGTGGACATTCAGTCTCTAGTCATACCATATGACCTGCGTATCAAGTTGGCTACGGATCATGACCATCCCATTATCGATGAGTATTTTATGGGAATTGCCGGAAGCATTGTTGAATTAGAATCCGAGATCAATTCCTCCAATTGGCGTGGTGTGCAGTCATTCCTATCCGCATGCGTCAAAGCTGAAAATCTCTTCCTTCAATTCATTGTAAAAGAACCATGTCGGCAGGCGATTGTATTCCCTGGTTCAATGAGAGTTTTTACTACTTATGATGAAATTGAAGCTATCTTCAAAGCAGATGGCTGCCAGGAGCTCCATTGCGGCACGTCTCAACTTGAGACCATAACATTTGACTTCCCCAATTTGCGACGCCTACATATAGAAACGTCAAAAAGCGTGAAGCCAAACGCAGCAAATGTGATTCGCCAGGTTTCTGGGTTCAAATTAGAAAAAATAGTGTTTGAATGCGACACTCTGGAGGAAATATTTGAGTATTCAAGGCTGTTCAAGGTCGCATCTCACAAAGTCGAAATAAAATCAGCAGGTGTGGTCAATGTATTGGACATGAGTGATGATGGTGCACAGTCTCGGCTCTTACAGCTCGGAGAGATCAAGCTGATGTGTAAAAGATTGGAGCTTAGAATCCTTGGGATTGGAAGATATCACACCAAAGTGTTCCTCAAGAAGATTGTTGTAGCTCTGTTCAGAGCCAATCCTGAACTTGAGGTTGTGGATCTGAGCCCTCTTAAAATTGACGGGGAGAGTGAAGTGACCCGAGATGATTGCAATGGGGAATGGATGATTGACGTCACTGGCGACATATAAAAGCTGACACTACTGAATCTGAGGAAAGAGGGTTCATATAAGGTCATCATGATACTCTCCATGGGACTAAAGTGATATTATAGTACAGTTCCTGGCACAATTGACGTACACTAATATCATTCTAGCCTAGATATCAATCATTGATTCAAATAGAGATACGAAATCAATTAACATAGTTTCGAAAAATATGCAAATTACAAGCCCTTCTTGGCAAGGATCTTTTCCACCACTCCTTCCAATGCACTAGTTGTCTGCTTCTCCAGCATATGCGCAATTTGCTTTTCAACAAGCTTGCCCATGAGATCAACCTCAATGTTAATGGAGTCACCAACTTGCTTAAGCGGGATGACCACTCGCTCCTGAGTATGGGCAATGAGCATTACGGAGAAGGTACCTTTAACATCGTCAACGGCGGTAATGGTGAGCGAGGTTCCATCCAACGCAATGAACCCCTTCTCGACTATGTACTTCATCATATCCTTATTCTCAGGCTCGAAGGTAAACGTAATGGCATTGCCGTCAGGTTTCTTCTCCACAATCTTAGCCACAGTGTCTACGTGCCCTTGGACGAAATGTCCGCCGAACCGAGTGTGTCCGGCTACAGCCCTCTCAAGGTTGACTGGCTGCCCGGCCTTGAGGTCACCCAAGTTAGTCCTCCGCAACGTCTCTGGTGCAATCCCCACCTTGAAGGTGGAATCATTGAACTCGGTTACCGTCAGGCACACGCCATTGACAGCAATACTGTCCCCAATGTGAGCGTCTCCGAGGATTTCAGCAGCCTCGGAAATCGTCAGAGATACACCGTTACCACCAGACTCACTCTGGTCGAGCTCCTGGTACTCGGCTACCTTTCCTACAATTTCAACAATTCCTGTGAACATTTTTGATGGCCTAGATGCTTCATCGGAGCCCCAATTATTAATGTAATTTCCCCCCCTCGATTAGTACCGGAGAGCCGTTTCCCAAAGCCCTGCCGAGAAAAGCCATTTTTCACCTGCCGAGCGTAGCTAACGACAATGACTGAATTCGCGCCAATGAAAAATGACTTGATCCTCCGGGCTGCCCGAGGTATGTTCTCCATAGGGGCTGGGCTATATTAACTGTATCAGGTGAGAAGGTGGAGCGACCGCCGGTGTGGATCATGAGGCAGGCTGGACGGTACTTGCCAGGTAAGTGAAGCCGTCACGCTTAATGGCTCCAGCTAAGAAAGTTAGAGTATCACGTTGTAAAGGGTGACAGCGACTTCTTTGAAGTGTGTCGCGATGCTGAAAAGGCGTCGGAGATCACCATCCAGCCAGTTGACCGGTATGACGGCCTAATTGATGCTGCAATTATTTTCAGCGATATTCTTGTGATCCCCCAAGCTATGGGCATGACTGTAGAGATCAAGGACAAGGTCGGGCCATATTTCCCGGAACCCCTTCGAGAGCCGGAAGATATGGAGAAGCTCTCCAAGGACGTCAATGTCGCGAAGGAGCTCGACTGGGCATTCAAGGCCATCTCTCTGACACGTAAGAAGCTCAATGGGCGTGTCCCACTGCTTGGTTTCTGTGGAGCTCCATGGACACTTATGGTTTACATGATTGAAGGCGCCGGATCTCGACTGTACCGATACGTGCGAACTTGGATCTACAAGTACCCAGAGGCGTCGAAGCAGCTATTGCAGCGTATTACTGATGTGGCTGTTGAGTTCCTTGCGCTTCAGGTCCAGGCTGGTGCTCAGATGCTCCAGGTGTTTGACTCGTGGGCTAGCGAGCTTGGCCCTGTGGAGTTCCGGGAGTTCTCCTTGCCTTATCTGCGGCAGATCACCGAGAAACTTCCAAAACGACTAGAGGAGTTGGGCCTTGAGAAGGTTCCAGTAACAATTTTCGCCAAGGGCGCCTGGTATGCACTGGATGACCTGTGCGATTCTGGGTATGACTGTGTGTCCCTTGATTGGCTCTACGACCCTGCAGATGCGGTTAAGGTCGCCAAGGGCCGTGTCACCCTTCAGGGAAACATGGATCCCGGTGTAATTTACGGTGACAAGGCCATAATCTCCAAGAAGGTCGAGGAGATGATTAACGGTTTTGGCGGCGGAAAGCAGCATTATATCATTAACTTGGGCCACGGTACCCAACCATTCTTTGACCCAGATAATGTGAAGCACTTTTTGGAGGAATGCCACCGTTTTGGCAAGCAGTGAGTCAGCTTTTCCTTTGATTGCATGATGGAGTTGTGTACATAATGTTGTGGTTAGCTGTAACATATGATGCAAAGAGGTGCATGAGCCGCACAGGGACTTTAAGTATGTTCTAGAAGACTTATATACTACAGGGATCCATAATATTCTATTGCCAGGGTAATATGTGGGAAATGATGTAAGAAGGAGTCATGCGGGGAATACTGTTTATAAAAAGAAGGTATTATTTCACCTTTTCATCTTAAATCGGCTCTTTTTTTTTTGGTATGGCTCCAAACGAATACTTCGGTCACGGTAATTACTCCCAGTACTGGCATAGTATGGTCCCATGGGGCAATTCTTGCAAAGAGGAATGGATACAGGATTTTGCATTCCCAGGAGCGAGAACGCCAAATGTTAAGGCTGAATTCGAACCTCAGAGGGACCATCATTCATCAGCTATGGCTCATAAGGATCAATTCGCATAAATACGATCTTAATAGCACAACTTCAGTGTCCTAAACTATTGAATCTATGCCTACCACTGCTACTGCTGGTCTTAACACATATAACTAATCGAACTCCCTATTTTTTTTCTTGAGGTGTGACAAACAATTGCTCTATAATATAACTGTATTTTAATCATTAATTATTATTTTTCAATGCTATTACTACAAAATCATGTTTGTGACAGGTACTACCATAATATGTGCTCTCAACCTAAGATTTGTCCTCCGTTTGCACTTTGGTGTTGTCATCGCTTGACTGAGTTTTCTTATCCTCAGCCTTTCTAGATTCATCCTCGTTTCCATCGGCTAACCCCCTAGAGTCATCGTCGTTTACATCGGTTATTCCCCTAGATTCATCTTCAATGTTGATGACAATTTTCTTCTTTCCTGGTTGAGGGGCCTTCGGCAAGACTATTTTTAATAAGCCATTGGATAAACGCGCTTTGATGGAATCCTCAACAATCTTGGTGTCATTAGGCAATGTTATCTCGCGTAGAAATTTACCAATGCCCCTTTCTCCAACTTTCAAATACTTTTGTCTGTATTCATAATCGTCGTCATAGCGGAAAGTCCCTGACGTAGTACCGGCAATTGTTAGCTTCTTGGTGTCTATGTCAAAACTAATTGAAATGTTAGACTCCAAGACTCCTGGCACAGATGCAACCACTGTATAGCTCTTCTCTGTACTGTAGATGTCTACAGGTGGAACAACTGTGGCACACTCCTCATTGTCCCGGTACTCCTTTTTCACTACCTCATGGCGCCCACGCTTACGGTAACTGCGTCCTCGATCGCAATGTCTCTTCTCTGCTGGATGACCAGAGAGGCTTAGCAGTTCCCAAAATGGATTATACGTACTAATACAAGAAGCAGTCATTGCTGTATTTGAAGGTGCTGTCAAATGTTATACGGTTGTTAATTTATAGTCCGATAAAATTTCTCCAGAATCATCTATAACTCCAGAATAGCCGTAACTATTTGTAATATAAGTAAGTACAATCTCAAAAACCAACACGTTGAACGTGCTGAATCGCGTCTTGAATTTTCGATGGAATTCCAAATTACGGTTGTGTATGTCTCACTGATAAGTTTTTCGTGGGGACGGAGCTCCCCCGCCATCTCAGAATTTTCTCGATCATTCGGGAATAAGCCGCATGCCGCACGTGATCATTAATATCGTTGGCACAATTCTGGAGTATTCGATCTCTTTTAGCCCCGCTCAGCAATGCTACAAAGCTGTATATTCTAGAGAATTCGGTGTCTTCCACAGCCCCGCATTCTGAAATTATAAATTGAGCTCATTCATGCTGGAAATACCTCATCAGTGAAATCATCAAAGAGAGTCAAAATGTCTGAAATCGCACACCTCAAGGATATCTTCCAGATGGCCAACCAATTGACTGGCGGGAACGTTTTCCCAAGTACAGTCTATCGGGAGAACCTTTCCAATGGCATCAAAGTCTCCTCCGTGTTGCGGCCAAACGATAAAGACGGTGCTGTAGTAGTTCCCCCAGTCGATGTTTACGATGCCGAGGACTCATTCATTGTTGTAGCATCTCTAGCGGGTGCATCGCCAAAGACTGTTCAGGCCGACTACGACCCAGCCTCTCGATCATTGATCTTGTCAGGTACTACGAACAGTACTCTGGACCTGGACAAAGACGAAAAGTTCCGGGACCAATACCTTGTTGTCAATGAGCGAACCTCGGGCCAATTCCAGCGAAAGATTACCTTGCCGCAGGATGCTTCAGTTGACGAAAATAGCATTACCGCCTCCTTCAAGAACGGTCTTGTAAAGGTGGTAATTAAGAAGGTATCTGTTGCAGACACGGCGAAGAAGATCTCCATCAATGTGAGCAGCGACGGATCTCTCTAAATTACGAACCCTTGCATTCTATTTATTCTTTGATTCTATCGTTATTCCTTTCTTTGGAAACTGGAACTAGTGTATAGCATAACAATTCCAATATATTACATTCATTGACTCAAGTTTAGCTTTCAGACTAATGTATTTGTAGTTGATTTCTGTATTAATGGCTGAGCTCCTTATTACTTTTCATCCATTATTACACTATTAATATGAATAAGCTGTGTACACCAGTAGCACACTCAATTCTAGCCGCGGTATGGTGGCCCATGGTACCGAGTTATGATGTCCAGAGACGCAGTCAGTAGGACTGGTCGAAATACCAGCTTCTTTGCCGCAAGGCACGCGGCACAACGGGCTACCCGACGAGAACTAGAAGAGGGAACGATCGACAGGGACTAAGACTATTATTAGATCTAAACAGAGATCCCCCAGTATCTTGTGGGCACAACAGCATCATACCAAGGCTTCGTACGTTCTCACTCTAAGAGAAAAGGTTTCCCCTCGTGCCACCGGTGCAATAGCACCGGGGAAATCGGCCCCATCGACGTAACGTCATTGAACTTCATTGAATTGTTATAATATGTTGAAACGTCTGCCAAGCGGACAAATATGTTGATGTAACCATATAAATGCCCAACTAAGTCACAAGTGGCAACGGGCATATAATACAGAATTCTATCTATCTATCTATCTTCTTTGCCAGTCTCGATTGAGAGCGGGCGCTATCGATAGATGATGCAGAATTTCCCCAGCAAGCTGGCGATACGAGGGGAAATCATTATCCCTTCCAAATACCAATATAGTAAGGTACCAGAGGGAAAAAGACCTGCATTGGCATCTGAGTCCTCTGGTACATAGCGTGGAAAAGTTTAATCACATGAATGAATGAATGAATTTATCTATTTAAAGTCTTTGTAATTACAAGGAGACTATGGTCTTATATTTTGGCTTTACCAGCCAGGACGATAAACTCTTCACTGTTGTAACATGGGGTTACAAGGTCGTATGTTGTCATCGACGATGTGGGATTCCTCCTACCCGGTGACGAATCGGACAGGTGATACGAGGGGAAACCATTATCCCTTCCAAATACCGATATAGTAGGGTACCGAGGTCGATGGGGAAAAACCTGCATCGGCATCATCGAAGAGAGCCGCGATTCCTTTAATCACATGACTCAGTTAGTTAGTTATAATCAATTATAGTCCTATAGTTGGCTTTCGCCAGAGGACCCGATACAAAATACATAATAGTAATCCAATATAAACATAAAATCCTTTCCTTGCCAGCTTGAGTCCACTCAAATTATCGCATTCGCGCCGTGGGGATTGGCTACCCCCCGTAGTCCCCGGGAAACACTTCCTTTTCAGGATTCAAAACCGTGAACCTTCCGATGATGTGGAGTTGACATTAATCTCTCTGTGGGTTGCTAATAGCGTTGAAGCGTCGGGCTCTTCGAAATGAATTGCGCCGTTTGCTCAAGTCCTTCTTTGGTATCTAATAATGTTTTTAGGTTGAATGTCGCGCTGACTTCTCGAAGAAGCGGCCGGTGCTCCTCATGGAGGGGACACTCGGCTAGAATGTGATGCAAAGTTTCCAATTGACCACACTCGCAAAGGTCTTGGGCATCCCGTACTTTTAATTTACGCAACCAGTCTCCTAGCAGCGTATGCCCACTTCGGAACTGAACCAATCGGCTAAGGATGTGACGGTTTCCTCAATCACATGACTTTCACATGACATGTCACGTGATATCACGTGACATTTTATGTTGCAATATTTCAATGTATAAATTTTGCTCGTTGTATCGAAATCGGCAATAGTTTAGTGGCTAGAATTTCCGCCTGTCAGCAGTTCTGCAGCGCGCGGGGGACCGGGGTTCAATTCCCCGTTGCCGAGAATTTTTTTGATATTTTTAATCGATCGCGCGCGCGCGCGCCTTTCGCAATCTAGCTAATAATAACTTTTTGATCTGCAGTAAATTAATTTAATTTATAGTATTCGCGTACGTAGTTATATATAGAGGATATATAATTAATTATTGCAGAAACCAGTGTTGACTTTCAGCAGCTTGTCGATACAACGTAGACACAGCGAACTGAGCAGCAAGGAATCAAGGGAATGCAATTATCTAACACCAGATCAACCACTGACACCAACTAAACAGATAAGATGTCTAATGTATCTGTGTATAGGTTGCAATTCTTAATAGCAGTACCGCAGATAGTTCTCAATAACACGGGTGAAGAAAAGAAAAAGAAGGAGAAGAGGGATATAGCATGGGTTTAAATAGACATAGAAGCCATCACCAATTGCTTAATCCTGAGTAATCGAATATATGTCTTATCCCTGGTGTCTGAAATAAAGTTCAAGACGTGGCGTTATGCTAAGATGAGACTATACATTCTCAGACGAGACGACACATTCTCAACAACCAGATGTCTACCTAAAATGTTTTGAATTGGTTAACTATTGTTTACTTCAGTATCAGCCTGATTGATAAAGCCAAATAGTAGACTAAGGTCTCCTGTAGCTTGTGTATAACTTTAATAGAATTATACATCAATCTCTATCGGATATTGTATATTGTTTTCCAAATACATACCTCATCTACTTGTAGTTAAATTTATGTAGCTTGTATCATCGCAACTATATTACAGGCCCACGTGCTTTTAATTAGCAAATCAAGTTAATACTCCAATGACAATTCCAGATACTGTAGTCTAAAGAGAATTGTACTTTTAGATTGCAAGGTCACTTAAAAATTAGATTGTTTTATTACAGGCATTACATGATTCTTACTCAGAAATTGGTGGCCCTAACAGCTTAATCCAAAATTGGCCACACATGAAAGTAAAGGAGCATTGCCCTTTCATTCATTGGATGATTCTACTCCAACCCAAGTGTCTTCCGCTGAGTTTTTCTCAGTAGGGGTCTCTACAGGGGTCTCTACAGGGGTCTCTACAGGGGTCTCCACGACTGGGTTTTCCTGGGGGGACAACTCTTTCGAATCGGCAGAAACTTCCTCAACCTCCATTGGTTCTGGCTCGACAGTCACAGGCACGCGCCTCACCTCCGGCTCCGCTGGCTTGACCTTCGGCACAGTGATTTTTAGAACACCATTCATAAACCTGGCTCTAAGGTTTTCCTCGTCAACTTCGACGTTCTTGGGGAATGAGATAACTCGCTCAAAGGCGCCGACGTTTCTCTCCCCTATCCTGAGGTTAGCAGATCGAAATTCCTCGTCCTCATCAAGTCTAACAGACTTGGAAGTTGAGCCAGAGAGTGTAAGCTTTCTGCCCTTAACGTCAAAGTCAACGTTAATGCTAGATTCAGATGCTCCCGAAAGAGAGGCGACAATAATATACTCCTCCGCGGAATCATAAACATCAACTGGAGGAGCGACCACAGATCCTCTCGAACTATTCGAGATTAGAGGCGAAACTCTTAGCCTGTTTTCGTTTCGCTTGGAACAATTACCGTGGCATCGTCCGCGCGATTTAGAAGGTGTGGTAGATTCTTCAATCAAATTGAAGATATCAAATACAGGATTATATCCATAAACGTAGTTCGCCATTGTTCTTGTGTTTATGAGTGAGAAAATATAAGATGTTTTAAAATAGAGTGATATTCAATATCATTTTATATTCATCTGGCTAGTGGCAAAGAATTATGTGGAAATTCTCTCAGCCCCCCGGTTACTAATCGCGATTCTGAGAACAAAGCCGAGCTCTCCACATCGAATGTATTGGAATAGTTTAGAATTTGTACTGGTCAGAGGAAGATCACTATCTATCATAGTGTGGCGAAAAGTATTTTAGTCCTTTGGAGTGTGGGGTAATTCGTGGGGCGTGAACGTTCTAGAAAATTCAGCCGCACCCGCCGCACATAACGCATCAACAAACACATTTGCATAATTGTATGCAATCCCTAGAACATCCCTGAACAGGATCTGAGTATAGCACAATTTTATTAGACTTTGATCGAGGATTGGAATTTCATCCGAAATCCCATATTCGTCATGTTTACGCAATTTGTATCAGACTCACGTGAGCTGATTGAATAAAAGTTTTTAGAAACTATTATCTCAACTCACCAAGTTTATTATTCGACTATATACACCATGGTTCTTAGTCAAGATATCCTCCACCCTACCCAGCGAAGTGAGCAGAATGCCAACAAGAAAAAGCGATTGGTGCAATGGCCGAATTCGTACTTCCTCGATGTCAAATGTTTGGTGTGCGCTAAGATTTCTACGATCTTCTCGCATTCCAGCTCCGTCATCAGTTGCTCGTCCTGTGGTAATCTAATAGCCTCTCCCACCGGCGGCAAAATCAAGTTACGAGAGGGAACTTCTTTTAGAATCAAACAGTAGCATGGATGCAGCAATCTACAGCACACGCGTTACTACCCGGTGGCAGATTGACGTCCAATGGCCGTTTTTATTAAGGCACGCCAGTTACAAATGATTACAAAAGTGAGATGATGCAAGCAAAGAATGCGAATAGCAAATGGTTTCAGTTAGCATTAGATTAAAAAAAAAATTAAAAATTAAACATTAGAAAAGAACAGAGCGAGAGAGAGAGACTTCGCTCTCAAATTCAAGCAATGCACGGAGCTCATTTCGACCAAAGAGGAAGCCAATGAGGCCGTCAATTAAACCTGTAGCGGTGATTAGTATTGTGGCGAATACAAGGATGAAGCCAACGTAACCTCTGTTATCGCTGACACCCCAAAAAACTCCAATGCAAATGCCAACCAGTGCGGCGATAGAAATCCAGAAGTGTAGAAGCCGCCAGTGCTTCTGACTAACAGCAGTCTGCCTGTACTCGCTTATAAGAGTGAGGATATCGGTATAGAGCTGTCGCAGTAGTTCCGTGTCGACTGTTTTTAGGTCACTTTGCTGGAGACGCAGTCGGAACCGCGACTCGAGAGCAAAGTGGTCGGAGAACGACCCCACACCAGGGATCTTCTCCATGCAAGAAACACGCGAGTCTAGAACTTCTCCGCGCGATCGATCGTAAAAGATGTAGTCTAGCCGCTTGGCCTCACTGATATCACGATTCTCCCGCCAGGTGTTGAGCTGGGAATCGCAAGTAACACCAGCAACCTTGACTTGGTCAACGAGGGAGAGGGTCTCAATTGCCGCAGTACACTCACCATGCTTATCGAGCCAGCTATCGGAAAGGCGGCCCACTGTCTGGAAAAGACGGTAGGTCAGACTATCGGGCATGGAGTTGAGATCTCCCATGGCGAGCACAAAGTGGCCGCAGGCAATGGCTCTCTCGGCGATACGCGCCATATCCCAGGCTTGGGAAGTTCTATGACAGGTATAGGCTGCGTCTCCTGGGCCATAAGGGGCATGCAAGTGAGCATTGAGCACTTCAATCTTCTGGCCCGAAGGATGCAGAATGACCGCCGAAGCCACCGACTTGCCAACGTACCAGTCGCCTCGGAAAAATGCGCTGGGCCGGCCGTTGATGGGAAATCGATGTAGGGACGCAGACTCGATGGGCCAGCGGCTGAACACTGCTAGCCCAGGACCGGAAAGAATACCAGAGTAGTAGAATTTGGAGTAGGGTAAATGTTTCTGAAGATTATCCCGCAGGAAGTAAAAGTCCTGCTCAACCCAAATCTCCTGGAGGGCAATTATGTCGTAATTGACGCCATTAGCCCCCAAATGATGGGCGATAGCCCTCAGTCGCTTTTCACGATGCTTGGATACATGTTTCAGCCCCCTGAAAAGATCACAACCGGTTAGTAACGCTCAAAAAAGCCCGCAGTAGTGGGTTTACATACCAGCAGTTAAAGCTCAAAACGTTGAAACTAGTCTCCATGGAGAAATATGCAAATTTATCTGTATTTCCGGGAATTTAGGGTATCTATCAGGGTATCTAAATATTATAAATGCAAGTGTTTACTAAGTGGCTATCAAAAATTTAGATTCCCTTAATAATATTAAATACAATATGTGGAAAGGGGCGGAGCACGCAAAAGTCCCAACGCTTGCGCCGGCATGCCCTGCCCTTCCTCGGTCCACGGAGAATTTCGGCTTACTAATAAAAATTGCCGACTTATTCCGTTAGCCGTGTAGCCGGAAAAACTTTCGGGAAAACTTGTCAAATTAGTGTGCGACACTTGCAGCCTCCGTGAGAGTATCATGATTTCAACATGTATAGATGACGAGATTTCTTACATCCTCTTCCCCTACTAGTCTTGAATTATTTTTGTTTAAAATAAAAGAGATTCGCGTAATGAGCGCGGAGGTACTATTATTTATGAATGGATTGAGCGTTAAGAGTGGTGGGTGCGGCTGATGCGATACAAAACGCACTTCGGAACAAAGAATAGACGTTTACGGCAATGGACCCTCCGGGAAACTGGGCGGGTTCAATATGCGACAAAGGTCGGCTCCAAATATTTCCAAACTTGAAATTTTCCAGGGACGATTCATTTTACAAATTTCAGGGTTTCAAACTCAGGCCACAATCCTTGATGCGAATGAAATTGTGGCTATTTTCGGAGTGCAGAATAATCGATTACCAATATTATTGAGCATCGATTGTGCACCGAGGGTGTTACCGGAGAAGATATGGGCTATAAGGGCAGATTGAAAGCTCTTTCTCCAATCACACATGGTATTTTTTCATACATTCATTATTAGGTTCCTTTGGCTGTGTAACCTTGCGTATTAGAGTTTCAGAACGGTTATCAAAGGCATTTTCAAGTGATATTGAAAACTAAACAGCTGTGAACTTTCTAGCAAGAGTCCAAAGAGGAAAGATCATATTTCAAAAGCATGACCGCAACCGAAGCTCCAAGTAAAAGACTGGATAGTCTACCTTACGAAATCTTGTATTCGATCTTCGGATATGTTCAGGGCTCGGATCTGGCACGATTAAGCGGCACCTGCCGGCGATTCGAGGAGATCATATTTGGTCAAAGTGGCAACGCGCTTTGGCGAGATTCATGCGAGTTCGAACTTGGCGTTAGGTGCCCCGTGCCATATAGTAATTACTACAGTTTATACGCCCAATTGCATGCCCACTGGTGGCTCCCCAGTGGATCAGTGTGGTTTAGTGACAAGCCGCAGTTTGGCAGTGTTGTGGCGTGCCAATACAACCGAGAAACTGGATGCCTCGATCTTTTCGAGGTCATCGTCCAACGCGACGAGCCTTTACTACTACGAGAGGAAGGTACTGGGGAGATTCTCGCACATGTTGATTCACAGCCCGTCTCTATAGTCCCGCTAAGCGTCAATTGTCGGGCAAACGCATCAAAAGTGTTCTCTCTCAGCGGGAATACAAATTACTCGCGACCAGAATCAATGTGCCAGGTGGATGCACAGGGTGTGCTTTTTACAAGACTCGATCGAGCTTTCCCGCTCAACCATCCGCAAGTACCACGATACGTTGCAGCGTGGCCTCCGAGTACTGTGCCAGCCACTCAGCGGGTGAGACTTGGCGGGTATTCCAAGAAGCAAATTCATGCAGCAAAGTGTATCTCGGTGTCAGATCCAGGAACCGTCTCAGCCGTCCATGCCTCTGTCCAAACCACTAATTGGCGCACCTTGCTACGAGATATGTCGAATCCTAGTGCAAACCATTTCAAGCTGCGGAGATGGCTGTCGTTCAACAGGTATTCGACGCTGGGTGAGACTGTCGAAACATTTGCTCGAATCAGTCTCGAGCAGGCGGTCCCCACTGACGAGAAGCCGTGGCAGGGATTCTGGGTGGCCGATTACGGGTTGCAAGGTCTCCAAATTCTTCTGTTGCATCAGCCGTCGCCCGAGCGGATAGAGGCTATCAAGCTGACAGGAGACGTGAACATTCCGCGCGGGGAACTGGCGTTTGTCGTTGACGATCTAACAAATGTGAGGCGACCTAACGAGACATGGAGGGCCATTAGCTCCAGCTGGTGGTGGATACCTGAGGAAGAGAGGCATCTGGAGTCGATGGTCGACGCGCGATGTCAGTACTCTGATACAAACTACAGCAGCAGTAAGTTTTTTTTTTTTTTTTTTTGATTTTAATTTTGCGTGTTAATTGTACTAACCAGATGAAATAACTATAGGCTGGTTTGATGAAACTCAGATGATTTTGATGCGAGGACATAACTCGTTGGCTCACTATGAGAAGAGCATGAGGGCTGTAACCTTCCTGAAGCGAATCGACGATCGTCGAGGTTCCATTGCTTTCCCGCATTAGCCCGGGCTATAAAATATAACTCCCGATAATAACAATGCCCTAAAATACGAAAAGCCATATTGTTGGCAGGTTTCTTATTTGTAACAACCAGAGACCGGGAGTGGATCAAGCTCAAGCTTTTGCATGTATCTAACATGTGTGGAGATAATTGACATTGAGCCCATCATGCATATAATACAGACATACACCTATAATTCTTCCACGACATTGCAAGTATTTGATATACATTCACTACGTGGTACATATTTCCAGTAGAATGATTTATAGTGCAGGCTATATAGCATATTAACTTTTCGCTTGATTCTTTTCCCTGGCAACTTGGCATTGCTGGGCATGCAGGAGAATCCCTCAATAAACAAAACTGCCTCTGTTAGGAATGGGGCGTATCTTTTGAAACTACATCTCGTGTTAACAGTCATAAAACGAAAACTTTGCACCATGCAAGTTGGCCCTTGCATCTCCAAACCATTTAAGACTTCGTTTTATTTTTAAAATTTCATTTGCTTTTTCGAGAGAGAAATCACGATATTTCATCTCAACCGAAGGTTATCCCACTCTTGGTACAGTGACCAGATCTCTTTTCATGCACGGCAAGCGTTCTTCCGCACAATGTATCGAAGCATCGCCGATCCTTTCATTCCTAGCCGTACCGCGAGCGCACGCAGTACTATCCAGCCGCCATATCATTACTATAGTTCCTGCCTAGGCGAATGCATGGCTTGCCTATTTTGGGCATCATTTCACCCGAGACACATCTGTCTTGCTTCGCCGCCCAGGCCCTCCTTTCTCTCCCCCCGGCACGTATGAGGTCTGAATCAAAGCATCCGACTGTTCAAGTGGACCGATTTTAACGGTTGGCTGTATATAATCGACAAAGTTTTCCTTTCCTTCACTGGTCTTCTTCAGCTAATTCTAACTTACTAACCGCCCCATTAATTATCTGTCATTTTTCCTCTCCACCTGTGCTGTACACGTGTCGTTGTATTGCACTTATCCTCGTAGGCAATCCCCTAAACTACTAACGAGGAACTTCAGCGATCGACATTGAGCCGCACTGGCGTGTTAGATCCTGCAAGCCGCACTTACATAACGTGAACGTGTGGTGCTTAGTAATATCACTTCCCCACCCCTCAACCGTTGGCGACCTCTTGGACTCCTTTAAACTGTTCAACACCCGTCGTAAACAGGCCAAGAGCCCCTTAAAAAATGGTGTTTATTGACGGAGTAAAGTACGCATGTGAGGTACGTATTCATGTCCCCCTTTGCCGTTGAGTGACGGCCCTGGAAAAACAACAGAGGATTAACTGAGTTAGCGATGCATTCGTGGGCATAGAGTAACTGCCTGCCAGCATATTGACCAGCCCTTGACGATGATCAAGCGTAAGGGCCGGCCATCTACACAGTGCCAACACTGCCGTGAGCACCGCAAGATGAAAAACGTCCACACGCGGTGCCAATGCGGCGTAAGAAGCGGGCCGCACAGTAGAGGCTGCCCGTGCCACTTTGACCCTCAGCTTTGCACCTGTGCCAACAAGAAGCAGAGCAAGCGTGGATCTCCTATGAAGGGCTCGAGCGTGCGGCGGACGGCGTCGAACCCGCCATCGGCGACGCCGTCGCGGATAAACACGCCCGGGCTCAGCCCGATGGATATGGGGCTCATGACTCGCTCCGCCAGCGCGAGCAACCTGGTACACTTTGGTGACATTCCATCGAGCAGCTCGTCGCCGGTGCCGCAGGTGCCAGAAGCGCCGCAGCAGCTCCAAGAGCCGTGGAGCTTTCCCTATAGACAGAACGTTGGATATACAGTGCCACTACAGCCCCCCAGCATGATGTTTGCCGACGTTGCGTATGACCAGCCAGTCGACGACGGTCAGATGCTGACCCAATTGCATAGAAGCGACAACAGTATTTCGAGCATTAGCAGTGCCCATACGATTCCCACCTATCCCGTGGCGTACGATCAGAAACCATTTGCATACTTTGACGACGCTGCGCCGGTATATAATGCGCCAGTGTCGGACTTTGTGGACCTGCTCGAGGGCGACTCTACTAATAATCCTCATTCTTTTAACACGTGCGCCCAGTCCAAGCTCGTCGATGACCCTTGGCTCTCTGGCCTGTTCCAGGGCTCTCAGTATGTTTAATTTTTAACGTTACGTACGATATATTATAGACGCATATTGTGATAGTTATCCATTCCGTTGCTTGCATTGTAAATCATTATACAGTCAGTCACGTTGTTTCGAAATGTAAATGGACGCATGGCATATAGGAGAATATTAGTGCCATAACGACAGATGAGTGGGTGGAGTTCGCTGATGGTCAATGTGTCGCAAGGCAAAGAAATAGATTATTTGGGTGGTTGTCAGTAGATTTTACAATATATGAAAAGTTCCAGTGGATGAATGGAAAACCATAGCCAGCAGAACAATCACGAACAACAATTAACAGATCTACAAAAGATCAATGAGCTTTGACATTATATTGCAAAGAACGGCAATGAAATTACTTTACCGTTTCAAAATATTCAATATAATTTTGGCGAATAAAAATTGCTGCTCCATAAATCAAACGTGTATCGCAAGTAAGCAATTGCTGCTGGATATTTCAACAGTAATAGCGATTAATTGTGCCGTGGCGGAACAAACTGATTGAATGCATAGTTCTGGAAGCAATTATGCTTTTTTTGAAATTGGCATTTGGTGGCTGGTTATTTCTTTTTATTCTTCAACGGGCTATCCGCGTAGCTGCTGTCAAGCACCTTTTTCAATAGCGACGGGTTCTTGCTCAGCCGGTCCCGTTCCCATGGTGTCATGGGAAGTGCGCTGTCCCCATTGTTTCCTCCACCCGTTGCTGGGGCCCCAAGGTCCATCACTGGCTTCGGCGGCGGGGTCTCCGGCGAGGCAGTGAGTCGTCGTGTCCCCTTTCGTCGCCTCGCTCGTACTGATGATGGCGGAGTCGAAACCGGAGACGAGCCCATACCAAGAGATGTAGACGGAACCGGCGCTGAAGAGGTACTGTGGTTCTCGTCTCGCAAATAGAGCGATATTCTCTCATCGGTGATCTCGTATATCGACATTTGGTCGTTGGTCTGCAGTGCCGAAAGCCGTATCAGATACTCCAGCAGAGAGAGGGAGGGTACCTGCTCGGAAAGAGAAAGCGATTCTAGCCTCTCCTGTACTCGATCTAGTGATGACGGCGACTCTGATTCTGATTCGGTGTCCGATTCGGATGCGCTGTCGCTAAGCACCCCATCCGAGGCATCATCGTCGTACAACTCTAACGCTAGCCATTCAATGTGCCCGAGTTCGTCTACAACAACGGCCCCTGCATGGTTATAGGGTTGCCTTAAACGGCTCTTTTGCGAATTGAACACTGTGTTCAACTTGAGAACGAGGACGGGACTCTGGGAATCCTCAATTTCAAGCAGCCGTCCAGAAGCGGAGAAGAAGAGCCGCGTCACCGAACTAACATCAATTACCCTGTTGGACACGCTCTCTTTCTTATCATGATACCGTCCGTCGTCGAGGTCCTCCTCAATTGTAAGCTCGTAATTGTAACGGTCAAATGTGTTGTCACATGGAGTTCTCCACAACTTGACCTTGCACTTGGCAAACTCTTCTTTCCACGTGATATCTCCAGCAGTAGTAGAATGCGGATCACGAGCAGTACCGTAGAATATGGTATAAAGCTTGAGGGTAAACGTGGGTCCTATTTGAAGCTTTTTGCGCGATTTGTCAAATGCAGCATCTCCTTTAGACAGATAATGGGCTGCCTGCAACAACCGCCCTGGGGACACCGAATCAGGCAAACTAGAAGACAAATTGGCCCCTGAGGTCGTCAGAGCAAGCGAAATGAGAGGAATGGCCTCCTCAATGCGAAACAAAAGGTCCCGGATATACTCCTCGACCTGCTTCACCGCCGCCTGGTCTGACTCATTGACCGTACGTCTCCCCGAGAGCAGGATCCTCTCGTTAATAGAGTCTACCTTCTTCTCAAACTCGTCAATGTCCGCCTTGAGCTCCTGAGTCAACTCAAGCGTGGATGCCAGAGAGGTGTTTCCACGAGCAGAAATAAGCTCTATAAGGTCAATGGCTGGGGTAATGATAGTGATCTTTGTTTGTAGCCGCGACTTGATGACGGCAAGGCCATTTTTCTTCTCATCTTCGGGCAGTTTGTCTAGAAACTTGCCGAGGGTCTTGATGGCATAGCTTGAGGCAATGGAAATGCCTGATCTGATGGCAAACGTCACCGCCTGAGATCCTGCCTACAATATCTAGCGTTAGGTATGTTTATTTCTCGAAATTCCTACTTACTTTGGCCAATAAATCCTCCATTGACGAGATCAGGCCGCTATGGAGTGACTTAAATACACCGGTCCCAAAGCCGGGTAACTTTTTATCACCTTCCCCAACCTTCAGGGGGGTGTGAGTAACCAAGAGGGCTCATAAGCCACCTGAACATACAATAGAGTCAAATATTGAAACATTGGTTATGGCTGCTAATCTAACGGTGTGCTTGGGGGCCAGTCGCTCCACCCCCTGCTACCTTGGGTCAAGCCCCGGACTCTCTGTTTTACAGATCTCCAGTACAATCCACTCCTGCAATAGCACAATGTACCGGATCAATGGTCTGTAAGCACTAGCTGAACCTATTAGTATGGAGCCATGCGCTTATTCAGTCCTAAATCGACTAAATGTCATAAATTTGGTCAACTTAGCCACAAACTGCTTCCATTAATTGACCAACAATTGAATTTATATAACATAGGATAAAATAAAAAAAAAACCTGAAGTTAATTAACCGGAAAGTGCGCTCGCGAGTGAAAAATTCACATTTTCAAGGCGACAGGCCACGACCCCATCCACTTGAGCCACAGAACCATGTCAGAAGAGGATAAGCTCGCCGAGAACTTCCAGAAGAACGCCAACATCGGCGGTTCCAACCCGGGCCAGGGCCAGGGCCAGTACAACTTCCAGTCGTTCCAGCCAGGGCAGTCGTTCCAGCCGGGCCAGTCTTTCCAGCCAGGGCAGTACTTCCAGAATCCATACGGCCAGTATGGCCAGTACGGTCAGTACGGCCAGCAGGGCGGCTACCAGCAAGGAGGCTATCAACAGGGTGGTTATCAGCAGCAGCAGTACGGCCAGTACGGCGGTGGTTACTACCAGGGCGGCTATAACTATCAGCAGAACTACCAGGAGGAGGAAGAGGAGAAGACGATGACTCTTGAGGAATTCCAGAAGAAGAAGTCGACGCTGCCGCCGCCTCCAGGTCAGATGAAGAAGACTGATGTGCGGATCGGAGAGTCCAAGCCCAAGACTGACATCCGAATCGGATCGTCCAAGCCAAAGACTGAGATTCGAATCGGCGCTTCCAAGCCCAAGACTGAGATTCGAATTGGTGACAACAAGCCAAAGACCGAGATCCGAATCGGCTCTTCAAAGACTGAGGAGAAGAAGGAAGACAAGGTTGAAGAAAAGACTGAGAAGGTTGAGAAGGTTGAGCAGAAGGCCGAGGAACCAAAGCCAGAGGCTAAGGAGACTCCAAAGGCTTCTGCGCCAGCTTCGACCGCTACTTCCAAGGCCAGCACTCCAAAGCCAGCTGAAAAGGAGGCGTCCGAGCAGCCATCCGGCGCGGAGGCTATTATCAAGGAGCAGGAGGAGCAGTTGGATAAGGAGGTTGTCAGCAGTCTTTTCGGCGGCGAGGATGCCAAGGACCATATGTCTATTATCTTCATGGGCCACGTAGATGCTGGCAAGTCGACCATGGGTGGCAAGATTATGGTTTTGACCAACTCGGTAGACAAGCGAATCGTCGACAAGTACGAGCGGGAGGCGAAGGAGGCCGGCCGACAGGGTTGGTACCTTTCGTGGCTCATGGACACTAACACGGAGGAGCGAGAACAGGGTAAGACCGTAGAGGTGGGCCGACAGGTGTTCGAGACCGAGAAGCGTCGATACACCATTCTTGATGCCCCTGGCCACAAGATGTATGTTCCAAGCATGATTGGCGGTGCGTCGCAGGCCGATGTCGGCATTCTCGTCATTTCAGCTCGAAAGGGCGAGTACGAGACTGGTTTCGAGCGTGGTGGACAGACCCGAGAGCACGCCGTGCTGGCAAAGACTCAGGGTGTCGACCGGCTCGTCGTGGCCATCAACAAGATGGACGACCCCACGGTGGAGTGGTCTAAGGAGCGATACGACGACTGTGTCAAGAACCTGACTGCCTACCTCAAGGGTCTCGGCTACAACCCAAAGACTGACGTTTTCTTCATGCCTGTTTCGGGTTACACTGGCGCTGGTCTCTTGGATCGAGTTCCAAAGGACAAGGCTCCATGGTACGACGGCCCGTCTCTGCTCGAGTACTTGGACAACCTTAAGATGAGCGACCGACGAGTCAACGCTCCGTTCATGCTGCCGGTCGCCAACAAGGGCAAGGATCTGGGTACCATTGTCGAGGGCAAGATTGAGTCTGGTCACATTAAGAAGAACGACAAGCTCATTCTCATGCCCAACAAGGTTGCCGTCGAGGTCTCCACCGTCTACAGCGAGACTGAGGTCGAGGTCCCAGGTGCTGTTTGTGGTGAGCAGGTGCGAGTACGACTCAAGGGTGTTGAGGAGGAAGATGTTCAGATTGGTAACGTGCTGACCAGTGTCAAGAACCCAATTCAGGCCGTGACCAAGTTCGAGGCCCAGGTCGCCATTGTCGAGCTCAAGACGCTCATCACCAAGGGCTACACCTGTGTCATGCATGTCCACACTGCTGTCGAGGAAGTTACACTCGCCGGCCTGATGGAGAAGCTCAATGTCAAGAAGAAGGGCGCTGCTGTTGACCCAGACGCCAAGGCCAAGCGACCGCGATTTGCCCAGAAGGGTGACCGGTTGGTGGTTCGATTCAGGGCCGCTGCCCCAGTGTGCATTGAGACCTTTGAAAAGTATCCACAGCTGGGTCGATTCACTCTTCGAGACCAGGGTCAGACCATTGCCATTGGTAAGGTCACTAAGATCTATGGTTAAAAAATTTATTTTTTATCTTATACTTAATAGATGTCCTGCTACGACCTCTCTTTCTATCATTTGCGAACTCTTGTTTCTAATAGCCCTCTCCTCATGTTTTCGGAGACAACACGACCCAAGATCAGAAGAGAACACTGTGATTAAGAGAGTAAGAAAAAAATATGTTGATCAATTTGACCGTTTTCCTCGTTGTAAGCTGCACAATCGTCGAATCAAGTGTAGCTAGTAATTCCAGCTCTATCCAATTCCGGTTAAAGTTGGATTCATCATGAAGCTCTTGAACCTATATAGCAGTCTAACTCACAGCTACTGTCACGGCGAGAGTTCTTCCAAACCCTAGAATTGTATAGTAATTCCACCACGATTGTTCGCGTACAAAGAATACTACCTATTGGCTAGAAATTTGGTACTGGTAACTTGTGGCCTGGAGCATGTTTATCTTTTATGAAGCCCAAATAGCCACCACCGCAAAAGTTGATCTAGAATTTAGTTCGATCTGGTGATACAAAGACGGAATTCCAAAGCGAACCGAGAATTTTCTGCAATTTTAATCCAGGTGTATGGGAACCATGGGACCTCTTATACATATCCACAATTTTGGAGAGAAAAAGAGAATTGGACTAGTCCTCTTCAGAAATTTATCGGTCGCCATTACGAACTACATAATTTCTAAATTTGAAATTGACACCAAGATCCTTGACCGACATACTTGCAGTCCTTAGCTGCACTTACGCAATAAAGATCAAAACAATTCTCATGCATTTCTTCTGGGGGTATCGATCGAGATCTGTCGGTCTCCGCAGAACGTTCTGCAGCCGATTCCCCTCAATATGCAGGAACTTTTAAAAATCCACACTCCTCTGCTACAGCTCTCGCTAGTTCGTCGGTTATAGCTTTTTTTTGTTTATACAGGTTGAAGCGGACTATAGTTCGATTTCCTTACTGTTTTGGCATCGGCCCACTCTTAAATTGCAGTCGACAGCGGGAGCTCATTGATCGTGTTGATCCATTCCCTGGTAAGCATTAAAACGAACATGTACAAAACGCCGGAGCTTACTGATGATCATTCCGCGGGCAGAGAGCATAAGGGCGTGGGATGTCTGTGCATGTACAAAGAACAACAGTAAGAGCCAAGGCAGCTTAGCGTTATCTTGGCAAAGCTTATGATCTCTAGGTATGCGTCTTGACGAAATTGAATGATATATCTACGGAAGAGAGTAGGAGTAGAATATTGTAATGTTGAATACGGTCACTAAAGTGGATTCACTGAACTCAGACTTTGTATTGTTGAATCCCGGTACGCCACATACACAAAGGATCTCCATGTGTTATGCATGTCTTCGTATTCGAATCGAGAGTAGGCCCATGTTGTGTCAAATAAATGTATGTTCCACATTCTCAATGTTTATCCAACAGTTAATTGTTGTATGCTACGCGACGGTAGAGTAGTGTGGGGCCTGGTAGGAGTGAGGAAGTCAAATAATTGAGAGTTCCCATATAGCATACTCTACATTTGTGTCGTCATCGGTACGAGGCAGTAATACTGCAACGTGCAAAGTTCAAACGTTTACAAATTAATTAGCCATTCTATTATAGAGGCACTTGTTCAGCCAATATAGCTCCGATTCTGTCATCAAGCTGTCGATCTCTGTCTTCTTAATATAAGTGCCACTCTCGATTGGGCCAAAGGTATCTACCATGGCCCAGTTACAGGGTATATCCGGCATGACAGCCATAAATAGTTTTCGATGGAAAATGAGGGGTTTCATTGGAATTAGACACAGAATCCGCTGGATGCAGTCAAACAAAAAGAATATAAAATGCCTGTAAAACTCCTTCGTCCAAGGATCTTTTTTTCACTATACAAAGATACCCTCTTAACCATTCATACAATGGTGTCTGCTCTTCGTGTTCTAGCTTTGGCAACTGCGTTTGCTTCATCTGCAATTGCCGGGTGTGCTTGCCGCACTTCCCACGATATTCCTCCTTCGGCTGGTCCAGTGAACGTTGTGAAGTTTAATTATACTGGCGAGGGTGGTCCTCTCTATTGGTACGGGCTCAACACCACGGCCAATGCCATGTGCGCCAAGGGCAATAATCAGTCTCCAATTGTAATTGACGACTCAATTCCATATGTGGCTGACAACTCTGCACTCGAGTTCGAAGTGCCAGACACGAAATCGGCCCGGCTCGAGAACATTGGCGATGTGTTGCAAGTTGTTACCGAGGGCTCGCTGACCGTCAATGGAGATGTGTACAAGTTGGCGCAGTTCCATTTCCACACTCCATCCGAGCACCGAATTGACGAGGAGTTCTCTCCAATGGAGGTTCACTGGGTATTTGAGAATGCACAGAAGAAGATTGCTGTGGTTGCGTTCATGTTCGAGCTCTCTCCAGGGGGCGAGTCTATGGAGCTGTTTGACAATGTCTTCTACAACATCGAGGGCGCGAGAATCCCGGGCAACTCCACCATGACTCCACCGTTGTCCTTCGAGCGACTGATTGACCACTTCAACTACAACCCGATCTACGCTTATACTGGGTCTCTTACTACCCCACCATGCACTGAGGGTGTCCAGTGGTACATTAGCAAGTACCCATTGCCTCTTGATGTATGCACGTTCAACACGGTCAAGAGCGTGCTCAAGTTTAACTCGCGAGTGACGCAGAATTACATTGGCCAGGAGAATCTTTTGTCTTTGGTTGCGTCCAAGCTGAATGAGTAATGCCTCTGATTTTTGTGTATAATGTCTTAATATTTGAACCGTCTTAATGTATATACAAGCCCACCGCTCATATTGAGTTTAGCTATGTTAATTGCAGCTGCTTTGAAGCGTAATCGACCAAATGCGACAAGTAATATCCCTACAGCTTATATCCGTATTAGGAAGGGTAGCGGTAGTCTTTACGAGACCTTAGCATCATCTACGAAAGCGAAAGAAACGAATGACAACACAAAAACATAGCTGGTAAATATAAAAACACCATATTAGGGCAGGTAATATATGATATATATAATATATATATAAAAAGAGACGCGGGGAGCAGGAATCGATGATAATAATAGCAGGGCAAAAAGAGATTAAAAGGGACAAATTAACACACAGTTTAGAGAATAATGCACCGCTTCTTTCGCTCCTTGTCCTTGACCATCAGAGCCGCTCTCGTGGCATGCTCAAACACCTCTCGCACGCCCTCCTGGGTCCGGGCAGAGCACTCCAAGTACTTGATGGCACCAATCTTCTGCGCCACCGCCTGGCCCTCCTCTGGAGTCACCGGTCGCTGCGAGGTTCGTCGCAGGTCCTCAATGGTCTTGGGGTCGTTTCGCAAGTCCTTCTTGCACCCAACGAGAATGATTGGAATCCCCTGGCAGAAATGCAGCACCTCCGAAATCCACTTCTCCTGCACGTTGTCGAGCGAATCCGGCGAGTCAATCGCAAAGCAAATCAAAATGACGTTCGAGTCTGGGTACGAGAGCGGTCGCAGCCGGTCGTAGTCCTCCTGGCCCGCCGTATCCCACAGCGCCAATTCCACCCGTCGGCCGTCCACCTCAACATCAGACACGTAGTTCTCAAACACAGTAGGCACGTAGACCTCCGGGAAGGTGCCCTTGCCTAGATTAGCCCCGTTAGCTCCCCCTTCGTCCCCCTAAACTACACTTGCGGCTCACTTACTAAACACAATCAACAGACACGTCTTACCGCACGAACCGTCGCCCACAATGACGAGCTTTCGGCGGGTATCGCTTCGGTTCATACTACTCATTTTAATGGTCAGGTCTCACGGGGTTACGCAGCGCGTGAAAGTCTTATAGTGACGGTTGTGAGTGTCGAGTTGGAAAGGGAGAGAATATTTAGGAAGGGGGGCTGGAGGGAGCGTGTCTGTATGTGTGGCCCAAACCACACACATACACAACCCACCCCCAGAAAAGGCAGCAAAACTACTACAGAGGCACCGAAACATGCGGCAAATATCGCATTTATTCCTACATTTTTCTCTATATACGGACCGAGGGCTATGCTCGCTGCTTTTTCCTTTTCAGTGTTTTTTCCAGGGCCACTAGCGCGTCCTTTTTGTGTGTTGGGCCGCCCTGCCAGGGCAGTGTTCTGTGCTGGAATGTTCGGCGGCCTACGCGTATTTGCTGGTCTGCGCCCCCTTGCCCCCTGAATGGGGCCCTCCCGCATTTGGACACTGCCTTGGTACACGTAGGGCTATGTGGGGGATCATATAGTAGTATATAATTAATCACATGGAATCGAGTAATAGTATTTGGAGGATTGGTAGTTTAACGGGGTTGAATCAATTGAGTGGGAGAGGTGTGTGTGGGGGGAGGGGCTTACATTTCTGCAAAAAGGTAGTCTATTTATGATGAATAGGTTATGTCGGGTCGTGATGGAGGTCGCTGCGCACTTGAGGCGAGCGGCCATGTACAGTTGTATCAGCTGCACAAAGAGCACAACGCGATATGTAGATTTGATATCACGCGAGCTAGTCTTTGAACAAGAGATAGTGGTGATACACCCAATTACGGGGTGAACCCCAGTAGGCGATGGAGAGGTATAGTAATCAATTAATGAATCCATTAGATTAAATAGCAATAAGAGGATTAGATATATCAACCAATGTGAATGTTAGTAACTCCCTCGGCGGCCTGGTCGGCATCCGAAACAGCAGCATTGGCAGCGGCAACGGCTGGAGGAATAGGCTCTGCGGCTGGAGCAGTCGCAGCTGGCTCAGTGGCTGTAGTAGCGGCCGGAGCAGGGGCAGGGGCAGTAGCAGTCGTAGCAGCAGGAGCAGTTGCCTCAGCAGTCGTAGCAGCAGCCGGAGCAGCGGCAGCGGCAGCAGCAGCGTCAGTCTCAGGGGAAACTGGCGACGTTGGCGGAGAGGTCATGGAGGCGCCGGTGCCAGCCGTGACAATGCCAGTGGCCTGCCTCAGCGCGTCATACCACGCCGTCATCTCGTCAAAGGTCGACGCCTTGAACGTGTACGTGTGGGACCCGAACGAGGACTTGGATGCAGTCTTGCCCGACAGCTGGAACTTGGCCTTGCCCGAGTCTGGCGTAGACGCTGGGCCCAGCGACGCCTCGGGAATATACATGGACCACTCAGGCAGCGGGTCCTGGACGTGGTCTCGCGACTTGAACCCGTGCAGCCATCGCGATGGGGTCAGCACAAAGTAGCCCGAGTCGTAGGACCGCGAAATCTTGCCCTTCCGCTGGAGAATGCCCTCCATGAGCGGCACCGTGGACTCGTGGCCGTCATTGGAGAAGGTGATCCCCGAAATGTCTCGCTTGGGCTGGTCGTCCGGCACCAGGCTGCCGGCCTGCTTGGCAGCAAACAGCGCCCACTCGTGGTCCTGCTTGATCTCGGCAAAGGTCGCAGCAACAGAGTCAAACGCCTCCATGTGCACCGTCGACCAGTCGTGCTGGACGTCCTTGAGCAGCCCCGTGGTCTGCTGGATCACCTGCACAATGTGTCGCTCCAGCGTCTGGAAGTTCTTCTGGGCCGACTGCACGCCGTCCAATTGAGTGTTCTCCTTGGTCAAAAGGTCCTCCACAGTGCTCAACGTGCTCCGGTGCAGCACATACGGGTCCGACTTGGCGTCCACCTTGTGGCCGCCGCTGGCAGACGACGCGTAGTGGCCCAGCGTCTCGACCTGCTTCTGAGTCACCGCCTTGGCCTTCTCCACCTCTTTGAGGCCCTTGACAGAAGTGCCCTTGAGGCCCTTCATGTGCTTTTCAATGTCCCCTCTAAGGGTCTCCAGCTGAGGAGCCACCGACATCTTGAGCGACTTTTCCACCTCCAGCGACTTGTTATACAGCGCCTCCGTCTTCGATCGCAGGTTCTCAAAGCTCTCGGCAATACCGATCTCAGCAGCGCCACCATTGTCCGCCGCAGGCTGGCCCTCTGCGTTTGGAGACGCCGTTCGCGACGGGCCGCTCGAAAAGTCAAACTTGGGCGCGTCTGCAATTGACTTGCGCGCCTTTTCAAGCCCAGACGTGATGTTCTTCTGGGTCGTCACTTGCGTGTCCAGAAAGTCTTGCAGGATCTCCACCGTGTGCTTCCAGTTCTCCAGCCGGGCAACCAGAATGTTAGTCGGCTCTGGAGTGAAGATGGACAGAACGTCCTCTTTTCCAGCGACACCACCAGATGAAACTTCTCGGCTCATTTTCCAATTATCAGCAGCTTAAATTATTAGCTAGTGGCCCGATCAATTGAATTTCAAAAGATCAAAAGGTACCAATTTTTTTCTACGGTACTTTGTAAGGAGAGGAGGCCCCCTTCTCTGATCTTATTTAAAAGTCACCTGGATCGCATGCAAAAGCAAGTGCATGGTTACGCCCTAGCAAAATGCCTTCCGGGTCTCAAAGTTTAATTTAGAGGGTATAAACCAAGTACTATGCAGAAAAGAGACGCATTCCGGCCAGGGGTTGTGCCATTCTAGCACCCCTCACTGTGGGCCACAAGACGCGTCTCACACAGGCTGGGCCCTTTGCGGGCAAATGTTCCATTCCTCTGGATCGAAAAGTTGCGGTCCGTGGACCTAACGTTGCTGTGGGTCAGATTGTTTTTCTTTTAATGTATTATTTTTCCCAAAGTCCTTTTACTGCACGGTTGGAAAGTCGCTGCATACTGACAGGAAAAGGGTCCAGTCAACGTGCCACGCCCGAACGTCTACCACCGCCGCGATGCCGGCGCCTTGAAGATACATCATGCTGAATAGCGCAGCCTGGAGGCGTGCAAATGTCTGCACCATATTTGAGGTGATTTTGGATGGCCTCTTCTTAGACGTCGCTTCTCGATCTTCGTCAAATACAGTGGTGAGATATTTCCGGACAATTGGTTCAAATTTAAATATGCCTCCGCGTGTTTCAGTGACCTCTCGGACCAGCTCACTGATCAGCTCTCCATGATCGGAAAACACGTCACTGTATTCCTCTTCATACATGTATCGCAACGAATTGCCCTCAGGCAGTTCGTCCAAAAATATGTCAAGAGGCTTGCACACAAATTCGTATCCTACCCGGTAGTATTCCTTCACTTTATCTGCCTTTGGTGCCTTGAGCCGCCGAATTAGCGCAGTGTATGCCCACGACCGATACAGCCTGCCCACTTCGAACGCCGGTGCCATTGATAGCTCCTCTTTGATCACGGGCATGTAGCTTACGAGGCTGCCAAATTGCAGCATGCCATTGGCGAACTCGTGGGCCCGTGGAAGCAGGCAGTCTGGGCCCAGGATACTGTCGCGCACCTCTTTTGGAGGATCCCGACGATGGCATGTGTTGACAAGGCTGAGTGTAGTTTTAGCCGTTAGAGTGACGCCCTCAATGTGCGGCGGATCCGAAGTAAAATCGGAGCCACGGATGTTTATCAATCGCACATCCTGTGGTCCAAATTTGTACGCATAAAAATCAGAGTCGCTGCTGAGCACAACCGTTTTTGAGCCAGTGACATTCGCTGCTACAGCCTCATCGGCTTCATCATCAACGAATTTCAATACGTCCAAGTCCGCTTTGTACTCTTCGTATAGTAATTGGTAGAGCATTGTAGACGCAAGCGCTGCCCTGGAAACGCTCTTACGCTCAAGAATAGCAGTTCTGCTACGCTGGGCTCTAATGTCGTATTTCTCTTCTGGTAGAAACCCATCAAAGTACACTTGAATTTGGCGTGGTGAAAGTTTGATAAGCCCTTCAATTACGTCGATAGCATGCTCTTTGAACTGCTGATATGAGCCATATTCGGGGGTTGCACATCTTTGTGCAGCATCATCACATATACTATACGCCAGCGAGGGTCCGTCTACAATTATGGTACTATCTTTTATGTTCTCGGGATCGACTTTTGTGATCAACCTTTGCATACGGCCCGTCAGACCTTTGATGCCCATAATGATGATGTTCCCGATACCGACGCGGCTTGAAAATTTCAAAATATATACCTAGTTGCTCAGATATTTATAAGGGGTTTCAAATATAGCCACCAAAAAATATTATATTTGCATTTGTTAATGTGCTATAGATATCTTTCGATGATTAAAAGGGATTGGCACTGGTCACTGATAGCAATGAGATCAATGCACAACGCACACCATATCTAATTAATAAAATAACACAAACCAATTATTAAGTCTCAGAATAAATACTTATATCAAAAAGAAAAATAAGGGAAAAGGTTTAAGATCCCTCCTTGAAGCGAAGTTTTTGCGATTTCTGATCGGCATTTTTCTTTGCAACAACCATATCCACCCAAGAATCGTGGAGCTGTGTGGGCTCTTCGGCTTCCACACTACCTCCATTTGCCTTGGCAATAGCCTTTTTGAGCATCTTATGCCATTTCTCCTTATCCTTATAGCCATCGGCAAGGAAGTTGATAACTTGGTCTTTAAACTCAATGCGGAACATATTGGGGTCGTAAAAGGCACTTGGATCCTCGGAATACTCAACAATCTTAATGGCAGTCTTGAGATCGAATGTCATCCGTAACTTGAGCGTCTCCTCATGGTGCGCTAACAGTTCCGTGCCAGACAGCTGGAACCACCGACGCCGCCAGACCGATACGTCACCGCCTTCCTGGGAGAGGAACCCACTCATTGCAATGGCTGGAGGGGGCGGGGGAGGCGGTCGGTTGGCTGCCTCTTTGAGCATATCCATACATCCATTGAGAGACTTGGGCATCTTCTCGTTGCCGTACGCCTTGGGGATATAGAGCATAGTTACCTGCAGTCCTCCAATACGGTAGGCTCCCGTCATTGCTTTAGATCCATCCTTGCTTCGCGTCCACTCGTTGTAGCATGAAAGAGTGTAGTTCTGTGGAGTACCAAAGATATCATCCTCAACCTGGGACTCAGTAATGTAGACTCGCGCGAACTCTTTCTGCGGACCAATCACTAATCTCCAAGGATCGTGAGGGATAGGGGTCTTGGACTGCTTTGCCGTCTTTGGATGTGTAGACTGTCGCCCCTCATCTTGAGAGGCAGCCGCAGCGGCAAGTTTCTGCTCCTGTTGTTGGGCCATCTCTTGAATCTTTTCTTCCCTTCGCTTCTTTGGCGAAGTGAAGATATTGAATCGGCTTTTCTTCTTGGGGCTAGAGGGAGGAGTGGCTAGGATTGGTGAGGACGCTGCCATTTCCGGCTGCCGATACAGAGGTTCTACCTTCTTTGGTGCCTTCTTGGTGTTCTTCTTGGTCTCTGGCGCTTTGATTGGATCCATGTGAGCATTGAGTGTGAGAATTAGCTGTAGATCCTCTCCAACCACAAGTTCAAACTCCTGGTTGATGGGATGGAACTTATTGGCTGTAAAGTTCATGGGGAATGTCGTAACACACTGTAGACCATTGTCGAGGGTGATGGTAAATTTCGGGTTCCTTGACTGATCTATTGGCATTTTGACGTCTTTGAGTCCCAGGATCCTCAAAAACAATCGACCTCGATCAGTTTTATCCACTGGGTTCCTTGGCGTTTTCGGCCGAGTCTCTGTCTCCTCCTTCTCTTCCTCCAACTCGCTCTCCTCTTCCTCCATTACAACAGGGTCTTCGACCGCAGAAGTTACCTTATCTGGTTCGTTAAGGCTCTTTAACGTTGAGGATCCCGACGAGCCCAACGATGCCTGGTCTGGGGACTCTGGCTGTCGAGGCTGTTCGGACATTTCTTTAGCAATCCGAGGCTCTTCAAACACAAACTTGGACTTCTTTGGCTTTTCGACAATGAATTCGACAAACTCGGTAGAGCAGGTTGATTCCGGAGTAAGAAGCTCAACAATGTGAGGTGCGCTAGTCTGCTTTCCAATTTTTGCCAGGTTCCGCGCAGTCTTGAGCTTCTCAAAGAGATTCTTAGACTGGCTGGGTTTGTGTTCAAGAGTAGTTGTTTGCGAAGTGATCGTGTTCTTCCTTTTCAACCCCGAATCAGCTTGTTTACTACCGTGCGGCTTTGGCGATCGCTGCAGACCTTGCGCAGCTGTAGGTGACGAGTCGTGTGTGGCCGTAGATTCCAATGGGCTCTGGCTCGCAGGAGGAAAGGCCCCAAAGAGGGACTGATGGAGATCTGGTGAGCTGATATTGACATTGAGGTAGCTGACGCGATCGTCCTCAGTGACGATCAGAGATTGGGCTTTCCGTCTCCGCGTTTCAAAATCAGCTGGCGACTCGTCTTGCGAATTCTTGAGCGTTGGCGTAGAGCCCAGAGACGTCATTTCCATGCTCGACCCTGAAAATGATCGCGACGAAGTGGACCCACTCACTAACCGCTTGTATTGCTTTGTGTTGTACTTTCCGTTCTCATAAGTCTGCACATCGGTAGTATGGTTTGCAATTTGGTCCTTCAGCTGCTCCAATCCATTTTCACTACCGCAGCCTAGGTCGATAGACTTCTGGATCGATTCGACTGTGTAAACGCTACTCTGCTGGCTCGAACCGCTTGCATTGCGGGGATACTCTCGGGACACAATTACGGCGCTCTCTGGCCGCTTAAGGAGGTCAGTGCTACTATTTGCCTTGGGCAGAGCCTGGCCGAATTTGACGCTCCCGGTTGACATCTCACCGTCTCTCTCGTGGTACCAAGTCTTGCGATCGAGAACCCAGTCAGTGCCGTCGCTGTTGTGTATGCTGAGAGGATTCTTGCGGATATTATACGTCGAATCCACGGAATATGTTCGTTGCTGCGTCATTGCGGAATCCTTGCAGGGAAGGTTGAAGACACCCAGGGTTGGCTGCTGCTTCTCTTATGCGTATAACTAATGGAGGAGCAGAGATAAGCTTTTGAAATCCAGGCCCCTTTCGTACTGTATACTCGCAAGAGAACTCTCCACGTAGATTGTATTGATGTATCCAACTTTTCTAATCGATTCGTCAAAACACCACCCGTAATGATAAAGTCAGGTTTGGTATTTGTTTGACAATCACAATATTATATATGCGCGTTTAGGCACACGCACACACATGAGCGGAACGCGGGTGTTCTGTAACTCTTGCCTACTCCGCATCCGTATGTTTTGATATAGATCTAATGTATATTCTATACTTTGCTGCAGCTATTTGTTTACACCTAGCTCAAAACGGCAATTTGTTGGTCCAACGCGAAAACCGTTTAGTCCCTTCCAACGCGTCTTTTTGTAAACAAACAATAAACCGATCTCTGGAATGAAGTAGCCCATCAAAGGCGTGTTTTCAACTGAGCATTATGGGTGCAGGGCACCCACTACATATAAATGATTTTCTCTCTCTACCTCTCTACTATTGGCTGAAATGGGGCCCTTGCCTGAGCTTTTTATCCCTGAAATGCGCGAATATCGGCATCCAAATGAGGGGCGCGTCAATAATCTGTGTATAATTAACTGCTAATTAACTAAATATTAGTTCAAATGGTTAAAAGAACAAACTTTCCAAAATATGGGCCTGCCCTGGCAAATACAACAGGGATACGCCTTTGTAAAACTCCAATTAAGCTTCTAGTTAAAGTGGCCTCCATCTGATTGCCAGGTGATATTTTCTATGAACCTATGACCTCATACAGCAAGTGGCTGGGCAGGTTTGTGGCTTAACCAGCCATTTGAGTTTTTCTGCCATTTCTTGTCTCGCACAGCCGGCACCGCTATGCACCGCATTAAAACGGACCTCGCCGTATATAGTACTCGTTCGTTGAACCGCCAGCCGATTCCTATTATTTCAGTTACTTACATTCTCAGGATTTTAATAAGAGAACACTTTAGTCGATCTAAAAATCCTCACCTGACGTTAATACTCTCACCGATTTCAAATATCAGGTTTCACAGTCTTTCTATACATAAGTTTTATTGCAGCTCCGAAGCGGGAAGGGGTGCAGGTACACCAAATATATATTTGGTTGGACATTTGTAGGCAGCAAAGGGTATTGACACTTTGGCTGTGCATATAGCCAACGTATTTATATCTAATCGCTAATTCTGCTTTGAACCCACTGGAGCCAATTCGTACACCATATTCGAATTCAGACAACGGGCAACCTTTTTTTCGATCTACGCAAGATATCGCTGGCACACATCGGTATTATTCTATCAAATTCCTGCTGCCATAATAATAATCCTGCATCTGGTGTGTACGTGTAATACGGTCAGGTACATACCCCTATAAACTTGCACAATTTTCAAGTACCATTAATCCCTTGGAGTCGAAGTGATGAATGCTGCCGAACTCGGGACTCTAATCGTCATCTTCATTAAAGGCGTGAGTTTAAATCATTTCATATGGCATGTCCTCAAACTAACTGCATTGTAGCGTAACTTGCCCAATAAGCGGACCCTCGGCAAACAGAATCCATACTGTATTGGACGACTCGGCCATAATGCAAAGCGATGCCCAGCTGATTTCAGAGGTGGCCAGACCCCCAAATGGTAAGTTTACTAAATGTCGACCAGCTCGGACCCTGGCTAACTAGTTGCTATAGGGATCACGAAGTACGATACGATGTGCTAGAACTCTCGGATCACCGTACCCTGAAGCTGAGTGTTCTAGATGAGAACGACTCAAAGCCGGAGCTCATTGGTGACACTGTTATTAAGCTGCAACCAGCCTTTGATAGTCTTCCTACCGAAGGATACGATGCCTGGCACGAGCTAGAATACAAGGGCAAGTATGCCGGTGAAGTCTACATAGAAATGACCTTTTATCCTGCCAAGCCGCTGATCCCACCAAAGCGAACACGGAAGAAGAAGAAGAATAGCGGCACTAGCTCTGGCCAGCTTCCTCCGGTCCCCGGAAGTCAGCCACAACCATCAGCACAATCTCTTCCTCCTCAGCCATTGCCACGCCAGCCTACGACAACGTTGCCGCCTATTGGCCAGCCAAGGCATGCTCCATCACCAGGTGATTCAATGATGTTAAATTCTATATTTACTTCATCACAACGACCATTGCCATCTCAGCCAGGTATCTCAGATGGGGAGCAGCCGTGGCAACAGAACCAGCACGCCCCGTCAGGTTACGAATCCATGCCTGACTTACCAGAAGAATTTGCAAACATGTCCATTTCACAACCGTCTGTCCTGCATCATAGCCGTTCTCAAAACCTGCCTCAGATACCCCAACCACCAATGCACCATTCGGTATTGACTGATGTACCACCAATGCCTGATATCCCATTAGACGACTACGATATTCCTTCTCGACCACTTCCAGAAAATCCAGGGGATAGTCATCATCATCAAATGCCTCAACAACCTAGACATACTCTCCCGCGCCAACCTCAAGCGCCTCCCTCCCAGTCAATCCACAAGCCCCAGCCGCCGCCATTGCATACCCTTCTCCCAAAGATCCCTCCAATCGACTCTCTCCCTGCACAGGGGCCTACTCATCAGCCTCAGCCGCAAAGGCCGCCTACAGTTGGAGCAGTTGGTCAAAATTATTACCCGGAAGCCCCAGGCATAACTAAGACCCCTTCTCCGCAACCACCAAGGAGTACTTCTCAATCTCCGGGAAGCTCCCCAGGGTCTTCAGGCGGAAAGATCAAAACGCAGAGGAAACCAGTAGGCTCGGGTCCATCCAAGCGTAAACCTGTTGTCGTTAGCGGAGTTACTCAGAATCCACATCTCTTTGAGGATGAGGTCAGTGAAATGCCGTTCTCCCCAGATGATTATGGGAAAGTGTCTCCTACAAAGCCACTGAGAACTCCTGGTGCTTCGGTCATGATTGGGTCGCATCAAACGGTGCTGGTTCCTCCAGCTCCTCCGCAAAAAGATCAACTTAGTGACGATATCCTGGATGTGTCAACCTATGCTCCTGAGCCAGTGCTTAAGAAAAAGGACCTCCCTCAAGTACCAGGGCAGGTTGAACCTGGAATTAGTGGCTATACGGGAGAAGGCCAATGGGATCTTACTCGAAAAATCAATGATGGATTTGGGGACTCGCTATTCAACCGCGCTCTCAACCAGCAGATTCCGAGAGGAAAGCCGCAACTGCCGCCCAAGATCCCATTGGGTATGACCCGTGACGAGTTTCTTGCGATGAATGGGCCCCAAGAAGAGGATGAGGATCCCTATCAATATAGAATGTATGCATAGACACGTGTAGCCCTAGAACAAGCTTTTTGATGGCCCTACTAATATCAAAAAAAAAGAAAATAGAGATATCGTTACCACATTAAAGGATAAATAATGCTGTCATTAGTATTTCGTTAATTATGGTTGTGCTATTAGTATTGTCCTTCGCCATCGTCTCCTCCATCGATATCATCTTCTTCGCCATCATCAAAGTACTTTTCGGCATTATAATCATTGTCACCATCGTCATCTTCACTGAAGTCCTCGTCTGGCTCTTCCTCACTGACTTCATTATCTTCATCGTCCGGATCAACAGCGGCAATTCTCGACAGCAGCGTTCTGCCCCTGGAAGTGGTGACCTGCGACTTTTCTTCTTCAGCAATAGACTCCTCAATTAGTTGTCTCTCGGCCTTTAATAGTGCCTCGGTGAATTTTGAAACGTCGAGCTTTTTCTTCTTCTTGCCGCTCTTAGATATCCCCATGGCCGGATGCAATTCAGATGGAAAAAAATGGATGACATAGGGATGCTCGTCTACAGACCGTCCGATCTTTCGTTTCTTGATGTATCGGTCAGAATATCGCTTGATCCCATCGTTTATGCTTTGTTCAACCTCAACTACGACCCTTCCTTTAGTTGCCTGCGACCCTGTGTACAACGGGCCGTCTCTCAACTCGTCTCGTATGGTCAAGAACTGGGCAATCGCTTTTTCCTCAAACTCACTGGCCTTGGACTGGATCGGCAGGACCACCTCTGGGTAGGTCTTGGATGGGTTATAGTCTACCGGGAGGTCATTCCTGAAGCCTACACCAGGCAATCCATTCCCTCGTTTAAAAGACATCGTTTAATATCTCTCCAGCCCTTCCAATGAACTGGTTAAAACTCAGGGCAAGCTGAAATCTGATAGTTTTTTTGCCAGTACCGGTGTTACCCAGTGAAGAAATTTTACTGCGTAAATACAAGTATGTCTCACTTAGATCATCGGAACGGATTAATATTATATTAGGAGCTCTTTATTGCAGGAAGACTAGCATGTAAAATTGTATTTTATATCTTAATAGTTATTCAGTTAAATGGACAAATTGGATTTCGTGATATAGCACGAACGTGCTCAATTTGATTGTTCAATGCCGGTCCGATTATACCGGTGTACCCTACAAATATATGTTATACAAAATGGTAGCGTTTCAATACTCCTTTGAAATTTCCTTTGGGAGGGACAGTTAGCTGAGCAAATCGCTGACATCTTCGTCGTCCTCCATGGATTGAGCAATTTTCTCCTTTCGCCGGATCTCCTCGGCAGCCAGCTTTCGTTGTTTGGCGGCTCGATCCTTAGCGCCACTGCCCCAGCCCCATTCCTTATTGTCGGCGCTGGACTCAGCGATCTTGTCAAAGTCAGGTTCCTCGCCTTCCTCTGGCTTTGGCTTAGCGGCTCCTTCTTTCTCGTACTGCTTCTTTTGGATGTTTTCTCCGATCTTGACAAGGTAGGGCCGGATGATGAGATAGGCACAAACAATTATAACGATCCGCAGATAGTCCTTGAGGGAGTACTCTGACAAGGAATCAGGGAATCCGAAGATAGACCGGCCCATTTTTATAATCTTTGATTAGTTTGATCTCGATTCAACTAGTCCGGTACTAAATGGAAGTTCGGATCATGCATGAGAGGGGAGAGGGTTTTATTGTGTGCTCCGCGCGAGTGGTGCCAACCGATTGGACGGCCATCACAGCCAGGGGAAGATATTAGAGATTAACGGTCGACTACGAAAGTTATTGTCTAGTTGCTCAGTGGGCTGTTTGTTTGCTTTGGAAAGTAGAGTGTTGTTATTTATTGGACTTGTCTTCTATTTTCCGGGTAAAAGTTGACCAACGACAAAGTATTACCCCAGGTAGCACTTTAAGGACCTTATGATCAGTAATATTCACTTAGTATCGAAGCGTGACTTAGTACCACTAGTTAAGTATGGACCTGGAAGAGCTGGGGCGGAGATTCCGCTACCTGGATCCAACTCTAATTGCTGCTATCGCGGGCGATGGGGCTGATGAAGCGGCATGTTTAGAGATGCTCGAGGGACTCAATGCTGAGGCAATGGTAGATCATCTCGATGGCGAGGTCGAAGTGACTCCTACAGAAAACAATAGCGAAGTGGATCCGGATATAGCATTCCTTTTACAGTGTTTCCCCGAGATCAATACGAGACTTTTGGAGCAGAAACTCATGGCCTGTAACGGCGATCTCGTCCGCGCTACAGACGAACTTCTCAATGCCAAATTAATTGGCTCACTAGACGATAAGGATGAAATATATCGTGAGCAGGAATTCACTAATAAGACCAAGCGGAAGAAGAAAAAATCCCAAACCAATAAGCACGCTCGTGATATCGAGAGGCTTGCAACTACCCTAGACATTTCTGAAGAGGAGGCCAAAGAGATTTACCATGCCAACGACGAATCACTGACCAAGGCCATTTTGTCACAAAACCCCAATTCGTCCTATGCGACAATGGTCAAGCCCGAGCTGTCATTTGCCATGGCTACCCGACCCGTCAAGCCCGTCTCGTATGCACAAGAGTTTAGCGGCCACTCCAAGGCCCTCACAATTGAAGAACAGCGAGAGCTGTTAACCAAGGCAGACACTCTAAGTGCTAAGCAGCATGAGGCTGCAAGTAAAATGCGCGAATACACCCGCAAAGCACGCTCAAACGCTCTCTACCGCAGCGCGGCAGGCATATATGCCCAGCAAGCTGCCGAGTATGGCGCCCAAAGCCGCTCAGCTAGCGATGCAGTCTATTACGAGCAGATT
The DNA here is from genome assembly GCA_003705765.3 of Blastobotrys mokoenaii. Classification (NCBI taxonomy): domain Eukaryota; kingdom Fungi; phylum Ascomycota; class Dipodascomycetes; order Dipodascales; family Trichomonascaceae; genus Blastobotrys; species Blastobotrys mokoenaii. Next base: position 114,299 of record PPJM03000007.1, read on the forward strand.
GAGGAGCAGTCCTCGGATTTCACTGTCGATTGCCACGGCGTCCCCGCCCATATTGCTACAAACTACGTACTCTCAAGGCTCCATCGCTGGAGTGCCAGCTCTGTAGCCCGACGCAAGCCGTTCACCGTCATCACAGGCGCCGGCACTCACAGCGCTGGAGGAGTGCCCAAGATCAAAAACATGGTCAGGAAACGACTCACAGAGTCGGGTTACCAATTTTCCGAGCACAATTCGTACTTTATTGTCAAAAAGTGACCCCCCGCATCCCCATTATTTAATGCTCGGAGCCATGTCTTTGGGAGAAATCACGACGCGACAAGTTATCACATCACTTTAATTTCAGCGGGTCCCTGATTTTTGATCAAAATCTTTTACTTGCACCTTTCCCGGCAGGTAATTTTTGGAAATAAATGTCGCGACGGGGACGAACAGGGTCTCCAATCCCAGACCCCGCTTCCGTGGGCGTCATTGGACGGTATGTTGGGCTGCTTCACATAAAAGCACACTAATAAGTTTATAGACGAGCAGGTGTAAAGATCTCGAATAATATCCGTAAAGATGAGTATGGGATGGATGATATCGACGACTTCTTCAGCGATAGTGGGTCGGGGCAGGATCTGTTTGCCCCAACTGCTAAGAGGAAGTCGCTGAGCTCCTCTGTTCTGTTAAAGCAGGCTCGCTCGACGGGTCTGGCTTCTCCGGTCGGGCGGAAGCCTGTCAATGGCACCAAGCCGCGTGCTAATGGACCCTCTCACCCTCCTCAGGAGAAAGCGCGTGCGAATTTGGAAAGCGATGTGCGGAACTCGGAAGAAATGTTCGTTTCAAGAAGCAAGGTTCTAAGTCCCGGACGGTTAGAGCCTGCCCGCCCAACAAGTTCTCGATGGAGGCGAATTCAGGAAGAGGACAGTGAGGGAGAGGATGCTTCGAGGAGAGATGGTGCTGTGGACGACAATGTTGCTGTGGAAAGTGATATGGATGCGGAACAGGAAGAGACAATTATCAACGATTTTATTGATACTAACAGAAAGGAGCAGTCAGGTAGGCAAAATGGAAGGAGAGAGGTTGAGGAGGAAGAAATGCCCGTCAATGACATGGATATGGATGTTGATATGGATCTAGGTATTGGTGACAGCGGAGAGAATGAGGAAGAAGCCGAATTGAAACGACCAAGAATAGATTATGAGGATGACGAGTCTGATTCGGACGTGTTCGTCCCAGAAAAGCCTGCGAAGCAGATGAAGGCTCCAATCAAGGCTCCGAAAAAGGCTGCTAAGCCTCCTGCGAAGAAAACTGCAACAGCCAAGTCCAAGGCTCCGGCAAAGAAAACTGTACAGAGGAAGCCTAAGGTGGTTGAACCTGAATCTGAATCTGAACCTGAGCCAGAGCCAGAGCTTGAAAAATCCGAACAGTCTGAAGAATCTGAAGAGGAACCAAAAGAGCCCACAACGAAAAAAGCGGCCAGAAGGGAAACGCTGACTCTGGACCTAAACGGATTGCGACGCTCGCAAAGAAATCGCCATCCCCCTGTACAATACTGGAAGAACGAAAAAATCGTCTATGACTTGTCCCGGGAAACTCACGTTCCGATATATCGAGAAGTAACAGCTCCAGCTTCATCGCCACCCCCTAAACCAAAGCCAAAGAATACTACCAAGTCTACAAAATCTAGCAAGACAACCAAGTCCAAGTACTTTAAACCTGGGAATGTAGAGATGCAGCCCAAAGTCGTTGCTACTGTGTTCGACTACCCCGGGACTAGTGAGGAAACGCGAAGCGATCGAATTGTCTCGTGGTCGCCAGATAATGTCGAATTCCGCAATGTCAAAGGCGCTAGTTATAGCCTAGCGACACTTTACGACCAAGATTCCTCATTTACTGCAGGAGGCATCATCCGCATTCTCCCCGGAGGTCAAAAGCCGGCTAAACCGTCGAGACAGAATTCGTACATTTTTGTTGTCATGTCCGGCTCAGTTGAAGCTAGCGTGTCTAATACGTCTTTCAAGCTTGCTCCGGGAGGTTCATTTGAAGTTCCTCGCGGCAATTTTTACGACATTAAGAACCTCTCCTCTAATGAAGAAGCCCGCCTATTCTTTGTTCAAGCAACAGACACACTCACCAATCAAGAAGCAGAGTCCGACTAAATCTACATATGCAGCGTGATGAGTCTGGATTAAACGGAACTGTCGCCTATTGCAACGTCCGAATCAAACTGGTTTACAACTCATCGTCCGAGTCAAACAGATCTTCGGCTGGGAAGTCGCCCACTTCTACAAGATCAGGCTTGACAAACGAGCCATAGTTGGGCTTTGCCTCAAAGTACCGTTTCCCTTGGATCGACCCGTCATTTTTGCCAGTTGGTTCGTCAAACTCCACGCCAACCCACCACGACGTCTCATTAATCTCGGGAACTATTCCAACAAACTTTACCTCACCCCGTCGGTCTGTGACTTGGCACCGCTTGCCAACCTCAATGCCCTTTTCTGCAATCAATTGCCGCGCATGCTCCTGCTTTTCCTCTATTGACTTGTTGTAATTGGGATCAAACCGCCCCAGCTGGTTCTTCTTTTTCCACTGGCGCACAGAGTCGGACCGGTTGTCATAATCGGTTTCAGGCATGACATATTTCTCCACCTCAGATGTGTCATTGAGGTTTATCCGGGCGCTCTCTGGACGCGAATCGTTAATATGGATCACCCCGTACTGAGCCAAATTGTACTGGCCCAGTAGTGTGTTGTCATCGTTAGCCGGCTGGGGCACTTTCGTCGAAGGACTACTATAAATGAGTACTTCCTGCGAGCTGGGGGGAATGCCCGTGATGGGTTCCAGTTTTGCTTTCAGCTGTGCAATGGTCCAAGTAGGAGATACTCGTTTTTCAGTCGAGATGTTCTCCGACGTAATGAACACTGAGATATCCATCGTTGCTCTGTAAAGATAACTGTGCCAGTAGGTAGTGTATGTTCAATTCCCAACCCGCCAAACTATTTTTTTCCCCGGCCCCGTCACTCTACACCTCCTAACCAGCTAAGCGAAAAAAACAATGGAGAACAGAGGAGGCTTCAGAGGCAACAGGAATTACAACCGGCGTAACGATCGTAACGATCGAAACGACCGAAACGACCGGAATGATCGAAACGACCGTGGCGATCGACAGAACCGGCGGTACACTCCGCGAGCTGGTGAAGAGCGACCAAAGAAGGAGGCCATTTTGGACCTGTCAAAATATCGGGACCAGCGACTGCGAGTAAAGTTCCAGGGCGGTCGGGAAAGTATGTTCTGAGAGTGCTTTGTGCTGACAATTACTAATATTATAGTCACTGGACTGCTTAAGGGCTATGATCAATTGATGAATCTAGTGTTGGAGGAAGTCAAGGAAACGCTCCGAGATCCAGAGGATGAGAATGTTCTATTGGATAAGACTCGAGATCTTGGCACTGTTGTTGCTCGGGGGCCATTGTTGTTGAGCATTTCGCCTGTTGACGGAATTGAAGTCATTGAGAATCCATTCCTGCAGCAACAGCAGTAAAAAACTCTCTACTGATATGCCAAATGTGGTAGTTATTTATTTAGATTTTTTTACAACAATGTATATTTTGTATATTTTGTAATTGTTTTGTTACGACAATTATCCTGAGGGCGTTGAATTGCTGGTGATAAGATTGGCTTTCTGCAACAGTTCATAGAGCATAGTTAAATGTTTCCGCTGTTTGAAGTCCTGCAGTGAGATTCAATTGGCTTAATAAGGAAGTACGGATGCTCAATTAGTCTGCTACAAGCAAATAACTTAGCATATTATACTAATTCCCTGTGAGAATTATGTAAAAAAAAATAGAAAACTGACGAGTAGATGTAAGAAATACTTTGCACAAATAATGCTTCAAAATGTGATAAAATTGTTTGGTTATTCAAATCAGTGTTTAGTCAATTTATCTGCATTACTTTTTAAAGAATACGGTTCTATTCTATACATTTTAATGATACAATTGGACAGATTTAGACTGGCAGCAATAGTGGACTGTCAGTTTTATTCCACCACCTAGTAATCAGTGAAAGAATGATATTGTAAAGCATAACAATTTGAAATTTTAGACTAGGGTAGAATTGCTAGTCAAGCATTTTTTTAATACAGCCCCTTAAAATCCAAGCAACTACATAACTGATATAGAAATAGGTGAATTGTTGACTGGAAAATATTATTCAATTCTATTATATACCGTATATCGAGGCATAATAAGGGAGCTTTGAGACTATTTTACATATAACCGGCTCAATGAAGGTACATTTGGCAAAGAGTAAGGCATACACAATTGCTGCCAGTATCGTAATATAAATCCCATGGTTTTGCAAGTCCTACGCGAAGAATGACTCCATTACCACGGTTCCCATGACAGAATGACGCCGTTCGGGGTTTGTGGGGGTTGGTAACAACGGGTCGCGCAACAAACAAATTTTCTGATTTGGGCAACTGTATTTTCCCTCATCCACTTTCACTGGCCCACAACGCCACCAGAATAGCCCAAGGTAACACGCTATTCAGAGCTGATTGGAAGAGGATATCAAGGCAGCGAAGAATCATTTCTGTCGCTATACACACGCTTACGTACACGAATAGTGCGCGAATACTAGTGTGTCTTGTCGTATATTCGTTTAGCTGTAGATAAGAAAGAGAAAGCCCAGTTAAATACACATTTCACCGTATGGAAGGTTTGCGAAGATCTTCAAGGTCCACTAAGGGCCAGAACAGTCGTCTATCCCGCGAGCTCGAGCTGGAACGCGAGGCGGCTCAGCCGTTTAATAGCGTGCGGAAACGCAAGCTGGACGAAGCGCAGCAAGACGACGGGGTACGATGTATTTGCAACGGCGACGGTGAAGGGAAGATGGTGGAGTGTGAGAACTGCAGGACCTGGCAGCACATCCAGTGTATGTTTGGCAAGGACGACGAGTCTGCAGTTCCGGAGGAGTACTGGTGCAACGACTGTAAGCGAGTAAAGAGCGAGGGGACACAGGATGTCAGCGACGTTCCTCTCAACAAGGAATTGACTCCAGAAGGACAGCCAATGCCTCAACAAGAGCAGGCCCTGGACATTAACGCCCAAGAAGTTCCGGTCCAGGACACTCAGGCACAGGCTCCAGTGGAGGAAAGTAGTAATAGTACCGTGGAGCCGGAGGAACCAGAGAAAAAGCTTAGCGACCTTGAAGACAAGGTCCGGCGCTCTGTGGCCAATGCTTTGTATGGAATTCTGGTGAATAAGGCGGTCCCCGAAGCGCTCAAAGCAGGCAAGCTTGACCTCGGCGACAAGACTGGCGAGCAATTCGCCGAGGCGCTAGCCATGGAGATTGAAGGAGCTCTATACGAGCACATGGCGCCCAAAGAAGCTGCGCCGAAAAAGAAGAAAGCCAAGTCAGGCGGCGACGTGGGCCAAAAGTACCGCGACAAGTTCCGGTCTCTGTCGTTCAACCTCAAAGATGAAAAGAACCCAGATCTGCGGTTGCGCATCGTCACCGGCCAACTGACTCCAGAGAAGATTGTCACTCTGAGTTCCGAGGAGATGCTCAACCCCGAATTGCAAAAGTATGCAGACGAGGTTCGAAAAGAGAGCATTCGAGACTCGGTGCTCAAAGTGGAGGAGATGCCGCGAATCCGCAAGACCCACAAAGGAGAGGAGGTGATGGACGACGAATATGAGGACGAGAATGACCATGGCGAGCAGGCTCGCGACCGCAACTCGAGCGACGGCGAGGACAACAGCACTAACGACAACTCCAACCACGCATCAGATAATGACGAAGGAGCTAACCAAGAGGAGCGCTCCGAGAAAAAGCGAATCCTCATGAACGCCAATGTGTACGGTACAAGCACTGCGGAGGACTTTACGTACTCGCCGCCTGCATCTCCCGGGGCGTATGATTACGACGATCACGACACGAAGCACGAAGGAAGCTCTCGTAAAAACGAGATTCACGACGATGACGACGATGATGATGAATTGGAGCGGATTATCCACGGCGAGCGGATCAACAATGCCGCCGCTACGAACGACCAGGAAGAGGACGACGACGACGACTACGATCCAGAAATAGGCTTCTCGGCAGCACCGAAGCCAGACCGAAGCGCCAGCGGCATCATGGACCCGAGCAAGACATTCTGGAACGGGCACGTGTCGTTTGTTGGCATGAGCGAGTTCCCCGGCACTGCAAGACACCTCCATTGCACCTCCGCCAACCTCTCTGTGCGCAATTGGGACGCCGTCATGAACCTCCACGAGCCCATTGTCATTGACGGGCGCCTGGACAAGGCCAAAGCCGAGTCTTACCTGCGCCAGATCAGCCGGTCCAAGGACCTGGCGGCGTATATCCTGACCTCGGACGAGCCGGTGCCCAAGGCCAATTACGATGTGCTGTACGAATACTTCCACTCGCGGCACAAGTTTGGCGTGATCAAGAACCGGCTGCCCAACATTCGCGACGCCTACATTCTCACCATTGGCCCCAACGACCGCATCCCCGACTACCTGCGGCTGCCTGGCGAGACGCACGACGAAGTGGCTTCCCGCATTGCTGCTGGCGAGCGGCTCGTCGTAGGACTGCTGGTCATCAACCAGCCCATCCCCCAGGCGCGGCCGCCGGCGCCACAGACCGACTTGGCAAACCTCGGGTTCTCATCCAGCGACATTGGCACGCTCAGCTCCTTCTTGGCCCAGAACCCAGAGGCCGCCAATTCGCCCCAGGCTCTGCTCAACCTCCTCCAGCGGAACAGCTAACCGTCCCCTCCCGCAAGGAATTGTAATGTATATTTTGTAATGTTAATTAAACTACCCGTTTTACTATTAGCACGCCAGACCCCCGGCAAAGGACTCAATTGAGCCACAGTTTGTCGCCATCGCTTCCCAGTTACACTGTTGGGAGCTTTGCAACGGCCCCGCGTTTCAACCTAGCAACACTCTAACTAATATTCCCTCTCAACGTAACAATTGGCCCAATTGTAGTAGCACGTGTATTTTGGGGGGCTAGCCCCCCAAACCCCCCAGGGCTGGGGGCAATGCCCCCAGACCCCCTTCCCCCATTACAGCGTAACAGCTTGGCAATTAATGTGATTCGCTAAAGAGTAGTGTAATGTCCATGTAGCCGCATGTTCCCCTGAAACGACCAGTCTCGAAGCGCGGTCCGCTGTGCGAGACATGATACACATCTATGTGTTAGCGGTACGTCGATGACGAGTACAGCAAAAACAAACTAGCCGCATGAGAACGTTGAGCTTTCCCCCTGGCCCACACAAGACCATCCATTCCGCTGGTGCTCCATGGCCTGGAATTTTTCATTCAAAACGGCAAAAATATGAGGCACGAGAGGGGGCCCAATGCACGCCTATACGGAGGCGTTCTGCGGTGCCGGAGGCTGCACCGTTGGGACGCGCGGCCTGCGCGTGCGCGCGCGTGGGCCGCGGGAAAGAATTTTATTGGGACGCGGGAAAATTTTGGGACCTGGAGGAGGGGCACCCCCTTTTCGAGGCCTTCCTATGAGGAACACGGCGACTTTGGCCAGGGAGGACCACATTTCCATCCACTCAACCTCACTTCCACGACTCACGAGGGCCTGCCGCGCCTTGCCTACTATTTTTTCTGCTCTGCCACGCCAAAGATACAGTTTCCATTTGTCACGGCACATCGTCGGGCTGTTAGAGTTTAAATAGGTTCCCGGGCGTCCATATAGTGCCAGCGGAGTTTTAGATAGCGCGAGATATCGCCCTTCGTCGCTCTAGAGTTTACAAGTTATCCACCGCATCCCGGGCTGAGGTTAAACCGCCGCGCCTATCGTAAAATGAGTGTCGTTTCGGACGCAAAACGTGAGTATATCAGCGGAGAGTAAGGGGGGACATTCTATTGAAATATCGAGTCTATGACGGGATTTGAGTATTTTGGCTCTTGGAATATTTGAATATTTGGATATTTTAAATCTCTGGAGTAGTTTGAATATCGGGAGTATATCTCGAATATTTTCCAAGGGCTGGAAAACTTTGGACCCAAGGTTTAGATATATCGATATTTCGTGGAGGGTCACTCTTTGGAATTGGTGATGGTGGTGGTTGGCTAACCGGGTAATCCAGCGCAATTAGATCAACCGATCGACCTCGAGATGGATCACAAGGGGCCGCAAAGACAGTCCCAAACGACCATAATAGAAGACTCGGTGTCGATGTCCGACGACAGCGAAGTGGTGAGAGAAAGCAGCCTGTTGGGGGGCGGGTCCCCCGCGTCGTCGGCCTCGGTAAAGTCCAGAGACTCCCCAAGGAGTTCTCCAAGGGACCCACCAAGAGAGGCCGCTACCAGAGAAAGCACTGGTGTAACCAATGATGCATCGGTTGCTGCGGTCCGCCCGCAACGGTTCTCGCAGCCTGCGGCTCCAGTGTCGGCGGCCAGCAGCAATCTCGCTGCGAGACCGCAGCGGTCCGCCTCGGAACGGTCCAAAACCCTATCTGAGCGCACTAAAAACAACGCATTCGGCGGCCCCGTGGTAGAGGACCGCCCGTATCACAACCTGGCATCACCCATGGCTCCTGCCGGGTCCATCGACTCGACCCTGAGTCAGGCAATTCCGCCGCAGGCGCCAGAGATACAAGTGCCGCCCATGTCGCCGCGGAGGCGGGTCGAGGAAAGGTCCTCTTCGGAGCGGTCTGTTAGCAGCGGGTCGGCGGCCTCCTCGCTCAGCAACGCGCTCAATTCCAATGGCCAGTATGGCAACAACCCTTACGGCAGCGGAGCGGGGCTGGACTACTCGGCGCAGAGCTCGCAGCAGAGCCTCGAGCCGTCCCCTATCACGCCCCAGCTGCAAATGGTCAAGGAGTTTGAGGTTGTCGAGCACAACCCTACTGCCGCTAGTAACGCCACGCCTAAACACACCAACCCGTATATTGGAGCGGCATCGGTCTCGCAGCATCAACTGTCGTCGTCGTCCTCGCCGGCGGTCTCCCCCGCAGTATCCTCGCGGTCGTCCGCCTCGTATGGCACCCGCTCACGGGCCACCAGCCGGGCGGGCCAGAACGGTCCTCCAGTGACGCCTTATTCGCAGCAGCAGCAGCAACAACAACAGCAATTGCCGCAGCAGTACTCGGAGTCGGCCCCTGTGGTCAATTCCCCGGCAGCAGCCCTCGCGGCCATGTCCAGCGCCACCGTGGCGTCGCCAAGCAGTACTGCCTCGACTCCAACCACCACCCGTAGCGAGCGCTCCGACTCGGTGGGACCGGGTCGAAGACGGCGAGGAACGCTGAGTAACAGTACAAAGTCGGTGAAAGGGGTCATCTCCAACATTGTGAGCTCGATGCGAGACTCGTCGAGCCTGTCGTCGCGGCGGCAGGGCAGCTCGCAGGCCAGCAGTAACTCGAGCCTAGAGGTCGGCGGGCCCTCCAACACGCTCAAGATTTCCGACCCGTATGATGCCAAGCACGTTACCCACGTTGGATTCAACTTTGACACGGGCCAGTTCACGGGCATCCCCAAGGAATGGGAGGCATTGCTGCAAACCAGCGGCATTACCAAGACGGAGGCGGAACAGCATCCGCAGGCAGTCATTGACGTTATGCAGTTCTACCAGGATACAAACAAGCGTGACGACGCCATTTGGAGCAAGTTTAGCAACTCCAAGGCCGCTCAATTGCTCTCTCCAATGTCACCCCCTGCTGGGACTGCAAACCTTTCAGACTACTTTGCCAAGTCCAGCTCTTCGGCTACCACCAACTCTTCTGCATCGAGCCTCCCCCAGGACCCCACTTCTCCTCAACAGCCACCGCCACAGGCTCAACCTCAACCACAGCAACCACCGAGCCACCAGAGGACGGAGAGCAATGGCAATGGGACTGCATTCACTACGCCAGGCAACACTTCAATGCCTGCGGGCGTGCCTGACTTTATACCCTCGCGGCCGGCGCCCAAGCCTCCAGCGCGTTCTGCCAATAGGGCTCCATTGACCCTGCAGACCGCAGCGCCGTTGAGCAGCAGTGGTGGTATTTCCTCTCCGACTATGGAGCAGGCAAACGCAATTCCACCAGCGCTCCAGCTCCAGCCGCAACAGCCGTCTAGTACTGCGGCTGCGGCGGGGGCCATGAGCGTGCCTAGAAAGCCGGTAACGAGCCCGCTGTCGCCAGGCGGAAGTACTAACAACACGGCCCCTGCTCCTCCACCAGCAGGCCCCGCCTCGCCACCACCGCGGCCTCCTCCAGCGCCTCCTCTGGGTGTCCCTTCGGTCCACGCCAACTACCAGGACCGGGCCGAGAAGGTCAATGAGCTTCAGCGAGCCAAGCAGGATAACCTGTACAGCGAGCGCCACCCCAACCACCAGCTGTCGGCCGCGCTGCGGCAGCAGCAGCATCAGAAGAAGATGCAGATGCACCACCAGCAGCAGCTCCAGCAACAGCAGCAACTCCAGGAGAAGCAATTGCAGCTCCAGCAGCAGCGGCTGGCCGAGAAGAAGAGGCTGCAACAGCTCCAGATGCAGCAGCAGCAGTACCACCAGCAACAGCAGCAACAGGCCGCTGCCGCTGCCAAGCAGCAGTACCCAGCGGCGCCCAGCAAGCCGGATGACAACTTGTCGCTGCAGAAGCACGAGCTGCAGCAGCTCCAGAAGGTGACCAACGGCGCAGTCGGCGGCCCAGTGCAGTCTGGGACCCGTGAAAAGGACCCTAATGAGATTGCGCGGCGGCGAGAGGCGCGGCGGCGACGCGACAACGAGGTCATTGCCAAGCTCAGCGCGATCTGCAACCCCGAGGACCCGACCAAGCTGTATCGCAACCTGCAAAAGATTGGCCAGGGCGCCAGCGGCGGTGTGTACACTGCGTACGAGACGGGCACCCACAACAGCGTGGCCATCAAGCAGATGAACCTCGAGAAGCAGGCCAAGAAGGAGCTGATCATCAACGAGATCCTCGTCATGAAGGAGTCGCGGCACCGCAACATTGTCAACTACATTGAGAGCTATCTTGTGCGGGGCGATCTGTGGGTGGTTATGGAGTTTATGGAAGGCGGAAGTCTTACAGACGTGGTGACCTACAACATTATGAACGAGGGCCAGATTGGCGCAGTGTGCCGCGAGACGCTGCAGGGGCTGGAGCACCTGCACTCCAAGGGCGTGATCCACCGAGACATCAAGTCGGACAACGTGCTGCTCTCCATGAAGGGCGACATTAAGCTGACCGACTTTGGGTACTGTGCACAGATCAACGAGATGAACTCGAAGCGCACGACCATGGTGGGCACGCCGTACTGGATGGCGCCCGAGGTGGTCTCGCGCAAGGAGTACGGCCCCAAGATTGATGTGTGGAGTTTGGGCATCATGGCCATTGAGATGATTGACGGCGAGCCGCCGTACCTCAACGAGTCTCCGATCCGGGCGCTCTATCTCATTGTCACCAACGGCACGCCCGAGCTCAAGGAGAAGGACTCGCTGAGCGGCGTGTTCCGGGCGTTCCTGGACTGGGCGCTGCAGGTTGACGTGAACAAGCGAGCCACTGCGCAGGAGCTGCTCGACCACGAGTTTATCCAAAAGGCCGATTCAGTTCGAACTCTTGCCCCGTTGGTCAAGGCTGCCAGAATGGCCAAGGCCACCGAAAGGGGAACGACCGGTATGAAATAGTATGTATGTTATTATGATTTTTTTTGAAACCTAGTCTCTGCCATGCCAAATATCATGACTTAACAACTCATTGGCAAGGATGAGCTACACATGGACTATATCCTAGAGGCTAAGGGCGGTCTGAGATAAGCATTTTTCGATCCAGGGCCGTCACTTGACCGCCAAGACCAATAACAACCCACCCAATGGCCAAGCTCTCCCGCTGCACGAATTACACAACTATATGGCCAATGCTGTTTCAATGAGGCTGACGGTCGGCTCCTGCATCCCCCGATGTCTATGCATATAGCTTGATCTGATGACATCCCGGGGCTGAGCGATAGTCATAACCGTTACGATCTGTTCAAGACATTGCTGCGGCTAAAACGCTGCTAAAACGACCACTTGGAATAGCCCAGGCAATTGAAATATCCTGCCGTCACTAGCTTGTACGAGCCTCATTTGCACCCATTCGCGCCTACCCAATAATCCAATAACATAGCCCAGCTTTGCCCTGCCCATTGGAAGCGAACAGCTCGCGCTAATTACAAACGCATCCAGGCCCTCGTATTGATGAGGGGGGAGTACGTCATACGCCGCTTTGGGAGTGTGGAGGAGACTGCGGCTGAGACATGAACGATAATACCCTGGACGGAATGCGAAGATCAAGCAAGGGATTTTGGAGTATTTAAGGGACGCAGCCAGACGTGTACTCAAAGCCCATTCCAATAGAACCCACACGCAATGTCCCAAGACGAGTATGGATACACCAATGACAGCGCCCACCAGGGCGAGCCTGCGGGCACGTCGGTGGCCTCAGGCGCCATGAAGGGCAAGGGCCCCATGATTATTGCCCCCTTTACGGAGGACGACCTCCAGCCGTCCTATGCGCACCAATTGCAGGCTCCAAGGACTGGATGGTACGGCTCACTGATCCACGGGCTTGGAGAGTGCATTGGCAACCTCGGGGCCATCCCGTGCTGCATTTGCTGCCCCAACCCGTACAAGTCGGTGGGCCAGGGCGAAGTGGGGTTGGTGACGCGGTTCGGCAAGTTCTACAAGTCAGTGGATCCGGGGCTTATCAAGGTGAACCCGCTTTCTGAGAAGATGCGAGGGGTTGAGATCCGAATGCAGGTGATGGACATCCCACGTCAGACCTGCATGACAAAGGATAATGTCAACATTGAGCTCTCGTCCGTCATGTACTACCACATTGTCAAGCCGCACCAGGCGGTGTTTGGTGTGGACGACCTGGGGCGCGCATTGCGAGACCGGACACAGACGACGCTGCGGCAGGTCGTGGGTGCCCGGGCGCTGCAGGACATTATTGAGCGGCGCACGGAGATTGCCCAGTCCATTAGGGAGATCATTGACGCGACGGCGGCCTCGTGGGGCACCAAAGTCGAGTCTATTCTCATCAAGGACATTGTGCTGAGCGAGGAGCTGCAAAAGTCGCTGTCGATGGCCGCCCAGTCGAAGCGGATGGGTGAGTCCAAGATCATCACAGCGCGGGCCGAGGTCGAGTCTGCCAAGCTCATGCGAAAGGCCGCCGACATTTTGGCGTCCAAGGCTGCCATGCAGATTCGGTATCTGGAGGCCATGCAGCAGATGGCCAAGAGCTCTCATTCCAAGGTCATTTTCATGCCTTCTCAGGGTGCTCTTGAGAATCTTGCTGGCGAGGTGAACTCGCCCAACTTCCAGGCGGCCACTCATGGAGCCGAGTCTTCTCAGCAGGCCATTGCTGCTGCTGCAAATGAAGAGGAGGGCCGCATTGCAAGCAATATCGCCTACCAGGAAATCAACTAACCTCCACGGATGCAACAACCCACAGAGAAATTTATGATTCAAGTTTTTAACAGCTAATTTTTTAATATTCCTTTTTAATACATTGGTTTTATTGTTCTTTACGAGTATTCATTGTGGACTCTGAGGCTATGTACTGTTTTAACCGCGTAACAAATCTGTAACTATCCGTAGTGAACTTGGCCTTCAGTTTAAGCACATACTAAAAGAGGTGTAACAAGGCTGTGAATACAAAACGGCTTCATTCCAATTACTCTCCAGGCATTTTGTGGGATTACTCCAAAGATTAAGCATTTCATATGACATATGAGTAGCAAAGTCGATGTTTTGGATTAACGGGATTGAGGGCATTATAACCGACTAGTTTAAATAGGTCAAATAGGTCAATAGGTCAAATTTCATATCTCATAATACGGAATAGTTAGGGTAGTTTTATAGCCACGGTAAAGTCGCCCCATTCATTGGAGATGCGGGCCCTAGCAAACTTGTGGCTGTACCTCCGCCAGCCCCAGTTCGCGTAGCGCGATTTATACTCGCGCCAGTGCTTTTGCATGCGCTGCAGCTCAGACGAATGGGATTTGAACCACGCGTACCGTGTGCCCTTGTGTATCATGTCACGCGCTTGGTCAATATCCTCGCGCTTGTGTATCGGAGAGCCAGTGTAAAAACACTTGGAGAGCCCAATGATGCGCACCTCATCTTCCTCGCTGATCAAAAAGTTTTGCGGGCGTATGTCGCCGTGAACAATGTCAAACGAGTGGAGCCGTTTCAGCGCCGTCATAATTTTATTGGCAATGCCCGGGCGGCCAATATCTTCTAGTGTCATCTTGCGGCCCTCGCGCGAAGTGACCAAAACAGACAGGGCGCCCCAGACAGTACCGTAGCACAAACACTGAGGAATCACCACGCCTTGTATCTCCTGAAGCCGCGAATAGAGCTCGCCTTCCCACTGCAGCGACGAGTCGTCCGCATTCTTGGAAATGTCCTGGCACTTGATGATGGCGTTGAGGGGCTCCCGCTCGCTGTCACTAATCTCAGAGCTCGATGTGTACGGGTCGTCGCTAGTTTCATCTTCGAGCTTGTCAAACGCCAGCCGCTCGTTCTCCCGCTTTGGCGTGCGCCTATACTGGCCCATGGTGATGAGGACACTGCCGCGGCGCTTGAGCAGCGAGCCCATCTGGTCATAATCCGTGCCAAAACAAATCTGGCCGCCTCTAAACTCTCTAGTCTTTGGTGCCACCGGCAGGAACCTGCTGTGCATGCGCAGAGACGGGCTCAATGACTTGTACCCAGAACAATACAGGGCCATTGCCACCAGGGCGCCAATCGTCGTGTGCGAGTCCTGCTGGTCAAACGAGTACACGCCCGACACAAGCAGCTCGCACCCCACTACACGGACAAATCTCGTGTGCTGGTAGGTAGTCACAACGCCAAACTCCGTGTTGTTGAACACCATGTAGGCATACATGCGCTCAAGGTACCGCCTTGTCACCTCGCTGCGGGAGGTGGATGGCTTGAACACCTCAGCGTCGCTGCCCAGGCCCGGCCAGTCCCACGGGGACTCTACCTCTACGATGAACAACGGGGTATTGTTTTTGGTGAAATAAAAGTCAAAGTCGCCCACGCTAGCGCGGCTCGTGTTCGAGCCCTCGCCAAACCGATACTTGTCGGCGAGCTTGACCCCGGGAAGGTCAAGAACTGTTGAAGTAATCGAGAAGACGAGCTCGTTGAGCACTTCGTGCACGTCCAACTCCCCCGAAATGGGCACAGAGTAGTTTGGCGGGATCACGTTTTTAAACTCGTGCAGCCACACATCCTCCTCGAGCGTTTCGAGGATGGACGTGACCCAGGGCTCAAAGCCGGCCCATTGGCGCACGGTCCTGAGGTCTGTTTTGAGATATGAGGGCTCGGCAGGGCCCTCGCCGCGGAACAAATCCAATGGCACGGGCAATTCAAAGTTGCGTCTTGGTGTTCTAGGAGTAGCCGGGGTGCGGCTTTCTTTCAGCTCCGGCGGAGTACTAGTGATCGCCATGTTCAGTTCGGACCCGTTTGAAGTGGTCACCATGTTTAATTCAGGCGCATCGGTTGAAGCGGTCGCCGAAATGGAGTGAATAATTGTCGTCGTCATGTTTGTTTTCAATACAACACCTGGAAGGGGACTTCAGAGTCGTCATTTTCGGGTATAATTCAGTAGTAATAAATAAAAAAAAAGGAAAAATCTCTAAACCGAGAGAATAAATGCCTTTCAAACGCGCAAAAGCCGAGGGGCCTTAGTAGCAAATACCAATCATTTTCAGCCGTTCTCTGCACAAATAAAAATAAAAAAAAATATCAAAAATTAGCAGCAGCAGCAGTTAGTGTCGAGTATTGCACGTTATTCGTTGTAACCACTCTATTGCCCGGGGGTGGTTGATGTTCTTTGCTTAGGTGGAGAATAGAACGATCTGAAGGTGACTCTACGATGCACCTCCGGCTATTAAATGCGGGTCAAAGTGGCTAGTTTTGGCGGAAACCGTCTACGAAATTCCAAAAACGCCGAAGTCAAGGCACAGGAAGATTTTAAAGACAAGTGAGACGAAGAGAATAAATGCGCGGTTTTATATCCGAAAGGTGATTTGTAAAGAAACCCAAAAACTCTGTTTCGGGCCGTTCTGTTCCCTTTGTACCGAGCCCCCCGGAACCGGGTTCCCCCGCCGCACGCCATTCAAAAACCCCTCCGCTCACCACTGGGGGTCTGGGGGACTGGTCCCCCAGCTCTGGGGGGTTTGGGGGGCTAGCCCCCCAATCACACGGTATGCCATTGTCCACCTTTGCTCTGCGGTAGGTTGCGAATTGCTGTGCTTTGGTTTGCGGGCTGGTTGCGACATTGCGACATTGCGACTTGGCTCGCAACCCGGTCGGGCCCAACTCCCAACGGCGAAAAACACGAGAAAAAATCGTGAAAAATTCACTCGACCGACTTGAAAATCTTTAAGACTAGCCATGATCTCAAGAGTAGCGGTGAGGTCTGTCCGGTCTGTGGCCCCACGGGTGGCACTGCGGACGTACGCGTCCGAGGCGCCTGCCAATGGGTTTGAACAGCTCCAGACCAAGCCTGTAGAGGAGCTTATCAAGGGCGTTGATCTCTCGCCAGAGGTCGAGGCCCGGCTCAATAAAGAGTTCCAGGAGGCGCTGCGGGAGTTTGCCGTGGAGCCTGATCTGACGCACGACATCTTCAAGCTCGCCGAGCGGACTTCGGCGCAGGGCCCGCGGAGTGTGGCTGCTCCAAAGCCCGGTGTCGACACTACCGGTAACGTGAAGGGTCACAATGCGTTCCCCAACGTGCGGAGGACCTCCTCTCAGGAGGCATACTCGCAGCAGGAGCTGTACCTGCGGCAGCGGTTCCACTCGCGGAACTCTGACCGGCTGGGAGCCCAGGTGGAGGACGTGTACCGACCGCATAAGGACACGCTCCAGCCGCCGACGATCCGCGAGACGTCCATTTCGACGCTGATCGCGGCAGGCGCTCATCTGGGCCATGCCACTGGCCTGTTCCGGCCGTCGACGCAGCCGTTTATCTACGGCGAGCGGGACGGCATTCACATCATTGACCTGGACCAGACGCTGGTGTACCTGCGCCGAGCGGCCAAGGTCGTGGAGGGCATTGCCGAAAAGGGTGGTCTTATTGTGTTTGTAGGCACTCGCCAGGGCCAGCAGCGAGCGCTACAGGTGGCGGCGACGCGGGCTGGTGGGTACTATGTGCACACGCGGTGGGTGCCTGGCACGCTCTCTAACGCTACGCAGATTTCCAGTGAGTGGCAGCGAATGGAGGTGGACATGGGCGACAATCCCACCGGGCGGGAGCTGTCGCCGAACCTGCAGAAGACGCTGGTGCGGCCCGACTTGGTGGTGGTGCTGAACCCGGTCGAGAACCGAAACTGCCTGCGGGAGTGCGTGGCGGCCAAGGTCCCGACCATTGGTATCATTGACACTGACTCGGAGCCGTCGCTGGTCAGTTACCCGATTCCGGCGAATGACGACTCGCTGAGAGCGACGGATCTGCTTTTGGGCGTGCTTTCGCGGTCTGCCGAGAAGGGTCGGCTCTCGAGGCTGCAAAAGTTCAAGCAGCACCAGGCTTCCATGGTTGAGAAGGAGTCTGGCGACGCATTCAACCAGCACTTGTAAATAACTCTAATGATCATCAGCATATCACAATTCCTGCGTAAATGAAATATCTCCTTTTAGCTACAGTTTCCGCTTGGCACACCTCTTTGCAGTGCTAATGTACGAATTACTCGACGGGCCAATGTACCATTGAATGGCCGGCGATGATCTACTGCTTACAAAATCTGTAGGGATCGTGAACAGGTAGTATTACATGGATATTATACATCTCTAAGAGTATCGGGTTAATTCGTATTTTTTTGGTGTTGTTTTGGAGGGATAAGAAGGGGTGGAGGGGGATTATTTTTCCTTCTTGGACTCGTCGATAGGACTGGCCTCGGGCGAATAATCCTCATCGTCGTCTTCGTCATCTTCATCATCACTTCGTTCGTCCTTCTGGATGTTGTGGAACACTACTCGGTACGCAATCCGCAGGATCAATGCGAGCCAGTACAGGTTGACCAACTGCAGCGCCATGAGCAGCGCAAACGTAATGTACTGCGAGATCCAGCACTTGTACTGCTGCGTTTCCCAGTTGAGCTCAAAGTCACCCACCGTCGCAAACTCGGTGAGAATCGAGTACAACACCTTAATGTTGAGGTAGTGCCGAGTGTAGATCCACACACCCATAAACAGGGCAAAGAAGGGCGCTGTGAACGGCGCGTCTATGTAATTGAGCACCTTGGTCGTCGCCAGGAAGATATCGCTCACGTCCATAGTGATGTAAATGCCAAGGCCAATCCACGTAAAGTGGAACCGGTACGACAGGAAGATGAGCGCAATGGTGACAACGTGGTGGAACACGAGCTCCTTAAAGTCTTTTCGCGGCTTCTCGACCTGCAGCACAAGAAGAACTGACTGCTGCGCCCAGAACGCCGCCTGCAGCAGATAGAACAGCTTGAAGAGCGCCTCATGCGTCTTATGCGGGAAATGCTCGTACATGGGGATCGTCTCAAAGTACCACAGCGGCGAATGGTACATGATGTACAGCCCCAACGACGCCGAGAGACTGTAGTAGATAATTGAGTAGCTCTGCTCCATGAACCGGTTCATCTTGGACTTCTTGAGCCCGCATCGTCGCGCAATTGGCCGCACAATCAGCTGCATACAAAACTCGCGGAAGAACGTAAAGAAGATCACGTGGAACGCGACAAACGCAAAGTCCTTCTTGCCCTTGCCATAGTGCACCGGGTCGGTGCCTTCAATTCGGTACGACAGACACAGGAATGGGTGCAGCCATGTATCCTCAGATCGGTCCGTCATGAAGAAGAACCATGCGTACGCAGCTACCATCACCAGCAAGGGGGTCACCCAGGTGTTGCGGTATGCAAGCTCCTGGTACGACAGCCACAGGCGCCGCACGCCAGAGGCCTTGGGCTCCCCGGTAGAAACGATCTTGAGCTTGCCAGATGGCGATTTCACAGTGCGAGCTCCGCTAAGCGCACGCTGGCGGTTGCGGCTAGCTTTGGCCTGTTCAGCCGTATGTCGCGTCGACAGCCCAGCGCCCGAAGTATCGCCGAGACCTATATTGCCTACTTGTGAGGGCCGTCGTGCCATTATTCTACTCAGGGATATTTGGTTTTTTTTTTTTGGTCCTGCAACGGTCGACTTTATAGAGATACAGGGGTGGGTATGTGAGGAAAGGGATTTGATCCGTCAGGACACTGCCTACTCGCACTGCTGAAAAGTCACGTGAGGTCCGCCGAAAAAAAATATTGTTCACGGGTCAACGATTTCGGGGTATAAAAATATGGGCGTAGATCGTTGTTAAAACGGTATATGAATACGAGGGGAAAGCAGGGGTTGATATGGGCTATGCAGGCACTTTTATTTATTGAGGTTGGTTGGACCTGACCCTGTGCCCCTACCGGTCATATGGTACAATGCATTTTCGTACGTAATAATATCAATGGATGAATTGTAGCAAATCACTCGATACGTGATTTTACGTGCAAGTCCAGCGCATCAAACACAGACGCTTGATAGTCGATTCGCACCATAATTAGATCCTCAATGGCATTGAGATAGTTATATTAGCCCTTTCATAACGCATGTAGAATATTTATTTTGTAAACTATAGCTGAACTAGAAGCCAACTAGGGGCCCTGAAGTTTTGGAGCATAAACAATGAAATGATCGAGATATCATTATGGCTTGGACAGCCGAGTATCAATGTCCCAGTGCTTCTCGAATCCGACCGCCTCACAGACTTCAGAGAATGGCAAGATCATGTTGGGGGACCCCGTAGTAAACGACTTTTTCAAATCTTCCAGCGCCTCCCGGCTGGCCTTGATTCGAGCAGACACTAGAGTGATTGGGTAGAACGCCGCACTGAAGCCAATGGCAGCAAGTTCAACGGCAGACAGGTTCTCCGTCTTGCCGCCCTCAATGATATTGGCAATCATGTTGTTATCAACATCCTTGCAGGCCCTCTCCATCGTGGCACGGTCTGGCATGGCCTCAATAAAAACGGCATCGGCACCAAGTCGGGTGAACTCCTGGGCCCGAGCAAGAGCCTCCTCGTAGCTGATCATCAATGCATCGGTTCCTAGTCTGGTTAGCTTGCTTTCAAAGCATTTTATTCGTGGTTGACTTACGGGCAAGAATGAAAATGTCCTTGCCTTCGTCTCGTGCGGCGCATGCGGCTCGAACCCGAGCAAAAGCCTCTTCTCGGTCAACAACCTCCTTGCCACGGGTATGGCCACACTCTACACAGCTGTTAGCTCATTCTCTATTTCAGATTGTAGCGGGACATACTTTTTGGCCACTTTTGGTCCTCGATCATGACACCGCCTGCACCGGCGTTGGCAAAGCCCTGGACAGTTCTGTACACACTGGCAATGCCACCGTAACCAGTATCGCCGTCAACAAGAATTGGCGCATCAATCTGGTTAACCGATTCCTGAATTCGCTGGAGCACGTCCTGGTAGGCGATGTAACCAGCATCCGGATACCCCATGCTGGCCGCCATTGCATAACCGGACAGGAACACAAATGGGAAGCCCGCTTCAAGGATTTGCCTGCTAGAGAATCCGTCGTAAGCACAGGCAACAGCAGCGACCTTGGACGGGTCATTTCGGGCCTCGATCATGAGTGTTCGCAGCCGGGAAGCCATTACGCTCGGGATCTTGCCCTTGGAGTTCCGGTAAGTGACTACGGCGTCATTGCCCTGTCGGGAGTACTCAATGGCAGATTCGGTGAACTTGAATGGATATGACATTGCTATACGCTTTGGTTAGAATGGTTGATTTTTGATCCGTAAACACTGTCGCAACTGGTATCTTAAATAGTGTGGATAATGTGGGGGGGGGCCGATATCGGGTTTGCAGCCGCACCTCTCGGGAAGGAGTAGATCTCGGATATCGGAGGAAAGAGCCTTCGGAGTTTGTAATGAATTGAGAGGTTGCCATTGTTGAGATATCGAATGCTTGTAAGGAAAGAGGGGAGGTGATTACGCAATTCCCATTTGTCTAGCGGTGCCGTGGTATATTAGGTGTCGGAGTTTGAGTGTTGATGTCGTAACCTCGTTTTATATATATTTTCCCCTTAGTTTTATGTTTGTAATCAATTTTAGAGATATTTTTGGTATGGTTATGAGTGTATGTAATTGGGTCGTAGAGGAGCGACTTTGCTGATAGTTACTGCTAATAGTTACTGGAAGAAAGAACGATACTAACTTGGGGACTTGTTCATGCAGTGCCAGTCGCATTAACACGCAAATCAACATCTGAGATGTCGGACGATAATTCAGCCGTATATTTTGCTTTTGGTACGGTACAGTACATAGAGCGCAACGGCCAGCGATATCGGCTTTACTTGGATTTTAGTAATTTCGAGTATCTACCCCTCAACGTTTAACAGTTAAAATGGCAGCTCCGAGATAGTTCCGTAAGTTTATCAATTGAACTTGTCAAAACAACTGTAGGCAATTCTCAAAATCGGAATACATATTAACATGATGAAACTAAAGAGCTCTGGATTGTTCATGAAGCATCTGCGACAACATTGTCATGTATTGTCTACATCTATAAAGTATAAAATATTTACTAAAACAGGATTCTTTTGCTATTGAAATCAGTAATGTCGAAAAGTTTCTATAAAGGTACATTGTAGTAGTAAAATAAAAGTCCAATGCCAAAGGTGAGCTAAAGAAGGCTGATTATTATTTTTAATGGTTAATCTTCTAAACCAGTTAGTTGCTAACTTCCAGATTTTTCAATCGATCAATTTGCTGTCAATTGCTTGCCTGTCCCATCAATTATTATCAGAAGTTAAACTGAATTGTCATTTTTGCCAACCCAATTTTAGACAACCCATTTCCCACCTCCAATTTAACAGAGTCTGAGAGAGGGTCGAGATATGAACTTTTAGTTCTTTAATAATCGATAAATGTAACCGTTTAGATGTTTAGAACAGTTTTTAACTTCAGGCTCCTACAATGAGACTGGGGATCTGCTTACACTCATTATACTAACATTATTCATAATAAACGAATAATAATTGTCATTCAACTACAGTTTTCTCTACTCCATATATTGTATAACGCTCGTAATCTCATGGATAATAACTATGCAACTAATTGTTCTTTTGACAATAAAAAAAAAGATATTATATCGATACTAAAAATAACCCACATCAAGCCTGGTACCTACCTAATATCAATTATTAAACGTCCCTGATTTACTCCATCAAACCTTTCTAGAAGGCGAAGGCGGTGCATGCCGGGGTGGGACCTCCGCCTAGCAACGCCACTTTTAGCCTTACCCCCAGATCGTTTCACAACTCAACCACCTGCATTTCACAGATAACCTTTTCAAGACTCTGGTGTAACCGAGCGTAGAACAGCAAAGAAAACGAAATGTTCAAATCAGCGGCTCCTCCGAACCCATTAGAGCCTGCTATTGGTAAGTGTTGTCGCATTTGTTGGGTGTTCAGGGGGGCTAACCGCACACACAGTCAAGGCGACAAACTCAGAACTGACTACAGAGAACTGGGAATATATCCTTGATGTATGCGACAAGGTCAATGATGATCCGGAGGACGGGTCCAAGAATGCCGTAAAGGCTGTTATGAGCCGTTTGGAGATGCAGAACGCAAATGTCCAGCTCTATTCACTGACTCTCGTGCTGTCCTTGGCACAAAACTGCGGGTCCAAGATGCAAAGGGAATTAGCGACCAAGAGCTTTACTGGCCAATTGCTCAAGATGGTTAAGAACCGGCATGTCCACCAGACTGTCAAGTCCAAAATCGTAGAGCTCATGGAGACACTTTCTAAGGAGTTCAAGTATGATCCGTCTCTGCGGGTTATGGAGGACGCGCTGAATACCATGAAGAGGGAGAATCCTTCGCTGCATGCTCCGGAGAAGCCACAGAAGCGACAGCTGACTGATGCGGACCGGGAAAGGGAGGAAGAGGAGCTTCAGATGGTTTTGGCACTGTCTCTTTCTGAGGCCCAGAGCCAGGGCCAAACCGCTCCTAAACCTATAGAAAAGGACAGCCCCCGCATGTCTCACGACAGCCAGTTCCAGGCGCCGTATGAGCAGCAACAGAAAAAGCAGCCGGAACCTCAGAAGCCCAAGCCCAAGCCCAAGACGGCTGCAGCCATTACTAGAGTACGGGCTCTTTATGATCTCAACTCTACAGAAGAGGGCGAGCTATCGTTCCGAAAGGGTGACGTTATCCATGTAATTGAGAGTGTTTACAAGGATTGGTGGCGAGGGACACTCCGAGGGCAGATTGGCATTTTCCCGCTAAATTATGTCACTCCGCTGCAGGATCCTACGCCAGAAGAGCTGGCACGGGAGGCTCAGGACGAGTTGAACGTGTTTGCGCAGTCGCGGAATATTGAGAAGCTTTTGGCAATTCTGAGCTCCGCCGAGGGCCAAGACGGCCTGCGTATTGCTGAAAACGAGCAGCTTCAGAATTTGTACCACTCTACTTTGGCGGTGCGCCCCAAGCTTGTCAAGCTTATTGATAGATACTCTCAGAAGAAGGACGATCTGATTGAACTCAACGAGAAGTTTATCAATGCAAGACGAGTATATGACAATCTGATGGAGAACTCCCTTGCTCAGTATCGAGTTGATTCGTCATCGTCGCATAGCCGAATCCCCATGCCTTCCCAGCCGCCATATCCAGTAGATGAGCAACAGACACCGAACTACGCACAACCGCCACAGCAGTATCAGCAGTATCAGGCTCCTCAACAGCACCGACCAAGCTACGCGCAGCCACAACAATCTCAGCAGTATCAGGTTGCTCCACAGCAGCAGCCGCAGCATCAACAGGGTCAGCAAGGGTACCAGTATAACCAGCCAATTGCCCACCAGCACTCTGGTGGCTCTGCTGCGGGATATGGATATCCACAGCCACAGCCACAGCAGCAGCAGCAGCAGCAGCAGCCAACTGGCACCCCGCAACCGCATTCAGCTCAACCTCAACAGGTTCATTCACCACCGATTCAATCGCAGTCACCAGTGCAGTCGGTCCACGCGTACCCATCACAGCAGCCTGCGGTGCAGAGCCCCCCGCCATCAGCCCCGCCAGCATCTACAGGTAGCAACAACCCGTATCTCCCTCAGAACGCCCAACTGTACAACCAACAGGATCAGCGCCAGTCCTACAACCCGTATGCCTACCAGGACAGTAACAATAGCGCCTTGCCAGAAGAGGAATTCTCTGCGCCCAAGCGACACGACAGTTATATACATGACCGCCAGCAGCCTTCTGCTCCGCCGGCCCCTACTTCTGCACCACCGGCCCCTCCCGGTGTTCAGTATTAATACTGATTAATTACGAAATGATGAAATTTTGGCTATGTCGTGCTATATGACTAAATACAAAACTTTTACACCAAATCCATAATATCTAATGTATTTCCACGGTTCGCCCAATGATTTAGTTCAACGGTGTTTGGCAGTATTTGAGCTTTTTGTAACACCGGCTTGTTTGTCTGTAACTACTTTTTGTTACGCGTTGTTACGTTGTGCGGACCATTTTGTTACATTGTTACCCGCTTTCAAAGTGGGTTCTTGGGAACATATCACCAACTACACTGGCTAGATACGAATATATCAATGTAATATCCGAGGATTTTATGGAATAAAGCCAGATCAATGTCAGTTTCAGGACCTTCACGAGTTTTCGGTGTCGTTCAATAATGGTCGTGGCGAGTCCCAAACCCCGGACATTGAGTGGCATCACCGACTCACCACCCACCCTCCCGGCAACATGTCGCATAGTTCTCAGGCATACCAGCAAGAGGAGCAAGTATGTAAGCAGTTTGTACATGATCTGGCTAACCCGCGGTAGAATGATTCGCGGCTGAACGACCTGGCGTCGAAAATCTCAGCCCTGAGAAATGTCACCAATGACATTCATGCGCATGCCTCGGACTATAGTTTGATCGACTCGACGACGGACACTATGAGCAATATGCTGACCTCGGTAAAGACCTCCTCGACCAGGCTGGCTCGGAGCGTACGTGCTGGTCACCCAGTGTTCAAAACGGTGGGGCTTGCATTGCTTCTCTTCTTTTTGATGTACACCATCGTCAAGCTGTTTTAGCTTGCGTACTAATGATTACAAACTAGCAGGTACTAATGTTGAATATATATGATGATTTTATATTTGTTTGGGCGGCAATGCGAATTGCTAAATGTGTGATCTTGGAACATGTTATGGGTGAATAAAATATATGATATGCTGTCGATAGATATTACAGCCAAAAAACAGCCACAAGGGGTTGATACACGAGAGACAAGGGTTAAAACGATGTGAAATACTTGGAATAAAATACACCATGGGTAGTAATTACTCATTGCTACCCCGGATCTCTCGCCCCACTCTGTAGTTGCCGGTGGGCTTGTCCCAGTTCATCTTGGACCGGGTCACGGGCAGCTGGCGCCGCAGGCTCTTAAAGGGGCCTTCGTTGAGCCCAATAAACGTCTTGTTGACCTGCTGCTGGAAGTTGGACTCCGCCTTGGAAATGCCCAGCACCAGCTCGGTCGCATCGCTCGCATCAGCCACCGAAAACTCAACGTCGGTGCCGGTCTTGAGCCTCACGTTGCCGTCCTCGTAGTAATGCACGTCCACGTCGATGCGGCCCTTGACGGCCTTGCTGCCAGTGTCTACGATATAGTGCGACCGCCACCGCCCGTTCCAAAAGTTGGATGGGTTGTACTTGCTGTCTACAAGCACCACTGCCACGCCCGAGCCCTTGGCGTTGGGGAAAACCCCCAGGGCCGCCTCACTCGGGTAATGCTCCGCCTGGTACTTGCCCAATTGCCTCTCCAGCGTGTCGTAGTCGTAGCTCTCTGCCGGCTCCTGTGTCTCCCCCGTTGCGGTGGCCCTGCCCGTCGAGTGGTCGTACTCAAAAACGTCCCCTTTCGACGTATAAAAGCGCGTCTCGCTGATCTGGTTGAACGGACTGACTACGGTCTTTTTGCCTGCAACCACAGCGGTCGCGTACTGGTCCACGTTGTACTTGGCAATGCTGCCTTGCAGGCCGCTAATCAGCTGCTGGTTGCCTTCGACAAGGGCCTCAATGTCCTCTTTGACCTCCGCCAGCTACCTCCCCATTAGCGGTCCACACACGACTAAACAAAAAAAAGGCACATACCTCACCCGCCGGGGCGTCTGCGATGAACTTTTTCAGATACTCTGCCATTTATTCCGTGGGTCTGTTCTAAAGGTGGAGTGGATGAGTGGTCGGAGATGGTTTGACAGGGGGTGTTTGGAAAAACCCGGACGCATCACCACCTCACTTGAACACGCACACGACACGCGATGGAGTATGAAGACGTTCTGCTCAACCAGCCGGTGGTGTTTGACAATGTGAGTATGGCACGCAATTCAGATGTACGGGAGGGCTAACAGCCAGGGCTCGGGCACGATCAAGGCCGGCATTGCCGGCGAGGAGCAGCCGAAGACTTTTTTTCCAAACTAGTAAGTGCCCGCGAATTGGCGCCAATTGACTAACGAGAGCGACAGCGTAGGGCGGCCCAAGCACACGCGGATCATGGCCGGCGCGCTGGAGGGCGACACGTTTATTGGGTCCGCCGCTCAGCAGCACCGCGGGCTGCTCAAGATCAGATACCCGCTGGAGCACGGCATTGTGACTGACTGGGACGACATGGAGCGCATTTGGCAGCATGTATACAGCGAGGAGCTCAAGATCCTTAGCGAGGAGCACCCGGTGCTGCTGACGGAGGCGCCGCTCAACCCGCGGCGCAACAAGGAGATGGCGGCCCAGATCATGTTTGAGACGTTCAACGTGCCGGCGCTGTACATGTCGGTGCAGGCCGTGCTCGCGCTCTACGCGTCCGGCAAGACGACGGGCGTGGTGCTCGACTCGGGGGACGGGGTGTCCCATGCGGTGCCGGTGTACGGCGGGTTTGCTGTGCCGAGTGCGATCCAGAGAATAGACATTGCGGGACGCGACGTGACCGAGTATCTGCAGCTGCTACTGCGCAAGTCCGGCACCGTGCTCCACACCTCGGCGGAGAAGGAGATTGTGCGGCACATTAAGGAGCAGCACTGCTACATTGCGCCCGACCCGAAGCGCGAGGAGAAGGAGTGGACCGACGACCACTTTAGCCGCGAAAACAGCGCTGTATATAGATTGCCGGACGGACGCGACCTGCGCGTGGGGACTGAGCGGTTCAGGGCCCCCGAGCTGCTGTTCTCGCCTCACATTATTGGGTCAG
Source organism: Blastobotrys mokoenaii (assembly GCA_003705765.3). Taxonomy (NCBI): domain Eukaryota; kingdom Fungi; phylum Ascomycota; class Dipodascomycetes; order Dipodascales; family Trichomonascaceae; genus Blastobotrys; species Blastobotrys mokoenaii. The sequence goes on from PPJM03000007.1 coordinate 141,550, forward strand.
AGTACAACGGCGTGCACCAGATCATTGCCGATTCCATTGCACGCACCGATTTGGACATGCGTGGCGAGCTGTACGAGTCAATTGTGCTGTCGGGCGGGTCCACGCTGACCCAGGGCTTTGGGCCACGGCTGCTGGCCGAGCTCAAGCTGCTGGCGGCCAGGAATACCAAAATCAGAATCTTCTCGCCGCCCGAGCGCAAGTATTCCACGTGGATCGGCGGGTCCATTCTGGCCGGCCTGTCGACGTTTAAGAAGATGTGGGTCACTGCTGACGAGTGGAGCGAGAATCCCGATATCATCCATGTCAAGTGTATGTAAAACACTCTCTCGCATTTCGTACGGCTCACTCACCGTGGTCGGCCCTGGGGTCTTCGTTGGACAGCGAGTGGGACTTTACTGCCCGGGTGTCTGAGCACACGTCTTCCGTATCCGTGTCCAGCACCCGTTCAATAGTGTCGTAGTAGACAGACTGGCTCGACGTGCCCTCCTGGCTGGTATCAGGGATCTCTGCCTCGTCGTTCTCCCACCATTGCGACCCTGGGATCTCTTCCTCCTGCGACGGAGGCATGCGGATCGAATCCGTCTGGGCGTACTGGGTAGACTCGTATATACTCTCCCGAATCTGGATGCCTTGATTCACTCTTGTTTGTTGGTAGCTTGTAGCGCTGTCGGAATTCTCTCGAGAGCTTGAAGAGATGACTGATATCGAAGACGTCCGCGACATGGGCTTATGAGACACTGTTGACGCCATGGAAACCGTCGACGCTGGCTTTGTGAACACCGCATCCTTGCCTTTATCGTGTTCCTTCTTTTTATCTTCAGTGGTCAGTTCCGGGGTCGATTTCGTCGAGTCCTTGGGCTCTGTAGCAATGGACTCGACTGATTCCCAATACTGTGTAGACGGCGATTTCGGCTGTGCGCAATGTACCTCTTCTTCTTCTTCTATCTCTTCCTCTTCCAAAAGTCTGTCAATGCCATAGCTCTCTTGTGATGATACACTCTCCTGCGATGACTCCTCTCCACTTAAATCAATATACAGGCTCTTCTTTCGACCACTTTCATCGCCTACCGCAACCACCTTATCTTCTCGAGCTTGCGCCGGCTCTAGATCAATCTTATCAATCGCTTGTGACTGACTGTCTTCCACCCCCAGATCACCATTGTCAATCATTTGCGAAGAACCGATAGAGTCAACCTCACTCAAATCGTCGCTCATCTCTAGCCCCCCTATATGCTCCAGATACGCCCCAGGGTCCCGGTTCTCCTTATCAGACAGACTAAAGTCGAGCCTTCGCACGGCCATCCCGTCGTCTATCGAGTGGCTGACAGTCTTGGCCGGGCTTATATCAGTGTCGTACGACTGGCTGACCTCGTAACGGCTCTGGACGTTCTCGTCCTCCAGTACTGGGCGCTGCCGGGCCCGTTTCAAGGGCAACGGCCTCGGGCTCGATGACGGCACCTCTGTGACGTTTATCAGCCGTTTCTTCGGAGTCACGGGGTTAGCACTGTTGTCAGAGCTCCTCGGAGGAGATATGGTCTGTTGGCTCTCGTAAAACATGGCCGTAACTGTGTCTCTTGCCGGCCTTTATGAGCAAGTGGTGGTGGTGATGGCAGGTTAATGGGCGCGGCGAAAGTCGCGTGCATCGCGTAGTCCACGCGACACGCGTAAATTGCCTCTCACCATCTCAACATCTTGAACTCTTTAGATCACATGGCCACTGGCATTACATCTGCTTATTATACGGCATGCCATATCATTCTTTGCCACCTGGACCATATCTTCAATTTCACCATAGTTCATGATAAATTATGTAGAGCAAAGTAATGTATTCGGTCGTACTGTAACAGTAGTAATAATAAACAACGATAATAATAATACGTATATTAGGACAGTAAAAAGGCTCCAGAGCCTTCTGTGATTGCCGTCATAATGCGCTTCCGGAGCATTTCTGTGCTGCTGTACTCGGGTATTTTCAAGTAGTTGGCGCAGGTCATTACACTGGGCAGATAGTCATCTGGTTTTAGTGGCGCCTCGGCGTCTTTTCGGACTATAGTGAACACGGGCGTGAGTGCTCGGAACCCACCCACCGGGAGATTGGGGCTACCGGTCATGAACTGCATGAACTGGCGACGCTGGGTAATGTCGAGCTCGCTCATTATTCGCAATAGGTCGACTACCGTGGAGGAGTCCTTGGTATACCCGTGGTCGGCCTTCACCACGTCGTACAGCAGGTCAAACGACCAGTCTTCCTCGCTCTGGCCGCACAGATTGGCAAGCTCTTCGGGGGTAAATGCATGTAGTGAAGAATACGGGAAAACCAGCGAGAAGCCCTTCTTGAATGCCTCGACCTGGCGCGCCACTCCACTGCCCAGCGTCTTGTCTACAATGCAGTGAAGATACTCTTCAATGTTGTCCATGGTAACAGCGATGTGTGCCCCATTGGGTTTGAGCTCGAGCTGAGGATATCCTGGGTATGTAAAGTCGAGTTCCAGATCAGCAAGTCGTGCACCGTCAACTTCAATACTGTCGATACTCTGGCCCTCAGCCTCGGCCTTCTTGATTGCAAACTTTTCAAGCATCTCCAGCGAAGCACCGAGCTGACTATCCACCGCTCGGACGGTCGAAATGGTGGGGTCGACCGTCACCTTGGACCCGGCAATTCGGAAGAAGACTGGGTTAAGATTCAAGTCTATGATTCGCGAGTCCAAAAGTGCCCGGGCTACAAAAGTTCCAAGTGCCTCAAACAAGGACAAAACTTTCTTGCCGTAGTCGGACTTCAACTGCTTGGCGTTCAACGGCGCAGGGAACAAACCCTGTTTATTGTAAATGTATTCGCTCTGCGCAGTGGAGTCACCAGCTCGCCACATTCGGTACTTTTGCTTAACAAAGTCCTTGGACACCAGCGAATAAAACTCCAACGTCGGACCTAGACCGGTGCCTGCTTCATCGTAAAACTCAATCTCAAGAATATTAGGAGAAGCACCGCACATGGCCATAACTTTCACGGCACTGTGCAAGATATTGGTCCGGGAAACGCGCACCTTTTGTCGAACGTTACGTCCCATGGGGATTCGGTCATCAGAACCAGCCCCGTTCACCCATCGCTGCATAGACCGCGAATAACCAAACGACGTTGATTGAAGGAAGAGAAGTCGTGTATCGAATGGGAATAAGAATGGATAGAGTCGAGTGGCATCTACGATCCACGACGGCAGCGTGCCGCTCGCAACAACAAGAGGCTCATCGAGCTGCCGGTTCAACTTGGCCGTGAGCTTCGAGCTTAGGAAAGACATCTTAGAAACTGGCGCGGGACCTCCAGTCGTTGAACCAATACCAAGAATCTCCTTGTAATTCGCGTTGAGAGTAAATAGAACACTCAACAGTCGAATGGTAATGGCAGTAACCTTATCATCCCCAAATGACACTGGTGTTGACAAGAATGGATTCAAGTCCTCTGCCTCGGGTACTCGCACTGCCCCCTCTTCAGTCAACGGACCTGGTGACTTCTTGAACTTGATAGTGAACATGCTTGTCCAAATGTCCCTAGCAAAGAACGGATTGGGGGTCTCGCCTCGAGCCCGCTTCTCCTTTTCTTTTAATTCCAAATACCGGTATATAGTTCCAAACACGGTACTTTTTGGAGGGATAATAGAACCATTAAGATAAAACTCCAAGTGCCAGCTTGGCACTTCACCAGACCGTTGATCCCCGTCCCCATTTCGGTGAGAAGAACCACGTCGGTTTGCACGCGTAGGCGTATCTTGGGTTGTCAAGTCAAGCTCTTCATCGCTATGCTCCGTCGCACCCTCGAGAGCATCTACCTCAGCGGTTTCATCGTCATCAGCGTCTGGCATTTCTTCATCATCATCGAAGCCTTCAAGACCGGGTAGTCTTCGTCTCGCAGTTTCGGGATCCATGCCTGTTGCCGCTGCCAAGGCAAATAGAGCGTTAGAGAGAGATCCACCGCCTCTTCTATCGCTACCGTTATTACGAGAAAGCAGCTCGGCCCAGCTCACACGCGATTTGACAAACTCCTCAATCGCCTTAAAAGACGCAATAGCCTGGATCGAAATGTTAAAGTTCTGATACTGCTGTGGGAGATCAGTGTCTTTTTCTGCAACAAGTTTAACCCGTAGCTGTCGAGCAAGCACGTTTGCTGGACTCGCTCTGCTATCCGCAACACCACTAGTAACAACTTCAAACTTTTCAGCACGACTCAAAGCGTCCTGGCACAGTTCTACCAGTCGGCCCAGCGAATTATCAGCATTGATAAACTGCCGTAGGAATCTCTTACGCAACTTGGATACACTAGGATCGTCTCCTTCTGTTAGCAGGCTCAAAAGACCTTGTAGGACGCCCGAGTTGACAAGTTCAAAGCTTGATACAGAAGGCAGAAGATCTTTTAGCTTCCCAAAATTAGCCTGGATATTTGAACGGCGTGTGAATCCGTCAGCAATTTCCTGAAGCTCTTTCATAACTCTGACTGCCTCATCCTCAAACTGGTCAGCTCCTTCACTCTGCTCTTCGTACAACGCAAGCAAGTTTCCTGCTTCAGCAATAATCAGAGATTTGAGATCAGATTGGAAGGTGTACGTCTTGGCCGGGTGTGATGGGGGTCTAGCTGCAGCGGCATTCATGTCGTTTTCTTGCTCTGACTCTTCCTCTTCGCTTCCGCCTTCATCTGACTCCTCCTCAGAACTCTCATTACTTTCATCCTCACTACCATGGCTCCCTTCGCTTTCCTCGTCGACATCTCTTTCTTCATCATCACCTTCTTCTTCTTCTTCTTCTTCTTCTTCTTCGTCACGGTCTTCATCCATATCGCTGAAATGGTGAGGCTCAGCAGGTGGATCCTCGTTAGCTATTTTAGTCACCTCCGCCATAATGCCCAATCGGTAAAGCTGAGAACGATAGACTGTGCCAAGTTTGGTAAGTAGCACTTTACTGAGCTCAAGTCCTCCTAATACCAGCGAAGGCATGTCTTGTTGAGAAAAGATTGTACTGAGAAGAGATGCAACGGGAAGGTTCTCAAAAACGCTGTACAAGGACTCTGCATCTAGACTCTTCACCATTCTGAACAGCGCTGTGAGGATTTTTTGCCGAATTCCAATATCGATGGACGAAGTGTAGATATCAAGCAGTAGTGACGTAGCAGTAGAGCTAAAGTGGCGCAATTCCCCCACATGTTTTTTAAGAGTGTCGTTACGCTTTGCCATATCACTGTCCGCCTTAATGGACGTCCCCAATCTATAGGGGCTCACATAGGATGCATCCTCTTCAACCGGCACTGGGGGGAACACGTTAACGATGATTTTGAGTGAGGTGGTAATAAGGCTTTTACTCGAGTGCATGAGTGCCTGGATGATACCAGCGTTATCCTTTGCCACAGTGTCGTGCTTGCCAAACATGGGCTCCTTGCCAGTAAGAAGCTGGTATACAATGTCGGCGACTCGATGCTGTACCATGAGACTAGCCAACTCGCTAGATGCAGCAGCAAGAGTAGCAAGCACCACTAAAATGCGTAGTCTAATCTCACTCGACGTGTTGGCGGAAATAGCAGGGTTCGTCAGTTGTATCAGTTTTTTCAGCAGGTCACCCGTAATTAACTGTTCGAGTTGCTCTCTTCGGTGGCCAAAACTTTCAACAATTTCACATACACACAAACATGCCTTTTCTGCCACCTGCTGATCGTGGTTAGACAGGACATTCTCCAACGTTGGAATAATATCCCGTAACGTGCCAAAGAACCGTGGTGATATGTTGCGACAGCAGTTTGCGGCGGCCGAAAGAGCAGTTCGCTGGACGTGTGTCGAAAAAAAGTCCAAATACGTTAAGCATGCACTGAGCCCATCTGCTTTGACAATGGGCTCTGGATAATCCCTTGATATTCGCTCCAGGGTCTACAAAGTATCACATGGTTAGCTGTTGACTCCAACATCTCCAACTCCTCAAAATAAAAACTTACACTTAAAGCCTGCTCGGCAAGGTCGATATACTGAATTTCAAACAACTTGGCGCAGATGGCTGGCACTGCGTCTGCGTGTACAATGCTGGCCACGGACGACGGGATCGCCTCGATCAAGTTAGAGATCGTACGACATGCCAGCAACAGGATCTCAGCACTTTCTTCAAACATTGGATCAGTGAGGATGTCCACCAATGCCCGCGAGAATTGCTCAACTGGGAAAACGCCAATAAGCAAGTCTTCTGTCGAGATCAACAACATCTCGGAGAGCTCCTGTAGCCCACTCATAACCTCAATTGGGTCCTCCCGCTGCTTAATTGCGTCTAAAATTGGCCTGCTACGATCGGCAAGACCACCCATGCCGGGTATACCAGGGAATCCAGGCATGAGACCAGCCAAAGCCCCAAACAGGTCCCGGGGGTGCCGGCCTCGACGTAGATCCTCTTCCTCTTCTTCGTCTTCATCCTCGCCGCTGGCATTGTCTTGTCGAAAGCGATGCATCTCGTCCTCCTCTTCTTCCTCAGTGTCACGATCGCTCTCCTCGTTGTCGTGCTGACCCATCTGGAAAAGCAACCCGTCTCGTCGATTCCGTCTACGCCGGCGTCGGGTCATGTAAAGGTCGTCTTCCTCTTCCTGCTCTGGTTCATGTACACTGCTGGATTCATTGGCCTGGTCGTAATCGGACCCTTCTTCGTCTATATCCATCCGATCCGCCTCCTGCGCACTCGACTCGGGGCGATGCCGGGCCCGCCCTTCCTGCTGGCGCATCTTTACCAGTCTGTCAAGTGAATCCTCCTCGTTGTCGTTACTATCACTCTGGTATTTCCGGTCGCTCATATCGTCGCCACAAATCCACAAGAGCGCTAGTCCTACGTGGCAAGGGTTGGTTAGCCTCAGGTGTTGGACCGGGTGATGATGGGTTGTGGGCGCCTTGTAAGATTAGTTAATCAAACAGCGTTATTTTACCCCAAAATGTGCAGTTACCCGGGCAATGCAACCGCAGCAGTTATTCTCGTTCACACAGGAGGGCCAAGAGCAATCTAATGTGTACGAGCGAACTCTCGTTCACCAGCTCGGAGCCGCGTGTAATTTTTTGGGGATGTGAATCTTCAATTCGTTATGTGCGCTTGGTTGCGAGCAATTTTTGGCCCACTCAACCTTTAATAAGTCGGGGACAGGGCTAGAAGGTTCAACTATAAAAACAGGATCTTGATGAAGTTGCGCCAAATGTATTCCTATTATATAACAAGTTGCCATGGTCTGGTGCGGTCTGGTTGAATACAACAAGCGCCGCATCCGCCGCATGTTCAGCCGCACATAACTTAATTTTTCATAATTAACCCATCTTTCCAGTTTTGAAAAAAAATTTGGACCCCAAGCGTTATCGATATTCGATTATCTGGAAAACTTTGCAGATTTGCCAGAGATTAGCTCAAAATGAAGTTCGATACTACCCATATGAGGTATCTGACAAACGACGATTTCCGAGTCTTGACGGCTGTAAGTACGGTTCGCCCAAATACCATTGGGCCGCGTGAGATAAACTCGAAAGATATAAGCTAACCCCAGTGTAGGTGGAAATGGGTTCGAAAAACCATGAAGTCGTACCTACAAAGCTTATTTCGTCCATTTCTGGACTCAAGAAACACAATCAAGTGCAGAGATCAATTAGTGATCTGGCTAAAGTAAAGCTCATCTCGAAGCTGAAAAATAACTCGTACGACGGGTACAGACTGACCTACCTTGGATACGACTATCTCGCATTAAAGGCTTTTGTCAAACGAGACACTGTATATGGTGTTGGAACCAGAATAGGTATTGGTAAGGAGTCTGATATCTTCCTGGCCGCTGGTCCAGACGGCACGGAGAACGTATTAAAGGTGCATCGACTGGGTCGGATTTCGTTCAGAAGTGTTAAGAACAACCGAGACTACCTCAAAAAGCGACAGAGTGCTAGTTGGATGTATCTGAGTAGACTCTCTGCCGAACGAGAGTTTGCATTCATGAAAGTACTCTATGACCACGGGTTCCAGGTACCGGTTCCTATTGACCAGTCTCGTCACCAGGTTGTAATGTCGCTTGTCAATGGTATTCCTTTGCGAAAGGTTACCAACCACGTCAACCCGGCGAGACTATATGCCACGCTCATGGACTTCATCGTCCGGCTTGCTAACCACGGGTTGATTCATTGCGATTTCAACGAGTTCAATATTATGATCAAGGAGGACTTTGAAAAGCCTGAAGACGAGATTGTTGTTATTGATTTCCCGCAATGTATTTCCATCTCTCACCCAGACGCTGAGCGGTACTTTAAGCGAGATGTTGATAGCGTCAGATCGTTCTTTGAGAAGAAACTCGATTATGTTGCTGACGATTGGCCACGATTTGACCGAGATGTTTCGCGGGAGGACAAGTTGGATATTTACGTTGAAGCCTCCGGGTCTAACAAAAAAGAGGTGCGAGAGCTGGAAAAGGCAATGGCGGAATATCGTGAAAATCTTGATAACGAAGAGGAGCTCGGATCCGACTACGACAGTGAAGATGATGAGGAGGAAGAGGTCGATTACACTGACGACGAAGAAGAGGATGAGGCCGACGACAACGAAGATGCTGAGTCTAGCTCGGCCAATAACGATTTGAATAATATCTATTAGGTTTAGCAGTGCTACTATTTATCGATAGACGAAATTTCTTTTCTGAAGACTGTCAAACTATAGTGTTGGGTTCTATACCCACTGCACTGGGATTTCCCTGATTCATACCAGGGCTCAGTGATATATGACGCGCTTAAAACGTAATGGTGGGTCTAGAATAACCTATATATCTAGGAAGGCTCTGCTCAGACCACCTCAATGGAAGTAGTGAAACGCACGGCATTCACGTAATTTTACCCTAACATGGTAATTTTCAGCCGTGCAGCCCCCTCCCCCAATTTATGAATAAAAAGGGAGCATCTTAATGTTCGATTTTGAAGGAGAAAAGAACATATGCTGTTTAAGATACTTAAGGAACTACCCCAGGAAGCGAATAAGGACGGATCTGTGGATGGAAAGACAGTCCTACCATTAATCCCTTTGGATTTGAAGGATGGGTTTATTCATCTGTCGACCAGAGATCAGGTTGAAAAGTCCCTGGAAAAGTTCTTCGCTGACGACCGGGAGGTTTATCTGCTGCATGTTTACGGCCCAGATAGTAAGGATGAGAAGCCTAAAGAGGGGGAAACTGGAAATAAATACCGGAGTGAATTGAAGTGGGATTGGGTCGAGTCGAGAAAAGCATACTTCCCGCACTTATACGGTGATCTGTTGAACGAAGATATTGCCAAAGTTGAGACCCTTACGAGGAAAGAAGGTGCAAACTGGTCTTATGCATAATTACCAACTGTTTTCATTCTTATTATATAGAATTGCCCTTTCAATTGAATTTGCCTGTCTTTCGCAATATGACGCGAGGCGTTTGAAACGTCCCATTTGATTTTTACTCTTGCACAGCTTGTGCTATGGCACTGTGATGACAGGAGTGTATTACAACGTCGAGCTATGGACCTATCTATCGAATAAAATTCAGGATGGTAAAAAGGCTCTTTTAATCTATATTGGTACAGAGTACGATCTATTTAAGGAGATTCAAGGTAAGATTACCTCGGAGAGTTTATCCGCCAGCGAGATCACTGTCGTTACTGTGCCAACGATCAAGCAAGCGGTAGAGTACGTTATAAAACACAAATCGACTTTGGACAAATGCTGTATCTGGGGTGTTGTTAAATGCATTCAACTAGCGCCTACTCTTCTTGAGCGTAGTGATGAAGATACTCAGGACAGCCTTGTCACCGACTACGTAAGAGTTTTCGGGATAATCTCGTCTAGCAGCTCTGACGACACTGAGGTAGACCTGGGTGGTAGAATCAATGGAGCAAAGCCCATTCAGCTAACCAGCGAGACCACAAAGAAAATAACACTGCGCGAGTGCATATCTAAGTGGTATCGCATTGTTGACAAGATTGACTAGAAATCGTAGTCATACTCCTCTTCTTCTTCGCTGTCATCGTCAAGGCCAAGATCGATAACGTCGGATTTCTTAAACTCGGCCGGCCAGTATGGGAATCTCTGCCAGTCTTTTTTGTCGGTGACAATGTTGCAAATATCAGCCTTGACTTTCCCTTCTCCTTCAAGCTCGCTTGGTTCATACAGATCTACCATGACATAACCACCACGTTTAACGAAGACGGTATTTCTGAATTTTGGAGGCATGGAAATGAGAATGATTCGGTCCTCCTCAGACTTTCCGCTGTCTTTTCCGAGGTCAAACTTTTTGGCTACCTTTTCCCACTGGCTCGGCGGCACTAGGAACTCAAAGAGGTTGCTCCCTCGAGGTTTCGCGATGGTGCCAATGATTTGAGACTCCGTAAGCTCATCTGGAGGGGTTCCGACACTCTCCATAAGCTTTTGGGCAGCCTTTGATCTGATCATTTTTGTCTATGTGAATATCAAGGGTGAAAAAAAAATTATCCACACACACTTATTTTCCAACTTGATCAAAACAGGCAATCCTGGTACTAATCTTACAAAAGTAGCTAGCTGGCCAAATATATACGGACTGTACTATTTTATAGCAGGAGGAGTGTAGGAAATAACTCAAATAGACATCTATTAAACAATTACAATATCATTAGGCGGACTCCTCAAGCTTGTTAACAGTCTCAGCATTACGGTCGTAGTAAGCAAGGAGGTTGATCTTGAACTCAGCAGCAACAACACCAAACTGCTTGAGCAATCGGGTCTGTCGACCGTTCAAAGTGTCACCAACCTTGCAGACAACATACTCGTTCTCAAGCTCAATCTTGCCCTGCTTCAGTCGAGTAGGCATACCCAGCTGTCGCAGGGTTGGCTCCAGAGTGTGGGCCATTGGAATATCGTCCTCGGCAGCAGTCTGGCCACCAGTGGAGTACACGATTCCCGCCGGAACTACAAACTCAATTGGAGAAACCAGCCCGGCCCGGGCATAATCCGACTTTACAAATGCATCAAAATACTCCTTGACAACCTCTGGAGACTCGTCAGTCATCAGCAACCCAACGTCACCGCCCATGATGGCAGCGAGCTTGTGCAAGTTGTCCCGGTGCTCCTCCTCTGGTGTTCGGCCCAGAGCCTTCTGCATCACTCGAGTTCGACCAAACAGTATACGCGAGCCAACCCAGTCTTGTCGAATGTTCTTGAGGAAGGTGTTTCGCATGTTGTTCACACTGAAAACCCAGGTATATGCATATTTATCAACAGCCTCTCGAATCTCGTCACCGATTCTCTCTTTATCAGCTCGAGTCTTCTTGTCGGTCTGGGTAAGAGACACTAACCACTAGTCAGCTTACAGCTCATCCACTTAACACAATATTTTTAACTTACCAAGCTTTGATCTTTTTGATTTTGGCATTTTTGGCTATATATCGGTTGATTTGATACTGGTTTTCAAGGTCGAATTTTTTTTTCATATCAAAAGATCTCGCAAAATCCCTAACCCTGAAAAATTTAATCTTGGGTAAAATAAAAGGTTAATATCGTACGACTTAACTTTCCCTGCCAACAAATTTCGGCGGTGGGCAGCAGGGGGCGAGTACCTCAATGGGCAATGGCGAAACTAGTGGGGACAGGTTGCTAGAGTTCCATCGGGCTCACTTCAAGCGCGAGCCTGAGGCCTACGTATGTACGGCTCCGTCGTATGACCCTTATGGTCACATTGATGGGTGGTACAAGTACTTTTTTGCGTGCCATCAACAGCAGTTTCCACAGCTGTATAAAGAGCTATTTGGAGTCGAGTCTCCTCCTCCAGCTGCCAATTCTATCCTTAACTGCGACACCTCCAGCAGCAATATGGAATACGATATGAATAACTCGGCTGAGTGCGAGGATGACGACTCAGAGCAAGTGGAGAGATACCCAGATGGTACGGTGAGAACCCTTACTGATGAGGAGATTGCATATTTCAGAGAGTCGGAACTGAGGCAATTGGAGCTTGAGAAGGAGCGGATGGAATTGCGAAAGAATCAGCCAAAGCCAGTCCGGCCAGAAAGCGTGCCAGAGACTCAGCCTTCAAGGTACTCTCTGCCGGACCGATCGAACTATTCGCAATTGTTTGGGGAAAATGAGGACCATATTCGCAGGATTGAGAACCAGTTCAATGCCGATTTCAAAAGGAAGGCTAGAGACGTAGCGGGCTATTATCCAGCCTTGCCTATTAATAACTAGTTGCCTGATCCGCTAGCTACTAGGAAAAGATGTGCGATCCAAAACCAAGTCCGGCTGTTAATGACTTATCGGTAAGTGCCCTATTGACATGCCAAGTTCATGTATGATGATTCAACCTTTCCATCCTTATACTGGAATGGGCCAGATAAATTCAAATCTCTTATTTCTGGCCACAAGAAGAGAAAAAGGGAATCCTGAAACGGACTTTCTACACATATAATATATGGCCACGGCTAACGTGTCTAGTCTCATCAATCATCTCCTGTTCGTTGTTCTATAAGCAAAGGATACATGCAAACGAATAGATAATCATCAGTGGTTATATCAGATTAACGGATAAAAAAAATTAGATACAGTAGTATCGGTCACCAAAGTCGCCCAAACCTGGGTTGATGAACGCATTCTCGTCAAGCCCCTCGTCAATGAAACCAGTGATGATCTTCACCTTGGGGAACCGCTCAGTGAATCCCTTAATACCTTCTGGAGCAGCAATCAAATTGAGGAAGAAAATCCTCTCCTCTGGAACGCCACGCGAGATGAGAACATCCACAGCCATCGATGCAGAGCCACCAGTAGCAAGCATCGGATCAAGCAAAAAGACGTATCGGTCGGCAATGTCCTCTGGAAGCTTGTCATAGAAAAGCTTTGGCTGGGCAGTCTCCTCGTCTCGCTGGATAAGGATCTTACCAATTCGAACAGACCGGCAGCAGTCTCTCAGGCCCTGCTCCATGGACTCGCCAGCCCGCATAATAGAGACGCCGCAAATCTTGCCCAGGAACTTGACTCCCTTGTAGATAGCACCGGTAGGAGTGGTGACCTCATGCTCGGTGACGGGCAGATGGTTAAGGCCCTCCTCTACGAGAAGTCTAATAATTCGATCAGAGTAGAAGATAAAGTCGCTTCTTGGGGTCTCCTTGTCTCTAATGATGCTGTAAAGGCCCCTCAATTGGTTTGTCGGTGGGAGGATGACGACATTGGAAGATTCAGCGGCCATTGTAGTGGTTTAGCAGAGATCAAATATCTAGTATTAAATTACAGAGGTTGAAACTAGCGGAAACCAAAAGATTTTTTTAGTGATGGGAAACCGGACCGGAATCCGGAACACCCCCCGATAGATAACAATTCGACTGCCAGACTAAAGACTCGCATGATTTTTACAAACTAGATGTAAAAAGATAGGCTAAATGATTGTAGTGGCCCTGCAGATACACCAAACTGTATATTTTTTCTCTATTGTTTAAGCTACTATTTCTGAATAAGTTTGTTGTTAAGCTGTAATCAATTGTGGAGATGGCCGGCCCTTGCATAACGCGTTTCAATTACGTGGAACACAGGGTAAAATTGCTCTGGAGGATTGCGGGTTATAAACAAGTAGTCTATGTCTATGTTAGTCTAATTTATAAATCGTAGTGGTGTCAAAATGTGGCTTCAATTCAACATAACCGTACTCATCGTAGAAAAGGTACCCTGGAACGATGTCTGCGATAGATGCAAGCTCTGGGACTGGGGTATCGCTTATAATAAGCCGCTGCTTAGTGTCGGAGAACAGCCCTAGGTCCTCGATATGGGCCAGCGGGAACTTGTGGAGGGCGATGGATGACAAATTAAACAGTTTTACCTGGTCGGCGAGCAGAGAAATGGTATGCAATGACTCTGGCTCTAGCATAACAGCGTCGGCTAGCGGGCTGTAAATCGTCAGGCTCACCAGGTTCGACTTTATTGCCTCGATAATCCGCGCAGCGCTAGAATAAGATATATTGAGCAGCAAAAGTTGCTTGAGATACCGGCAGTGGCCCAGGCTGTCGGTCAGAGCAAGTAGATTCTGATTCGAGGGACCCACATAGCTGAACGCCTCCACAGAGAGATTGTCGATCCCCGAGAGTCGGATTCTGTTCAGGATTGGCGCCGCGGCCATAGAAATGTTAAGAAAACTCAGCGAAGGGATATCCAGCGGCTGGTGTCCGGAATCGATCTCTGTGGATACCGGAGAGTACAGCGTTAGCGAAGTGAGTCGGTGACAATCCTTGACAAACTTGACGAAGCTCTCTGCACTGAGCGACGTTTCGGCATAATTGACTAAGTCGAGCCGCTCCACAGAACTCGGCAAAGTCCCTTTAAAGTACTGCACGAGATCGAGTGTGGGCCGTTCTTGGAACGTTAGCTCGAGCCGCAGGACTTTGACCGCACTAAAATTGATGCTAGGGAGCCGAGAGAATCTCGACTGGTCAATGGTAAGGAATAAGTTAGTCGGCACGTCCTTGTGGAACTTGGCCACAGCCGGCACCCTTTGGTCAATGTCCTCCGTTTCGGTGGTGGACTCGGAGATGATTTCGAGCTGCAAAAGGTTCGTAAAATACTGAGGCAGCTCCTCAATTAGCCAGTGCACCAGACCAAACTCGTCGCACTCCGCCAAGGTTCCCATGACGTGCGGGCGGGATAATGTATATTCCGTGGACACTGTCAGAGACTTTACATAGGAGAGAGGTTTAGCGTAGCGTCCGCGCTCCAAGTCAGAGCAGAACTGGCGCAGTCTTTGACGTCCAATGACCATATACCTCCTTTTTCTCTCATGGACAAACTGGACTGGCTGGCAAATCGCATAGTCCCCCAGCTGTTTAGTAGTGATGGTTTTGGTATCCCTAAAGCCTGATATCTGCAGAGTGTCTATCCAACAGTTCTGCCACAAAGCGGGCTGGCAGGAATCACAAAACTCACGGCTGGTGACCAATAGATTGAGCAAGTCGATTTGATCCAGGTGGTCGAATATTTCGCTTTTGACCTCTGGCGGCAAATCTACAAATGGCATTGTTACCGGTTACTGGGGTAGAAAGGGACTAATGGGGTGATGCATTTGGGTGGTTTAGGTCCTCCACGATAAGTCATGCAGATCGAAAAATACCATGCCAGTGCGGGTATGTGCATACTGGCTGCTATAGCTGCGTAGGAAAGAGCCTAGGAGGCATACGTGAAAAAAAAAAACCAAGTAATAAATAATATAATAAATATGAAAGGGGTTAGTTCAGTCTATAGCTGGGCGAGGCGTTCGTGGATGCTTTCGAGGAATTGCTCGTCCATCGAGTAGTCCGGCACCTCCTGCATCTTAGGGAGGGATGCCACCGTGTCGTAGTCCGGCGGCGATAGGGGCACGTCAGCGTAGGTAGGCGGGACCTCGTCGTCCCAGGCAATGCCCAGTCCGCTCCGTCCGGTGACGCAAAGGTTGAATTGCATTCGTAGCACTCGGGCGGCACCCGTGGGCATCGCGTGGCGAAGCGATTTCTGGTTAATCACCTCTTCTGCCACAACGAACTCGACAACAAGCACGTGGGACACGGACAGACCCATGGTCGCATCGTCGATATCGCACGACATGTTGGCGTGGTTCATGAATATCTCATTGGTGGAGAACTCAATCTTGCCCCGGTCGGCGAAGTTGGTCTTCCAGCCGCTCTTGAACTCGCCGTAGCCAATAATGCGCGTGTCCTCGACCACCTTGGGCGCTTCTTCGCCTTGCGACTCGCCGTCCGCCTCTTCCTCCTGGCGGTTGTGAATGGAGCACTTGAGCGGCTTCATCTTGGCCGTCTCATCAATGCGCCAATTGATTTTCCTCATGCGCCACCGCGACTTGCCAGCGGAAGGGCCCGTGGACGTGGTCACGCCCTCCAGAACCATGTCAAAACTGAAGGACGAGTTTGGGTGCACCACACTGGGCAGCGTGATGTTGCTCGTGAGCTCTGTAGGCGGGAACACTCGCACCGAGTTTCGGTCTTGGGGCTGGATGATCGACCGCGAAAGCTTGAGCTTCTGCGACAGCTCCACCCGCTCCTGCACCGGGTTCTCAGGAATGGCCTCGGCGGTCAAAAAGTAATCGACCGAGAACGTGGCATTGTCGGTAGTCGCAGGAAGGGACCCAGGCAACAGGTGGGAAAATGGATACCCATGGACCTGCTTTGGCAGTTCGGTGGTGGTCTTGAGCACATCCCACCGCGCCAGTTCCGTTCTAGTCTCTGCACATGAGCCGCACTTTGGCAGCGTGTCATTGTGGTGGTGCTTTTTGTGGCCATGGGACGTAGAAGAGCTCGATCCGTATGGCGAGTTTGCGTGCTTCTTGCATTTGATGACTTGATATACAGAGATCTTGACGCTTTTGAGAGTCACCGGATAGTCCACAACCTCCAATCGAAAGAGCCCTGACAGCAGCGCTCCCGTAGACTCTCTCGGCGGGCCGTAGAGCACTAGCGGCGGGCTCTCAATTCGAAAACTGAGCTTGATGCTTGGCGGCGGGGGAGGAGGTGGGGATGCTGGTCGCGATCGTGACGACAGCGCCAGCGCGGAGTGGTGGTATGGAGCATTCTTATGGTGGTCTTTATCCTTGTGGAGGCTCTTGAGAGTCGGCGTACTGGGGCTCGAGTGGTGTCTTTTCGACAGCAGCGGCCGCGCCAGTGGCAGAATATGGGACTTGGGCGATTCGGTGGGTTGGAGCCTCGGCGAGTTCTTAGGAGACGCAGACGGGGAGTTGTGTCGAGACCCCAAAGGTGAGTGGAATGGCAGTATCAAAGGCATCGCAAATACCACGAACCAGTAACAGCCCTGATTTTAACCAGCCAAAAGAGAGTGAAAGCAAAAGTAGAAACGCGGCAAGTCGAAGGGGAATGAAAAAAAAGGGTGCAAAAAAAAAAAATCCGCCTTTAATCGGTACCCGGATCGCAAAACCGTTCTTGGAGATCTGCGGTACTATATATGTACGGCTCAAATGCTCGGAAAAACTTGCCTCAAAAGTAAACCTTAACCCTTGAACACTTTACAGCCAAATCGATGGGTTGAAAGCAGTTAAAAAATGTGCTGTAACGTCGTAGAGTCAAACACGCTGGGTCAAACAATCCTAGCCGTCCTTCAAGACTGAACTGAGGCTTTGCAAATGAGACAGGGGGGAGGGAGGATGAAGATCAAAAAAATCTGTGCCAACGGGAGAAATAATTGCCGATATATATACATAGCCGCGTGCTATTGTCATAGGGCTCTCTTATTTCATGCCGGCAATGGTAGCAAGTGACTCAAGGGGACTAGCGGGAAGGAGTGATTGACAACGCATGTGGTTTTTAGATGTGACTATGGGGGCATCTTTTTTGACTCGGTGCCGACTAGCATGTCTCTGGGTGTATCCGGAGCTGTTACTGCAAACGAACGTGGAAGCTACGCCGTGCTCGGCTGATGAGACGGCTACGGAACGGGGATGCCCCCATGCTCCCCACGTTTACTGCGCTTAGGAGCCGATGCTGACTGTGTAAAAGCGGGACGTTTAAGGGAGCCCTGCGGATAAATCCGGCAGGCGGCTCGGAGGTACCCTGGTAGGTGACCCACGCAAAAAAATGCACAGTGCGAGGCCGAATGGCCAAGGTGTCGCAATTCTATGATAATATTCCGAGCCATTTCAAGCGCTAAAAACTCTTTGTAATGGGGGGTTCTCTGCAAGAAACTTACGATCTGCCTATGCTCCTGCGGTTATTCCGTTCATCATTGCCGACGGTTAAACAGCAATTGCCTGAGATCACCTGTTTGGTGAATTATTTTTTTATTTTTTTACTCAAAAATATTCGTTAATAAATCGCCATACTTTTTATTGCGTTGGATTATAATAATCAAATGGTAAATCACTATGGCAGTACTTTAAACTGCCTCAGTTCTTGCCAATTGAGCTATTGCGGGTATCACTGTCGGATATGCGATGTAAAGTGTACCCTTACAGGGTCTGTTTCTAACTTGGTTCTAACTCAACTGTAGAGCCATTAATGTAACCCTAGTGCGATGATGTTACCACTCAGGGCAATTGGACCAGAATGTATCGCCAAAATATCGTATTAACCATCCATAAATATATACTAATAGACAAAAAGGTAATTCAAAGAATCGAAAAAGTAGTGTTCCAAAGTACCGCAGTCAATTACTTCTTTTAACTGCTTTGACTGCTCTTCACCGTCTTGCTGTTCCTAGAATAGGTGATAGAGCCATTAATGTCGACTCGGCCCTTGATGCATATCCTTCCATAGACACCATTGTGGATCATTTGGCAGTTATCCCCCTCGCACGAATCGCATTGAATTGTCTGACAGACATTGCATCCACTAGAACCAGCTGATCCAGCCGACGGGGTGCTCGTAGACCCTGGCTTGGAAGTCGATCCGCCAGCTGGTGCGGTCGCCGCAGGAGAGGATGGGCGAGACGCAGATTTGGTAGGCCCAGCAGCGGCACCAGTGCTAGGAACCTCTGTTTTAGTTGTTTCTGGCGGTGCGGCGTTGGTGGACTCTGAGGGAGACTTGTTCGACGAGCATTCTGAACCATTGCAAGTACCAGATGAGCCAGTGCCTGGCTTGCTTCCCGAAGAACCTGTGCACTCCTTTCCAGAGCAGCCCGAAGTTCCAGACGAACCAGAGCTGCCTGGACCCACACTTTGAGAAGGCGAAAGGGCTACAACCGTAGATGGCGAGCTTGTCTTAATGGATGGAGACTCAGAGGATTTTGACGTAACTGGCTTTGTGCCTGAGGTACCAGAGCATTCTCCACCCGTGCAGCCTGACGATCCAGAGGATCCAGAACTGCCCGGAGTAAAAGATACAGTCTGAGAGGGCATAACGGCGCCGGCAGTGGTTGGTTTCTCGGAGGATGGTGACTTTGTAGTACCTGGAGGGGCAGATGTCTGAGATGGGCTAGATTCCCCAGAACCTGGTGTAGAGCCACTCGATCCGGGAGATCCGCTAGACCCATTGGAACCATTCTTTCCAGGGGAGCCATTGGAGCCATTCTTTCCCGGAGAGCCATTGGAGCCATTCGCGCCTGGAGAGCCATTGGAGCCATTCTTTCCCGGAGAGCCATTGGAGCCATTCTTTCCCGGAGAGCCATTGGAGCCATTCGCGCCTGGAGAGCCGTTGGAGCCATTCGCGCCTGGAGACCCATTAGAGCCATTCTTTCCCGGAGAGCCATTGGAGCCATTCGCGCCTGGAGAGCCGTTGGAGCCATTTGCGCCTGGCTGACCGTTAGATCCATTCGACCCGTTAGAGCCGTTGGCACCGTTGGAACCATTCATTCCTGGCTGTCCATTGGATCCATTCGGCCCATTGGTGCCATTGGTGCCATTAGATCCGTTGTTTCCGTTAGATCCATTGGCACCATTGGATCCGTTGTTTCCGTTAGATCCATTGGCACCATTGGATCCATTCGAACCGTTTTTACCGTTGGCACCATTGGCGCCGTTTTGACCATTGGCTCCATTCTTGCCATTCTGGCCATTGGCTCCATTCTTGCCGTTTTGGCCATTGACACCGTTTTGGCCATTTTGGCCATTAACACCGTTTTGGCCATTTTGACCATTGGCGCCGTTTTGGCCATTTTGACCGTTTTGGCCGTTCTGACCATTCTTGCCGTTTTGACCATTGAGACCATTATTGCCATTGAGACCATTTTGGCCATTGAGACCATTATAACCGTTGAGACCATTGTTGCCGTTGAGACCATTGTTGCCGTTGAGACCATTGTTACCGTTGAAACCATTATTGCCGTTGAGACCGTTATTGCCGTTGAGGCCGTTATTGCCGTTGAGGCCGTTATTGCCGTTGAGGCCGTTATTGCCGTTATGGCCATTGTTGCCATTATTGCCATTAAGGCCGTTATGGCCATTGTTGCCGTTATTGCCATTAAAGCCATTATTGCCGTTGCTTCCATTGTTGCCATTCTTGCCATTGTTACCATTGTTGCCGTTACCTCCATTTTTACCATTATTACCATTGATCCCGTTACCTCCATTGTTGCCATTGTTGCCGTTACCTCCATTGACACCATTGTTGCCGTTATTACCAGAATTGCCATTCATACCATTGGACCCGTTGGAGCCATTCGAGCCATTGGAGCCGCTGTTTCCTGGTAGGCCGCTGTTGCCGCTATTGCCTGGCAATCCTGTCACTCCTGGTAAACCACTGTTGCCACTATTACCTGGCGAACCGCTGTTGCCGCTATTGCCTGGCAATCCTGTCGCTCCTGGTAAACCACTGTTGCCACTATTACCTGGCGAACCGCTGTTGCCGCTATTACCTGGCGAACCGCTGCTGCCGCTATTACCTGGCGTGCCACTATTGCCACTGTTACCTCTGGAACCCGGTTGGCCACTCGATCCACTAGAGCCACAAGTGCCGCCACTGGAGCCGCTGCAGGAGTTGCTTACTGAACCACTGTTGACAATTCCATTACCGCCAGTGTTGGTATTTCCATTCATATTAGTGTTGGTGTTGGTATTGGTATTGGTGTTCGAGTTGCCATTCTTGCTAGAATTAGAACTTGTATTACTGCTGGAGCTAGTGCTGGGGCTCGAGTTGGTATTCGAATTGGAACTAGAACCAGGAACGGGGTAGGTAGTAATCTTGCTACCAGAGCCACCAGAAGAGCCACAGGAACTCAAAAGACACTTCAAAAACATAAGACCACGCTTAGTAGTGGACATGCCCGCATCATGGGGATTCTGTCCAGCAGCCCTGTAGACATCAGCCCAGTTGACTTTCTCCTCCCTTGGGTTGATGGCTACAATCTGATTAATATCTCTAGAAAGAGTAGCATTGCCATCAAAGTAGTCCACATTCTGAGTTGGATGTTCCTTAAAGTACTCTTCAAGGAGACCAGAGAGAGTCTTGTCCCGAGAGCAAGTGCCCCCCACAGCGTTCTCAATCGACTTGGCAAGGTTGTAAATTTCACTCTCCTCCTCAGAGTTGCTTTCAGCAGCATTATCAGCGAGGAAGTGACCAACTGCTGGATTCACCTGCTGGAGAACAGAGCAAGAAAGGGATTCCTTTTTAGATTGTTCTAAATCGGACGCGTTGATGGAGTCAATGACCCGATTGGCCGCTTCCAAGGCTTGCGAAACCGCATCTGGGTCGACAGCCTGGCCCGCCGTTGGAGCAGACACGGCAAAGTCAGAGACCAAAAGAGATAGGACGATCAAAGAGTCCAGCAATTGCATATTCCAATCCTTACGACACTGGCGAAAATTAAGAAAAATAATCACGCTACCTTAATGCTGATAATCGTCAATCACAAATTGGAGCAACGATGAGCACATTCTTTGCAATGAAGCGCTTTTGACGGTGATTATATACCCGTCCAATGAATAGCACTTTTAATAGAAACCTATAGTCTCTTCGGCACGTTTCGCTCATTTGTCTGACCAACCTCTGGGACCTCCACCACCTACATCACATCATTGACGCCTTACTGAGGGCCCGCTTGGCACAGCAGGCTGTAACGAAATCTTGATTTTGGATATATTAATTGGTTTCAGCGCATCAATTTGCCAAAAACATTGTCGATATAGTGTCTCACAGCTATTGAACTCTCCCTTGGCCGTGTCCACAAGAGTCCCAAATGGACCATTGGCCTCAAGAGCCGCCTCAGATTGCTGCTAAATTATTTAAATTGCTAATATATTGTTGATGAATGCGATTTAATTGCCTTCTGCAATTCGGCGCTCGGGCTATAACAGGAGTGTCTCGGTGTTTGGGTACCCCATGATTGATGGGCCTTGTGTGGAGAACAATGGCATCATATCTTTTTAACGATACTATACAGACTGAAAATATCGACGATTAAGCCACCAACCATGGGAGACGTGTTTTTCGAGTTCTCCATAGGAGGTAAGTACTTTCCCGTCCAAGCACTTGCGTCCATGGACTAATGGATGTGTGTCTCCTGCAGAAACCAATCTGGGCAAGGCGGTGATAAAACTCTATGATGAACAGGCTCCAAAGTGTGCCGAAAACTTTCGCGAGTTGTGCACTGGCGAGCACGGGTTTGGCTACGAAGGGTCTCGCATCCACAAGATCGTGCCGGGCACGATGGTGCAGGGCGGCGACATAGCGCATGGCGACGGCACTGCAGAATGTGCCGGCATCTACCGCAAGGGCTTCAAGCATTCTGAGAAGCTGCCCCTGGCGCACGACCGGGCTGGGCTCGTGCTGGTGAACAACGAGGGCCAGGAAGAAGGGTCGCAGTTTACCATCACCTTGGACGCGTGTCCATGGCTCGACGGCACCCATGGGGTGATCGGAGAAGTGGTAGAGGGCCTTGATGTGGTCAAATCATTGGAGAAGGTTCACGGTGGGTATGATACTGTCATCATCAGCCGAGCTGGCGAAATTTAGTATATTATACTATAACTACAACAGAACATTATATCGCAATAGTACCATCATGCCATTCAAAAATCTCTCTCGGTTATATCAACTTATAGCTCAATTTATTCTGACGTAATGCTCTGTGCTACCAAGCATAGTTGTACATTATGACCTACGTGTGGAGTGATAAATGCAATGCAAACGCAGCACAACAGGCTGAGTGACTATTTGAACGCTTACTTGGAGAGGTAGTGGTTCCGAACTGCAGCTCTGCATCAGGTGTTGGTGTTAAATGAACAGTCAAACCAGGTGCATATTGATAACACGCCATGCAGTACGACACGAAGTGTCGGGCCGCTACCCCTCTTTCCCCGGATTTTACTCGATGTCCGAAGTGGAGAAGATGCGAAGAGCTGTACCAAGGTATGGGGGAAATAAATATATTCGAGAAATAAATAAATAACAATAAATAAATTATAATAAATACAAGATCAAGGATCCATGGGGAACACAGCGCCATCTGGAGTAATAGGCGGTGCTC
Organism: Blastobotrys mokoenaii; assembly: GCA_003705765.3. NCBI lineage: Eukaryota > Fungi > Ascomycota > Dipodascomycetes > Dipodascales > Trichomonascaceae > Blastobotrys > Blastobotrys mokoenaii. Next base: position 164,443 of record PPJM03000007.1, read on the forward strand.
GAGGCGAGTTGTCGCCGTGAGAGGATGGCATGACGGGGTGAAAATGACTCTATCGAAGTGAAGCTCTTCCTCGGGCCGTTCAGTTGGTGTTTACCTTCTTCGAGGTTACAGGGGGGCAATGACCCTCGAAAGAGTGTGTTGACCTGTTTGGTTATATCGTAAAATGACCGGTAGTAGCGGATCGTACCGCTATGTATAGATCCAGAATGTGGTTGGACTAGTCTACCCAAGGTAGAAGATTTAGAAATGCAAATCTATCTAGATTGTAAAGGAGGTCCCCCGGGGGGGTGTGGTTTATATAAATTTTCTGGCCAGTCAATCGCCGACGTTTTTAATCTCGCTCATCTGCATGCTAAACAGCGGGCGTAAAGACGCACTTTCCCCTCCGCCAGGGTCATCAAATGCCTGCCATCGTACAATTTTTTTTGTCTTATTCGAGCAGGAAGGAGCAATTATAATCGGCACGCCATGGCGGCTACAGGAAGGGGTGCCTTGACTGTAAAAAAATGCACGTATACCGCAAACACCCCTGCTACAGCTGGAAACACCATCCCAAGCTCGCTACGCTTATGCGGGTTTTTCATATATTTGCCTCATACGTGAAATCCCCTGCCCCCCAAACATTCAGTCATCGAGAACGATGTGTCAAAATTTTTTTATACCTCAACGCTCTTTCCGCGTTGTTGTAGAGAGTCTAGCGATTTCTATGTACCATGATGATAGCGTAGATCACACGTGAGGCAATTCCGCTTTAAGCAGCATATCTTTGAGCTGGGTGTCGTGATATACGAATAGAATGAGAAACAACAGCTGGTACTCTATCGCCGTGGTAATGCAAACAACTATGGAGATTATGTGCTGTAATAGGGGGTTCAAACGCACATACCGAACAGACATCGTGGCCGTATACTTTACTGGGCGGGCCACCATGTCTTATCTACGGTGCAGCCATTTTCACGTCGCAAGCTTGACCCATATTACCACCACCAAGCAGCTAGTGAATGCTTCTAGAGTATTACGGTACTCGTACGTCTATCACGTCGATTGACTAGTCCATCCCGTAGTTTGTCGCTGGTTACCACCACCACTGATGGCCATCGCCATTTGACGTAACGCTGTTGTCGAAGACGCTTGGGAAGCAACTGCGTGTTTCGTTTCATATCAACATTATCATCGACATCTTTGCAGCTCTTTACCAGTTGGAAAACTTTTTTAATATCATGCACATTCATTCAATTCATACAGCAAAAATATATCACAAGAATAGCCAAAAAAACTCCAAAACAAAAATATATACCAAAATGCGAGCGCGTTAATAAAAAATAAATAGGTTAATAGGGCACAGGGGGGTCAGGTCGTGGCCGGGGCTCGGGTCGTACTGGTGGCATCTTTTATACGGTACGGCAGAATCAGCGGATTAGACACCTGAAAAAACTATTATGTGTGATGGTGGAACAGTACTGTACTCGTGTTTGACTTTGAGCAGAGAGCAGCGGTAGGGGGGAGGGGGGGACGCGAAAGAAAAACAAAAACTCCGTCCGCTCCAGATTCAATATGAACACTACGGCGATGCGTCTATAGATAAAACTGGCCGGATGGACAACAGGTTACCTGTCCTACGGATGGGAAATGTAAAGGAAAGGAAGGAAGAAAAGGAAGAAAACAGTACGCCTTTTTTTTGCGCTTTTTGCCTCCCCCCTCGCCTCGGGGGCAAAGATGAGGGTTCCTTTGTCATCCATCCGGGGCCGATGCGCGCGCGCCGATCTCGCTGGAAATTAATTAATCCGACATAGCGTCTTCCCAACGGTCAAGGTTTGCAAGTCGTAATGTCGGGAGTAGCATGATTACATAACTAATTACGGAAATGGGAATGTGAAAAATTGAACTTTTCGACGACTCACACCAGGCTAACCTGAACACGACAATGCTGCTAAAGTCGCTTATCCGGCCGTGTGTGCGGCCAATGGAGGCTGTCTCCATCACTGGAAGACGGTATGCATCAATTTTGGGGTCCCTGGCGCCAGCTGAGGGCTCTACCCGCAACGGAAAGCGGCTTGGTCGAGGTCCCGGTTCGGGCAAGGGCAAGACCTCTGGCCGGGGTCAGAAAGGTCAAAAGGCGCGAGGCAGTGTCAAGCCGTGGTTCGAGGGTGGTCAGACACCCATCTACAAGCTGTTTCCGAAGTGGGGATTCGACTCTCACGTCAACCAGCCTCAGTTCGTCAATCTCGACCGCCTACAGCAGCTCATCGATAACGGCAGGCTTGATCCGTCGCGGCCCATCACAATGCGAGAGCTGTACAAGACGGGCCAGTTTGGTACGATGAAGCATGGCATCAAGATCCTTGCCGGCAAGTGCCCCGGAGCGTTCACGGCCAAGATTGACATTTCTGCCTCCAAGGCTTCGGGCACTGCGATCCAGCGGATCGAGGAGCTCGGGGGCAAGTTCACCGCTGAATTTTACACGCCGTTCAACCTGAGAGTGCTGACCCGGCCTGAGGCGGCGCTGGCCAAGTTTGGGCGGATCCCGATTCGAGCGAACCCTATTTCGCGAAAGAGCATTGAGTACTACCGGTCTGAGGAGCACCGCGGATACATGGTCGACGCGCCAAACCCACCGACAATCAAGCCCAAGTATGTCAAGAAGGTCAAGCAGTCGCCGCTGTTGGCCAAGCTGCAAGAGCTTGAGGCGCGAGTCGCCGAGGGCGAGACTCGAAGCGCTAGCAAGGGCTTTGTCGACAGTAAATAACCCCTATCCATCTGTACATATATTATGACTTGCCATGAACCCATTGCGCTGCGGCCATTGTATATTATGGGCATTAAGCTCTAGTAAAATTCTACCTACTGGCCAATGACAACCGTTAAGAACCCTTTGGTCCCTTATCAGTCAATCCAGGAAAGACAAACTTGTTGTACTAGCGCTGCCAATCTAGGGAGTTGGTTCTACCATCCGGAAAAATCCGTGTCCTCGATCGACGTCAATTGGTTCTTTTTCTTCTTTGTAGTGTTGGCCGGCTTTGCAGAGTCTATTGGAAACTTCAAATACTGTCCGACAGTAGTCTTGGACCCAGATTTTTTCAACCACGGAGTGTCATCAACCTCTTCTTCATCCTCTTCCTTTTCTGCCTCTCTTGTCTCTTCAAACGGATCCTCCACAACAGTTACCTTTTGCATTACCAGATCCTCTACGGGTCGGTCCCCCTCCCCCACTGGAATACGCTCCAGCACATCCAATACGTTCTCTCCTCCCACCAATTTGCCAAACACAGTGTGCTTGCCGTCCAAATGTTGACACGGTCGGTATGTGATAAAGAATTGCGACGTATTTGTGTTCTTCCCCCGGTTGGCCATAGACACCACCCCTCTTCCATCGTGTTTATTCCGGGGGTGGTTCGTCTCATCGGCAAATGGCTCGCCATATACACTTTCGCCTCCTCTTCCTGTCCCTGTAGGGTCACCTCCCTGTATCATGAAATGCTTGATGCTGCGGTGAAACTTGACCCCGTCATAGTATCCCTGCTTGGCCAATTGCACAAAATTGTACACTGCCTTTGGAGCATAGGTCGGATCAAGCATCAACTTGAGAGTCCCCTTATTGGTCTCGATATTCACAAATGCAGGCTCTTTAAACCTCTTGGGTTTGAGCATCTGCAGCACGGACCTCTTCTGCAGCTGAATCTTCGTAGATGGAGCGAATGTAGTTGAGGTCAGACTCGCTGCCATATGATGCGTTGTTGCGCTGGACAATTCATCTAGCCTTGACTTCTTGGTCTGCCCCTCCGGTTTGGCTGGTTCTTCTTCTAAAGGTCTCTTCAACTGTGTGTCGTTCTTTTTGTCCTTGGAGTATCTTACTCCGCACCCACCTTTGAGTTCTACCACGTCGCTTTTCTTAAATTCTTCGTCCGTCATTAGATCATGCATCCACTTTGCCTTGTAATTGTGCTCCTCAATTGTGCTTTTCAAGTACACATAGCCCGTAGTCAATACACAGACCGCCGTACTATACACGGTCATTTCGACCAACGACACGGGATCAACGTAGTTGCCCTGGTCGTTCTGCGTCAGCCTCAGCTTTACGAGATCCTCTCGCTTCAGCGGCTCTCCTGTGACGGGGTTCTTCCCGCCGTTTTTCCTCAGCGCAGGCACAATGTTGTTGATGTCGAAGACATGGCCCTGCGAGTCGCACACCCCGCTGGTTTTATCCTCTATAGGTTGTAGCGAGATGCTGCAGTACCAGAAGGGATTCCGTACTCCAGCTTCTCCTTTTTGTACCCGGCTTTGCGTCTGCCGCTCCCCGGCTGTAACGTACAGCTTATCTGTCCCTTTTCCCATCGTTTTACGGATTTTTCAATACCCGGTTGTTGGGTCCGATCTTATCAACGACACCCGACTCAAAATTGCCCTAGACACACAAGCGATGGAATATCTTGGCTTTCTTAAGTATACATTTCAAAGTACGAGCACCATTTTTCGCTGCAATAAATTCAAAAATTTGTTGTAGGACTCATCTTGTATATGGCAATGCGAATGCAAATGGTACATGTCTGTTAAAGAATTCACTGTACACGTTTGGCAATTCAGCTTGCTATGCACCTGATATGATTTTTAACAATTACAACGATTGTTATTCATTTTCATGTTTCATAGCTAAAGTAGCGGAGCACACCAAAGAGACTAGGATGCTTGGACGACGAGCAGGGCTTGACATAGATATGAGGCACGACGGATCAGTTGTTGGGCATTGTACTTCTCATACAATATAAGAACTCCAAAGCACTCATATAAGACGTAGTACACAGCACTGTGGTTCGATAATCTAACTGATGGAATCGCGTAGTGTAGGAGATAAGTTAGGATAGCTATAGATTTGCTAATTGTTCATATTCCTTAAAAGCCACTCGAAGTATAATTACAGATTCAAGTAAAAAGATGGACAGTTAAAATTATAAAACATGCCTCATTGGCAAAGACCTGTTTTTTTTTTTTGTATTTAGTCTCACTATGTTAAATTATTCATCGTTGGAATAGAGGGATCCCCCCCGGTAAGGGGTTTTTGAGGAGGGGGTTAGCCCTCAATAGTACATGAAGGTTGAGGGGTGGCATGTGTATAGTGTTACGAAAAAAAAATTAGCATGAGGAGTCCTTGATGGACTGGACACGTTCCTCAAGCTGCTGCCAGGAGCGCAGTCGAGCCTCTTGGCGTTCCTGTGCTGCGTCTCTGCTTTGGCGGTAGAGGATGGCGCACTGGTCGTAGAGCACGGGGTTAGCCTCCATGAAAAGCTTTGTGGCGTTGTAGATCATGCCGTGGATGGTGCGGTTCCAGTGTCCGCTCGAGTTCTCGTGGAGTGCAGAGAAGATTATGGGTAGGATGGTCTGCGAATTCTGGGTAACGAGCGAGCAGAAATACTCATGGGTCCAGTAATAAAGGGCGCGCTCTGCGACCTGGAAGTGCGGGCTCGAGATGCATTTGGCGAGCTGCACAAAAAGCGGTACCTGGATCTTGACAAACTCATCGGGCTCCATCACCTCGAAGATGTCCTCAATCTCAATGAGGAAGAGTACCTCCTTTGGAGAGGACACTTTGGGCCAGTACTTGAGCAGCCCAAGGATGACCTCCTCGGTGAGAGACGGGTCTTTTTCCAGGAACTGCACGACGCAGTACGCAAGCTGTGAATGGTATACGGAAAGAGATCGCGGCTTGTGCAGCGGGAGAAGCACTCTGCTGAGGAAGATTTTGTGCTCCTCCTTAAGGGGTAGCGCGAACCCATTAATGATCGACCCGAGGATCTCGAGCAGCTCGGCAATGCCGTTGAAGCGCTCCGTCTCGTACACAAACTGGAAGAAGACGTTGTTGAAGGAGCGTCGAATGAACGCCCGCAAGTTAAGGAATTTGCCGTAGATGCGGTGCAGCGTGGCCTTGAGGCACTCACGCTCCCGCGGGTCCTCGCTGTCAAACAGCTCGAGAAGATTCTGCACAAACTGGTAGTCAATGTACTGCTTAGCCACGTTGTGGTTGAAGTCCTCCGACTCTATAAACTTGAGGAAGAAATCGTATACCACGGCCATGTGCGGCCACGACACCTCGCTCACGGGCTCATCCTCGTCCGGATCGTATATCTCGCCCACGGGGTTTACCGGTGGTGGAATGGGGCGGAACAGGTTCTTTGCAAACATCTCCACGACGCTGGCGTACATTTGCTCCGTGTATGCGAACGGCGTCGACACTACAAACTGCAGCAGCTCATTGAGCGCAATACGCTTGATGTCCTTGCCCTGTATGTCCGAGGACGGGTCCGTAAAGTCGAATATGACCTTGCACTGCTCCACCTTGCGCAGAAACAGCTCCCCTACCTCCTCGGCCGGCACCTCGTCGAAAGCCGGCAGTCGCTCGAGCTCCCTGCGCTCCGAAATCTCAAATCGCGACGAATTGTGCCGCTTTGGCGGCTTGATCCCGTCGAGCCGGTCGAACGGGAACCGCGAATGGGGCTGGCCCTGCGGCGCGTTGAGATCAAGGTCGTTTGGCATCGTCTCCGTGCTACCTGGCGGTGGCACGTGCGGCGCCGCCGCGGCAGTCGACACCACCAGCGACGGCGTCACCAGCTGCGAACTGTACCCGTCGCTGGCCTTGTCGTCGCCCATTGGCTTGGCCTCGCCGTTGGACGGCTCTGGCGCCGGAGCTGTGCTCGCGCTGCTGGCGCTGCTCGCCGACATCTTGCCTGTACTTGACTTGCGCGACAAAATGCTCGTCTTGGACGCGTCCCGCAGCTGCTCAGACGACTTGGACGACTGTACCTCGCCCCGCTTACGGCTGTTCTTGTCGTGCGACTTGGACCGGCTCAGCTGCGCTTGTTAGCTTCCGTCTCGCGTTCTTTTCCGCCAAAACTTACCCGTCTCGTCCAACTTTTCATCATTGTGTCACAGTCCGCCGTTCTAAGGGCCTCGTCTCCAAAATATTCCTTCTGGGAGCCTGTCGGTGGTCTTCGTTTGCTGGCAATGCGTAGTCGTGGCTGGTTTTCCTCCACATCTTAGCATTCCCTCCTTACCTTCCCCCAAGTTAACTTGATTGCTTGATAAACTCCCAACGCGCGCCCCCCACCACCCCACTCTACAAAGCCTGAGCAGTATAATCCGGTGGACAAGACATTGTGGATAAGGTAGGACCAAAGAGTAGACGCGTGTTTGCTGGATCAGAGATTAGTACGGACGATTGGTGGTATAGTTTGGTGCGAGATATTGGGGAGTTCAGTAGTGAATATTTAGAAGATTGAAGTGATGGTGGTTCCTGCCCCCTGCATGTGCGTGAACCACCTGGTATGCGTCGTTGTTTCAGGGGTAACCCGTGTGCTTTGACAGTTTCAGGAACGCGGCTGACCGTCCATTGTAATAAAAAAGGGGTTTTGAGAGCATTTGCACTAATTATACTGGTGACATTGGCAGTTGTTTGGTTGTTGGTGATTGCAGATGTTGTATTCGTACTCTAGGAGGTGTTTGTAATATGATACACAACTATGTCAGTACAAAGTAGAAGCTATTTAATAAGTTCATGATTGCAGGTTTTCACAAATTTAGAATTACAAGCTTGGATGAGCTTTACAATGGGTCGTATCTAAATGGAGGGTGGTACTTTCTCAACAGCCGAGCAAGATCTAGTTTGAAGCTTTCGAGCGTCTTCTGGTCGATCCCTATATCTTTCTCCTCATCCGTCTTTTCGTCGCTTTTTGTCTTCTTGTTCCTGTCTACCTTCTCGTGGCTTCTTTCCTCCTCTTCACTTTTCATTTTTTTGTGACTCTCTTCCTTCTTGTCTCTCTTTTCCTTTTTCTCATCCTTGTCGGGCTTAAGAGCGTATGGAGAGAGTGCATGGAAATACTTGTCATATAGATTAATCTCATCTTCGTGCTCTTTTGTGACCAGTTTCGTCCGTTCGTACTCATTCAAGTACTCCTCCTGGTCGCATGCGCCATACATTGTTAGTTGGTTCTCTTTGTTAAACTTCTTAGATCGGTCCGTATACTCATTGCAGTACTTCTTCTTAACCCAGAGCCGCAGATCCGTGTCGTACCGCCAGTCATCGAAAACCGTCCTTGAATAGCCCTTGTACTCGGACTTGAGCACCCTCTCAAAGGCATTGGGGACGAATACCTGGACGCCTTCGTACAGCGTGCGCCGCGCAGGGCTCAGCTTCTCAAGGTAGTACTTGTGGTTGTTCTTGCAGTGGACTATACGCTTGGCAGCCGTTTTGCCCGTAGCTGCCAAACCAGTAATGTCTAGATAAATACCCGACCGCGTATCAATGAATCGCGCATCAATTAGATTGTTGCCGTTGCCTCGCTCTCGCTCGACATACCACGGGCCGACGTCAATAAGGTATCGTCCATTGCCCTCTTTTGGATCCTGCACAATCAGGGTCTGGTTGAACTTTCGCGCAAACCGATCAAGCTCCTTAATGGGCATCTGCACATCATGGTCATTATCCCATGGCATGGAGAGACCATTGTGCGACCAGCCCAGCAACGATCCATGCGCTATCCACGTCATAATATTGTATTGGTTAGTGAACTCTGCCCATGTCCGAATCAAGTGGTGCCGGTATGCCTCATGGTCCGCATCTCGTTTGAACTTGTTAAAAAACCTCCAGTCGTAGTGAACTCCTAGCCAGCCAATTGGAATCTCGTGAAAGTGTTTGCCAGAGATGTTGTAGTACTTTACAGCAGACTTGATCATCTTGTAGTGGTTTTGTCGCTCGAGATCCCATGTTGGATCAATCTCTTTCGCAGCCTCTTCGCTAGCATTGAACAAGAAAAGGTCCCACGGAAGGTCCACTGCAACCGTTTGTGTCAAATCCTTTTCAGCCAAGGCGGGAATGAGAACATCATTGACATCACCCGTCGAGTCCAGCTTGACTCCAGGCTCTATTTCGTCCGTTTCGCTGTCTATAATATTAACAACCCGTTGGCGCTCGCCGAGGAATATAACCTTGCGGGGCTTGGGCATCTGCTCAACTAGGTAGATTCGCCCATTAATTGCCAACTCCTCCTCGCTTGGCCCACCCTTGGGTGGGAACCTCGTCTCAGTGTATGGGTTACCTTTCCACTCCTTTGGCCATTTGTCTCTGGGACCCTCGGCAACCTCCCGGAGGGCTTCCATCTCAACGGTGTCGACCCATTCGGCCCAGTCAAAGTCCTGGAACTGATCTGGGTTATTGAGCATTTTCAACCTCGCAGCGCTCAAATCAAAGCCACTCCCAGTCATGTTTTCCGGCCGTGCCACAGTGGGCACGATCGAAGGCTTTGCAGATGGGTAATAGGCGTCACTAAATAGATAAAGACTGGATACTACTATTGAGTATATTATGGCCAGAAGGACCATAATCCGGAAAACGACTGAAAGGCGCGGTGAGCGCGCCGGCTTAAAGAGCATGGTGAAATGAAATCTTTATTACGATAATTACACTTCAGCCAGCCCAATGCTGAAAATATACGAATATTGCCGCATATATATACGGGAGGGCTGACGTACCAGCCCTTTATTCAACTTGCCAGAAACAGCAAACATGTTCAATTACAGGCGCCTAAAAATTCGGACTTTTGTTCAATCAGAATGAGCTGTGATTCTAGATTTACTTTGGTCTAGAAGAGAGAGCGGATCCATGGTTGTCTCTGTGATACCCCTTTTTCACCATTAACTCTGAGATGCCAAGCCAAATCGGGTCACAGATCCTGCCAAATCAAATATAGGCTGCAACGTTGGGGTCCATTTTTGCCGATCCCTGCCGCCCACAAGGTATTCTGGGGTCACCCTTATTCTCTCCACACTGGCCATTTAATGTGTGAACAGAGCATTGATTTCCAAATTTGTTTTTTACGCGAAGTTCACAGTAATGCCAAGAAAGCCAATCATAGGGGTGCATAACTTCGTGTCCATCTGCTATACGGCATGTGAATAAGTGCATTGGGCCTCTCACTAATTTCCCAACCATTATATGTCGCAATATTTCGAAGGCCGCTTTTATTTGAGTCAGAACCGAGCCTGCGACATTTCCGACTGTACCCCACTATTCGTTATTTTTAGAGGTGCCTGCAGGGGAACTGGTTGAGTATTTTTTAAGTTTTTTATGCGCTGGAATGTGCGGAAGGGGCGAGAATGGAAGTTCAGCAGGCTACACTTCTACGGATATCTGAGTAGGCATTTAAGATATGTACGATAGGGCCAGAATGTTGCCCCTGTTCTGGGGAGCTAAGGAGGTGGAGACCGCTCTGATTAGCCTGCATGCTCATTCGCCAATCTAGACTCCATTAGGATTGTCCCAACATTTGGACTAATAAAGGCAGACAAATACCATGCCAAGAAATTGCCTGCCTTTTACTCTCAGAATGGATAAAAGGGACGACAAACAAAGGCAAATGAATAGATGGTTTATAGCCGTGATTCTTATAGGTGGTGTGGAATAGCACCCAAATCACATGAACTAGGTACACTCCTGCAAGGCAATTCATCTCGAACCGTTAAGCTATGAATTGATAGACTGTAAGGGTCCAAATTTTAAGACTAATTTCTTTATCAGCCCATCACATGAACCCAGCAATTACCTTCATGCATCCCAACTGAACGTATTCTACTCGGTACTGTGTTACCAACGAATGACAAGTGCAGAGATTAGAGAGCTCGAATTCAAAGCAGGATCCGCCTAAAGTCAAATCGCTCCTTCAGTGTACAGACTTGTCAACTTCGTAGTAGAAAATATGCGGCAATTGTGTGAACATATGATATTAACATGTTGACTGTTAAAGTGTTTTAGACGACTTTTGAACCAATTATTATTGTCCTTACTGCTGGCAAGATATCAGCATAATTGAAGTGTCGTTATGATATCCTATATTGAAATTTTGAGCACAAATACATATACCACTGGACTGTAATTCTCCTTGAGTGATGTTTCCCAAGCTCTTTTCCCCTGTCTATTGCTCAAGGCGCTTACATTGGAAAGGATGGTTTATTTATTTTCGCGTGCTATCGGTGGAACATCGCACCGAATATATTTCCTGTAAAACCTATAGAATATATAATATACAGTAAGGCAAGGTCATGGAGTCGGTAAATCCATGACCAATTACTCTATTCACATCAAGGAAATTTAAATTTAGCAATTCAATATGCTTTACTGACACAATTGTAGCCCCAACTGGTCTATGGAAGTTCCCAGGAGAAGAATCTTACTCGTATTTCTGTCAATATATCGCGCACTTGTTACTCTCTCAAGCAAAGCGTGCGATAGCTAGTCTTCGATCACATCGGGATCCACCAATAGGGCCCAAATATTGTTTCTAGAGTGTGAACATAGACATAATATTTTTATATGACAAAGGTTATGCGGCTTCTTCTAACTCTACATGCCCATTGGCCAAATCGTTTGCGTCGTTAATTTCATCATCATCACGGTCGTCGTCTTCATAGACAGCCTGCTGAGGCGTGCTGCTGTGGCCCTGCTGGTGCGTCTGTGCGTCCTGGACAACCTCGTCAGCCTGCTGCTGGTTGTTCACCAGAGCAGTAAGCTCGGCCAGCCGCTTGAGGGTAGGCACCTGCAGCCATCCGGGAATATACGACTCAATCTTCTTGAGGACCCGCGGCTCCATAATCTCGAATGGCCCGCTGTCATCGAGTGGAATGGCCTCGAGCAACAAAGTGTTATTCTTGTCGTTCTTGACACGCGCCGCCACCGCGTTGAGAATCTCCGTCGAAATAGGCGGCTCGTAGTCAGCCACAAGGTATTGATTGATGAGCTTCTGGATCTGCGCCGGAGTTAGAGTCCAGCAAATATCGTAGATGATGTCGATATCTTCAAGGGTCGACTTTTTGAGCTGCAGCAGCTTGACCGACTGCATAATATGCTCGAGTCGAAGCACCCCTTCAGCTACATCGTGGGCCTTGCACCATTCCTCGATTCGCGTGATGTTGTAGTTGATCTGGAGACCTCGCTTCCACGACAGGAAGGATCGTCTCATTAGCAGGTCATTGAAGGCCTTGACCCCGACAAGCTTAAGTAGCTCCATAATTGGCTGTTTGATAAACTCAGGCTCGAGGTAGAAAGCTTCCATTGACTTGTAGACCTTGTTGAACAAGCTCAGCAGGTCGTCCATAGTGGCAGTGCTATTGCCGCTGTTGAACATTTTGGACAAGAACCGAGTGTTCTCGGCTGTGATGAATCCAGGAAGTGACTGCGAAACGACAATGGCCGGAACAATCATCTTGTCCAGCACCTTCTTGATCTCCTTCATCCACGTGTGGTAAATGTTGAACTCGAGATTCTCCAGATCGTGCTTGACGATATTGACAAGTCTGCCGTATTCCTGGAACTCAAACTCACCCATTTCGTCCAATAGGGCCTCGTTCTGCACAATGTTGGCCTCAGCGAGGCAGATGAACGACAAAATCTCGTGCACGTTAGAAATCCAGAACGCGCCAGGGTTGATGATCTCTTCGCCGCTGTACTTCATAACACTGTCCTGGATACCCTGCATCACCTGGCCCAGGAACCGCTCAGATTCCTTGACGAAGCCGAGCCGCCACATCTCGCTCGTAATGAGGTTGATGATGTTTGCCGGGAACAGCACCTCCTTGGTGGTGATCTTATCAGTAGACGAGGGTGAAGGAATCTTGAGGTTGAAGATGAGACCTTGAAGAACCTCGCTGAAGAGAACCTTCTCGTCCTCCAAAAGACGCTCAATCTCGCCGTTGAAGCCAATGGAACCGATAGAGATCTCCGTGCCCGAAGAGTACTGCCGTCGGTGCTCATTCACAGCCGAATTGTTAGGAATTGCAATAGACGCTGGTCGCGGAGAAAACCCGGATGACTCCCGGGCAGCCGCAACCGCTGCGCTGACCTGTCCATTCATAGCCGCGTTTGTCAACGAACGACGCTTGGGGTTTCGCTTCTTGGCCGTTGCAGTAGAGCCACCGTTGAGACTTCGCAGCGGGGTGACACTTGGGGCCATGGCAGCAGCAGTAGCTTGGATCTTGGCAGCATTCTCGAGATCGTCCCGCAGCTGGTTGATCGTCTCCGTAAGGTTGAGCTCTGATGCCTCATACTCCTTGATGGTGTTGGCCGCGTCGGCAAGCGCCTTGTCCTTGGTGGTCAGCTCCTTCTTCATCTTCTCATTATCATCAGTAAGAAGAGATAGACGCTGCATGCTTTCATTATACTCTCGCTGAACCTTGGAGAGCTCCTCCTGGAGAGATGTAATTTCCGCCTCATACTTAGCCCGCGACTCCTCCGTCTCTGTATCGAGCTCTTTGTATCGCTCCTCAGCCTCGGTGTGCTTCTTCTGCCAGTTGGCGATCTGGTTCTGCATCGACTCAATGGTGGCCTTGAGCTTCTTGTTCTCATCCTTGCGGGTAGCCAGGGTCTGGGTGAGCTCGACGACCTTGTTCTCCAGTCGATACTGAACCTCCTTGTAGTGGTTGACAGATTTGGCCTCGACTCGCAGCTTTTTGAGCTCCTGGATGGCCTGGCGTCGTCGTACGAGCGACTGAACGATGATAATCTTACGCCGGTCAGCCTGGTACGCCTGACGCTGGGCATAGCCTCGCCAGTGTCGCTGGATGCAAGTGGCTGCCGAATTGTACCGCTGCTCGAGCATGGTCTTTCGCAGAATGTAGCCTCGCACGAGCTGCTGGAGCCGCACAATGCCCTCCCGCACCTGGAGGTAGTGGGTGCGGGCGGCGTAGCCTCTCCATCGCTTCTGAATGATGACGGCAGCCCGCTCTTCCTGTTCCTGGCGAGCCTTGACTCTGGCAATGTGGCCGCGGAAAAGGGTCTGAGCGAGGATGATACTCTCGCGGATACGGAGGTACTGCTTGCGGTAGTGCACCATGCGCAGGTTCTTCTGAATGACAATGGCGCATTCGTTGAGGCGGTCGCTTCGCAGCTTTTCGAGGTATGCCAGCATACCGGCTCGGAAGAAGATCTTGGTCTTACCGAGCTGGTACTTGTCTTCCTGGGTGATGGACTTTTGCAGGATCTCGTCGCACATGTGCTTGACTTCGGCGGTCCACTGAGCCGACGGCACAAGCATGTAGTACCGGGACGCAAACTCCTCGTAGGTCCATCGCGTGGGGAAGCCGGCGCAGGAGATTCGAATGGTCTCGAGAACACCGCAGGCCCGCAGCTGCGAAAGGACCATGGGCCCGTTGAACTGCCACGCTGCCTTCTCGTCGTTAGGCTTGATACATCGAATGTAGTGCACGTTGGTCGAATTGATCGTGTTCATGAGCTCAATGAGCGAGCCCTTGAAGATGTATCCAAGGGTCGGCTTTCGGTTAACGACCCTGCCCTTTGCTGGCGTCTTGGACGGCTCTGGGGCGTTGAGCTTGACCGTGTCGAGCACCTCCTTGAGGAACGAGTTGGAGGTGGACGTGAGGACCTCGACGAGCTCGTCGGGCACCGTGTCACGGTTCTTCTCAATGAACCCTTCAACCTCGTAAGCAACCTCCATGGCGTAGTGCTTAACGATGAAGGAGGACTGGCCGAATCGAGGCTTCTTGAAGAACTTGGAGTTTTGTGGGTTGTCAAAGTTCTGGTTGAGCTTGTTGAGCCACGACTGGTCTGAGCCCGCCGGGAGACGAGATTCCTCATCGAGAAGCGAGAGGATACCCAACTTGGCCTCAATAAGGGTGATGCACGGCTGGTTGTCGCTGAAATCAATAAAGGTCCACTCAATCTCCTCCTTGACGTACTCATCCTGCTCGAGCTTGAACACATGCTGGTTGAACTCCTGCTGCAGCTTTTCGTTGGCGTAGTTGATGCAGAACTGTTCAAACGAGTTGACCTTGAAGTGCTCGAAACCATAGATATCCAACACGCCAATGAACGAGTGGATCTTGGCCTGCACTTCCTCGGCACACAGGCCGCGGTTAATGAGGCCCACGAGCCAGTCAAACAGCGTCGAGTAGACATATTTGGCCACCGAGTCTCGCACGACCAGCGCCTGCTTCTGGTTGAGGTTGGACACGATCTTCTCGCTACGCGTGGTGATCTGCTTCTTGACGATCCACTTGGCAAACAGCGTCGCGTCGAGCCCCAGCAGGTCGCACGCCTTGACCAGCGCCGGCTCGTCCGAGCTCAGGATGGCGTCCGTGCGCGTGGCGGTGATCTTGATGTTACCAATATGCAAAAGTGCCGCGAGAATGCCAAAAATGCTGTGCTGCGTCTCGTCCGAGACGCCAATGGTCGTCAGCGCCCCGCGGGTCGCCGCAAACTCCGCCGCATCGTCCACATTGGCAATCGTCGGCTCGCCTCCCTGGTTCAGGTAGTCAAACTCCATAATCGGCAGCAGCCCAAACTCCTCCTTCTCCTTGTCGGAAGCTCCGCTGCACAGCTGGTAGAAGATGTGGTAGTTACGCTCCGTCGCCGGCTGGAACACCAACCGCGACCGCTCCAGCAAGTACGTGCGGATCTTGGCGCCAATGATGTTGACCTTCTTGTCGAACAGAATCTCGAGGTACTTGCCGAACCGCGACGAGTTGTCGTTTCGCGTCGTCTTGGCATTGCCAAACGCCTCCATGATCGGGTTCGTCGCCAAAATCTGCTCCTCCGTCTCGCTCAGCGCATCGTGGTGCGCCACGCCGCCCTTGCGCGGGTGATCTGGGTCCTCGACGGTCGCAAAGTACCGCATAATGTACTTGGCGCTCACCGTCTTACCGGCACCAGACTCACCCGACACAACTATCGTCTGATTCCTGTTATCGCGCAGCATGCACCGGTACGCATCCTCGGCAATGGCAAACAAGTGCGGCTCGAGCTCGCCGCGCCGCTTGCCCGAGTATGCCTGGATGATGTCGGGCGTGTACAGGTTGTCGACCCGCTGGAACGGGTTCGTCGCAATCAGCACAATGCCCGAATACGTGTATATATTCAGCTGGCCGTACCGCATCTTGATGGCGTGCAGCACGGCGGGCTCGTTGAGGTACGACAGGCTCGTCAGGTCCTCGGTCGACTCGAGAATCGGCGGGTTGCGCAGCGGCGGCAGCTTGTCCGAGTTCGCCTCGATCTCCGCCACCGTCGTCTCGACCGTCGTCTCCCCGCCGTTCTCGAGCTTGAGCGCCAGCACAACCTTGTCGCCGGAGGCCTCCTTGGAGGCAACCTCGGCGCCGACCCATCCTTCCTGCTGATCTTGCACCCAGCAGCGACTACACGGTTAGTGGTGGCCCGCTACCAGCTTGTTACTCACGTTCCGGGCTCGTATGCAGACACCATCTCTCTTTTGCAATTCGTCGTCGATGGTCAGGTCCTCACCCGTCGAGTGGTTGGTTCGCGGGGCAAAGGGGCGTTGGGCGAAACTTTTCCGCCCAGGGGGTGGTGCCCGCACCGCATCTGATCTGCCTGCATTACGTGGCCTTTCCGACACCCTAAGATAGTGTGCTTCCTCGGGTACGAGACCCTGGCCGGTTGTGGCGCTTTTGGGGGGCCAGCCCCCCAAACCCCCCTGAGCTGGGGGCATGGCCCCCAGACCCCCGTCTCTCTCTTTCGCGGTGGGCTTTGGCGTCGTCTCTGGCTGCTACGGAAGGCCCTCCGATGGGCTCAGGGGTTGGGTTTCATATCTGCACCGGTCCGCCCAACTGATCGGGGCCACTCGTGATTGAACGCTACGTTGCTACTTGTGGCCAGATGGCACGGCCAAAGCGTGACATATGTTCAATGCAGGCCTCACATGCGGTGATCTCCTGTTATTAAACCTTTTCCCCTTACCAAGTAGCGGTTACAGCCGTAGCAAGGTGCGTTACCTCGGCCGTTAGTGCTGGCTACAGGGGTGTACTCTAGCAAGGGTGTACCGGTAGGATTAGTGACAAAAATATCATAAACTATATCTTCATACACTGTCTAATAACAAGCGGCCAGATTTTCTGGTTGCGTACGTGATAACATCGTATTGGACTTTCGCCATAAGTTTGGGGTTAAAATCTTGAAGGGCCCAAAGCCCGAGAACCCGCAACCACATCAACCGGTTGCTGGTCTATGGTACTTTATTAAGTGGGAACGCCGAAAATGTCTTCCAGATAAGAAAATATTCCTAGCACTGCAACTGACCTCAAAAGAGGTGAAGAGAAGAAAGGAGAAGCGAGGAGGGAAATCGGGTACGTTTTATAGACGAATGGTAAGCGAGCTGAATGACACACTATGTGATGGGTCGTGCGATGCGTCGTCCAGCACATGGTGAATGGCCCATCTCAGAGAAGTAATTGGTGAGGGGAAGCTGATAAACGAGTGCTCAATTGGGAAAGGTATGTAGTGATTGATTCTTTTTCCTAAAGGAAGGTCGTCATAAATTTTCTCAAGGTTCAATTTGGCAACGGCTTGAGATGGCCCACTCATTCCTATAGAAACAGACAACCCGTTAGCGCAATTGATGAATTTATAAAGACTCAAGAGTCTATAGCATGCAAATGACGACATTGCGGGTGAGACCTCTATGTTAGAACGTAGTCAAAGACTTATGTAAAAAACTAATTTGCGTATGCGCACAAATCTAATGCTCCGAGACTAGCGATAATCTAGGCAATGTCCATTGAAGTTATATAGATTAACTAGTCTAGCTAATGAAGTGAGTAAAGTAGTTTTGGACGTGATGAATAGTGGCATTCGAGAAAACAGTTCATTGACTATGGGTCGGATGTGTGCGTTTCATCTCCCACACTATAACTTGAGGGTATGGTATGGCCATTGGATCAGACTTTTTCTGTGTGTATAAACTACTTGCCCTGCTATCTGTATTAGATATTGGGTGGTCCAGCAGGAGTAAGGATTAAGTTATCCATTTTTACCCTGCTATAAGCAATATATCGTATCAACAGCCTGTAAGGTTGGAGCTTGGAGCCTACTCGTACACAACAAGCTATACTCTTAATTAAATCAACAATAACGAAATACGAGGAATAGTTTTAAGAATTGTCAACGGTCCACCCATATAGGGTATTCCTTCTGCAATTAGGTCTTCCAGCCGAAACTATTTAGCCAACACTCATAGACGCATTAAAAATGAACTTAACTGCGTACATCTCTTGCAGTGATAAGACTAGCCCTTTCAAAGCATCTACCAATTGACATACTGGTGCACTACTGGACCGATTAGAGGGGGGTTTGGGGGGTCTCCCCCCAACTACGGGGTCTGGGGCAGCGCCCCAGGACTACAAAAGGGCAATAACAGGCGTATATCATCGTACATTAGAATAAAAAAGGTGACATGCTATGCGTTTACTGCTCAATCTTTCGAGCAAAGGAAAGGCCACGGGCCTCTCGGGCCTCGAGCAGAGCGTCGAGACGTCGCTGCCGGAAGACAAGCTGCTTCTTTCGCACGCCATCAACGACGAGGCCAAACCCGACGAAGGCAATGGCCGAGTACATGTACCCCAGAGGTCGGAATCGCAGCGGCTGGCCCTGGAGGCCTCGGGCAAGATGGTGGACACCGCCGCCTGCACTGTCAGCTCTCAAATCTCTTACAACACGTAATACGTACCCACAAGCGCCCATGCAGACAGATCAGAGTAGAGACCCATTATATCGATTAGTGTTCTGTGGATGGAGGGGTTGAAATTTGAGCGGCTTGTGATTGGCGCAGCTTTTTCCACACGGTACAGCGAGTACGCCGAGCCCAAAATGTACGCACTGCAGACTATTAGTAAGTGATAAGCCTAGGATTACATAACCCAAGACCAGTTTACTAATACGGTGGTGGGAGCATTACATAATATCACGCATTTTAGGCACATTTTTCAAAGTCGACGAGCGACAGGCAGAGCGCAGGTAGAGAAATGGCAGAAGACGCGCAACCACAGGGCCTGTCGGCCAAGGAGCTGAAGGCGCAAAAGAAGGCGGAGAAAGCTGCGAAGCGGGCGGCCAACAAAGTCGCCCAGGGCCTCCCGCCAACTACAAAGCAGCAGGCACAGGCCCCGGCGACCCAGGCTAAGGGCGCCTCTACGGGGAGCGACAAGCGACTGACACTGTTCGACCATCTTGAGCAGGCGTCCCACACGACGTCGTCGTCGGCCAAAGACGTCCACCCGGCGATTGTCAAGCTGACGCTGCACTTTTCGTACTACCAGATCGTGGGTTCGACGGAGCGATGCCGGGCAATGCTCGAGGCATTCCAAGAGGTGATCCGGGACTACCAGTCGCCTGCAAATCAGACGGTGTCGCGACATCTGCAATCGGTTCTGTCGCACCAAATTGACTATCTCAAGACGGCGCGGCCATTAAGCATCAGCATGGGCAACTCGATCCGATGGCTCAAGCAGAAAATCTCCAAGGTAAGCATTGACATTTCGGAGGCCCAGGCCAAGCAGGAGCTTGTCGAAGAGATCGACAACTTTATTAGAGAGCGCATTGATGTGGCCGATCAGGTTATTGTCGAGTCCGCCTCGGGCAACATCGAGGACGGCTCCGTCGTCCTCACTTACGGACACTCGCTAGTGGTCAGAAAGGCACTGATTCGGGCCCAAGAGAAGGGTAAGCGGTTCAAGGTCGTGGTGGTAGACTCGCGACCGCTGTACGAGGGCAAGCGCATGGCGGCAGCGCTGGTGGAAGCGGGCATCCCGTGCACCTACATTATGCTCACTGCGCTCACCTACATCATTAAAGACGTGACCACGGTGATGCTCGGCGCCCACGGCATGTTCTCCAATGGCCTGCTGTACTCGCGGGTAGGGACTTCGATGGTCGCAACGAGCGCAAAGAGCAGGAACATCCCTGTTCTGGTCCTGTGCGAGTCGATCAAATTCACAGACCGCGTCCAGCTCGATTCTGTTACGTACAACGAGCTCGCGAACCCAAGCGTGCTTTCGAACGTGGCTATCACGCCGAAGACGGGGGCATCCGAGGCGATCAAGGCATTCAGAGAGGGCAACACCGACACGCTCAACATTCTATACGATCTCTCCCCAAGTGGTACTATCAAAAAGGTCATCACAGAGCTCGGTTCCCTGCCCGCCAGCTCGGTTCCAGTTGTCCTGCGAGAGTATAAAGCGACTTAATAAACCTTGCGTCTCGCACGTCCGCACCCCCCAGGGTTTTCAATTGATCTCCACGAGATTAAGTGATATTGGGGGACCAGTCCCCCAAACCCCCCTGTAGCTGGGGGCCCAGCCCCCAGACCTCCTATGGCTAGTTTATGAGGCGGCTACGGGGACTAATAGTATCTGAGTTCAAATAAAATGCTTCTATTTACAACATAAATAAATTAATCATTGCAGGGATTTGAGCCTAAAATAACAGTTAGTACTGAATGCCTCTTACAGCAGCCTCACTTACGTATCACCGCCGTTCTTCACTAGCAAACATCGCAGCACACGCGGATCGTTTCGCAATGCACGCACAACCTCTCGCTGCACACCAGCGGACGAGTCGAACTTCATGGAAAAGTGGTGGCCCAGGATATGGCTCTGTCGGTCCTTATTGATAATCTTGGGCAGGGGCCGCAACTGCATGTTGTTCACCTCACGAATAACGCCTCGGTTATTCACAATGAGCTTGCCGACATGTCGGCACACCTCCATGACGTCTGCGTTGTGCGCAGCGTACCGCACGATACCCACTACCTCGTACAGCATTTGTATGTCCTCGTCGGATGGTCGTCAAGGTGCACCGTGAATTTTTCACTTGGGCTGACTATAGCCGTGTATACTTCACGTGATATAACTCACGTGAAATCCACGTGAATTATAGATCACGTGAGTTACCCGGGCGATCTCCGTATGGCCGGGCAACGACGATGGGGCGTCCAGTGGGGGAGAGCGATGCATGCAGCTGCTGATTACACGGTTTCTCCGTCACCCTGCTGTAGGGTAATCTGGTATTTGGATTCGAATTACAGAGCCAGTAGGGCCCGTATATCCTGTAGAATCTCCCGTAAAACCAAGCAGAGGCGAATTGATCCCGTTGCTTGCTATTTAGCCTTCTTCGGAGGGTTGCGGGTTAAGGAGACGGAGGCGAGGTAAGATGGCCGTGTCGACGGTGAATTCCGAAGATGGAAGGTGTGTGAAGATGAACTCAGTGATACCCGAGTAACCACTACTATGGACGTACATGCCACTTTTACACGAAAACAAGAGGGTGATAAGCCGGGGAATTGGAGCATGGCATTGGTCCATAAAATTTCAGGCCTGACTCGTCCCCACCCCTTTGACGAGACATAAAAGAGCGTCTCCGCCGTTTTCATTTTTCACTTTTTTCTCCACACATATAATTTATTCATAATGCTGGCCACTGCTTTCCGATCCGCTGCCCGAATCGCCGTGCCACGAGTTGCTATTGCTCGAACCGTGGCCCGACCAGCCTTCCTCGGCCTGCGATTCTCCTCCAACCAGGTCAACAAGGAGTCCATTGCATTCACCTACTCGCCAGAGGGCCCAAAGGTCAAGTACTCTGAGGACCACGAATGGGTCGCTCTCCACGGCGATGGCACTGCCTTTGTCGGTATCACCAAGTACGCCGCTGACGCTCTGGGCGAGGCCACCTACGTTGAGGTTCCAGAGCCAGAGACCGAGGTTGAGAAGGGTGAGTCCATGGGTTCGGTCGAGTCCGTCAAGTCCGCTTCCGAGCTCTACGCCCCAGTTTCTGGCACGATCGTCGAGGGCAACCAGGAGCTCGCCGACAACGCTGCTCTCGTCAACGAGGACCCAATGGGTGCTGCTTGGTTCGGCAAGATCAAGGTTGCTGACAATGCCGAGTTTGAGGAGCTCATGGACAGCGAGGCCTACGAGGCCTTCCTCAAGGAGCAGGAGTAAAAAAAACCAAAATATGGAAAACCCCTTGTAACTTTTTTTTATGATTATTAACGCGTTTTCGTGTAATGCATTGTAACTATTCACTATCCTTAATCTTGTACCTATGCTTTAAGGGGAATCACATTTTCCTGGTCAATTGTGTTGAACAACGTTATACTACTGATTAGCGGTACAAATTTAACTGTACGACCATTCACCTTTGATTTTTCATATCTTGACGGGAATATTGTCCTTTTCCTATATAAACTCGATTGATTATTTCATACTCGTTGGACTCAATGGATAGAATAGTTGAAGATATTAAACACCCAAGAAACGCTGATGTTCAATGACACACAATTAAGATTGATCTGTTATGAGTATGCCAGATCAGATGGATTGAATATATTTCCTTTGCAATGGTATCAGCCCTTGGAACTTAAACTTTGTAAAGCAGCTGAGATGAGCCTTTTGTAGATCAAGCATATGGACCAGTTATGGATATAATTGCGAACAAAATTAGAGAAACAAGCCGTCGGCGATTATAATGGTTGCGGACTCGGACTGATAAAAAAATACAGTAGGAGTTAGCTGAAGTGTTATTATTAGGTAACGCTATGGGACCCGATCAACCTTTTTGACAATCTATCGTAGACAATGATGTGCTACGAAAAATGTTTTAAAGCAGCATTAGTGAACAAGCCTATTGATTGAGCGGTTTGTTAATATCTTTTCAGTTCAGTCAAATAATCCCAAAGCCTACCATGACAAATCATATTCTGAGTAAAGTGTTTAGTATAAAATTTTGATTTTCTGCAAAGATAAGCCATGTCGTCAGAATTACCGCTCTGGAAATTTATTTACCAAAGAGGACACTTAACTCAATTATCTAGTGTGTCTAATAGTCGATTAGTCTAGCCATGAAAAACACTTTCAGGGTTTGAAGTAAAATACTTCGTTAAATCCACACAAGAAATTTTAATTGTAAGGCAACAGAGTATAAATATCCATCAAAATTATTGCAAAGACATACCTCCTGGTAAAGAAAATATAAAAAATTAGAAATTACCAGATAACTTTTAAGATTTATTTCCGTATTACCTTCAAAACTATATAGTTATATAGTGCTGCATTTACTCTATGAACAATTAAATAAATGCTCAGTGAAATATGTTGCCTAATGGCCATGGTTGAGTCCACTTGTACTATTATAAAAATGAACAGTCTCCAAAGATAAAAAGCCCTTTTCTAAAACTTGAGAGCAAGTTAACCCTAATAATTCTCAACATCTTGGGCGTACGGCTACCCGTTATTGGGCCATGCCACATAAAATATCATCGAGTCAGATAATGTTGCAGAATTTCCTGACAAGTTGCCGGGACTTGAGGACATTGTGCTTGGCCAGCCAAGAGGAATAATAGTCTGTTTTGGCAGGCACTCGTCTCCGGACAAAGCAGCTTGTCCCCTGGATGCACGGCTGAACTTGAGACAACATACACCACAAAACACCACAATATAAAGCAATCATATATGTTGTACTACTCTGCCCTATGAAAAAAAGCACAAGTTTCCTATGGAGAAGATGCTTTCATTTGCTAAAATGATAGTTAATTTGCAATGCGCCAGAGTGGTTACTCAACATTATAAAAACATTTGGGCAACAGCCTACGCACCCTTAATAGTATAGAGCACGACTAGTCCCACAGAATTGCACTGAATATTAGATTAGGGCTTGTGCTGATCATTTCAGACCTTTGAAGAACCTGTTGTATTCCATCACAGTCACTCCGAGTATTAAAATGGGGGGCTATACCCCCCCCATGTGTCGGTACACTGTAACCAAGTGTGTAACTACCACTCCACATAGAAAGTTGGATACGCTTACATAATAACATTACCAAGATTAGTCAGATCACGTTGTCCGGGGTCGGGACAAGACACGATGCGGCACTTTGACAAGACCCCCCACTAGACAAGATGAGCGACGGACTGCTAGAAGCACCAGCGACAGGCGAGCGGCGGCGCAGCTCGGAGGTGGACGGGATCCACGCGGCCATGCCGAGCCACATCTCTCCTGCTCAGCTCTACTCTACAGACAGCGGCCGGCTCTTCCACGCCGGCAAGATCTGCATCGTGCTCGTAGGGCTGCCTGCCCGGGGCAAGACCCACCACGCGGTGGCGCTGACGCGGTACCTGCGGTGGCTCGGCGTCAAGACCCACGCGTTCCACCTCGGCGACTACCGGCGAAAGCTCTCGCCGCCGGACTTCAAGGTGCCGGACGACTACTTTATGGAAAACGCCTCGGCGGCGACGGTTGAGTTCCGGCAGAAGGTTCTCGACGCGTGCATGCGGGACATAGACCATTTCCTTGAGGCGGAAAGCGGGCAGGTGGCGATCTATGATGCGGTCAACGCGACGGCGCGCCAGCGGCGACGGCTTGCCCAGCGCCTTACGGACCGCGGCGTTCAGGTGCTGTTTGTGGAGTGCCTCTGCACGGATGAGGCACTAGTGATTCGCAATATTCGCGACGTGAAGCTGACCTCGCCGGACTATGCCAACATTGACTTTGACCAGGCGGTGCGGCACTACCTGCGGCGCATTGAGCTGCGCATCCCGCACTATGAGCCCATCAACGAGCCCGAGCTGAGCTATGTCAAGTTGATTAACGCCTCTGACAAGGTGATCATCAACGGCGCCCAGCGTGGGTACCTACACCACCGCATTCTATTCTACCTCATGAACTCCAAGATCAGAGTGGGTTCCATCTTCTTTGCGAGGTCAGGGCATTCTACGGCTGAGTCGGACTACGACTACAAAAGCGACGAGCCGCTTTCGGAGGAGGGCCGAAGGTATGGGGAGAAACTATGGGAGACCATTTCCAAGCACCTGGAAGAGCGCCGGGAGCGCATTCTGCAAATGCACCGTAACCAGAACATTGACCGCAAGCTGCTGCGCAAAGTGCGCTATGACCATGAGAAGGATGCGGCCCCCGGTGAGATCACTCCACCCGTGACGTCGGGGACCTCCACGCCCATCTCCTCGGCGGACGCGCGGGCGGTGTCGACTATTCGTGCCGACGAGGTCAACCTGCACACCATTTCCAACATGACAGTGTGGAGCTCTACGCGGAAGAGAACGGTCGAGACGGCGGGCTACTTTGCCAAACATGGGCTGCGGGCGACCCAGCGCACGCAGCTCAACCTCATGAACCCTGGCGAAGCGGGAGTCCTTTCCGATGAAGAGCTCAAGGCAAAATACCCCATTGAGTACGAGAACCACAAGAAGGACCCATATCACCACCGATACCCGCGTGCCGAGTCGTATCACGACGTGGCAGTGCGAATGGAGCCGCTGATCATGGAGATGGAGAGGATATCGGGGGACCTGCTGATCATCGCCCACGAATCAGTGCTCAGGGTCCTCTACGGATACTATATGTCGCTCTCGGTGGCGGAAATACCTTTCCTCAGTTTCCCGCGCAACGAGATTGTCGAGATCATCCCCAACGCTTACATCAACCAGTCCAACCGGATTCCCATCGATGGCGTGGACCCGTAGACATTTTATACATAAAATTCGCTGCTTTTTGGATCTTTGTAGCCCTCCTCAAACCTTTGTACTCTCCCCAGAGCGTGACGAGATTTCCAGAGAAGGGATATCTAGTTGTGCCATGAGTCTTCAAAGAGGACCAACGGCGTAACGAGATTTTCGAAGAGGACTAATTGCGTAACGCAATTTTCACAGGGTGTGTAATGAGTACTTCAAAACAGCGGATAGCACGATCTAGTATATTAAAGCAAAAACACAAGAGCTACTCCTACTCTACCTTGACGAGCAGCTTCATTTTCATGCGGTCGCGGCGCCACTCAACGTACTCATCGCGCACAAAGCTCGCCCTCTCGCCCGCCGTATCCTTGACATAGAACCACCGCGCTGGCCAGGTATCCAGCAGCAGATCAACAATGCCTAGATCCCGCAGCAGCACAACAAACATAAAGTACGCTACGGCCACAGCCACGCCAATCCCCACCCCGGCCAGCACCTGGCTGCCCGAGTGGTAAAACAGGTACACCCGCGAGTAGCACACGAGCGCCGAGAAAAGCGCCGAAGAGACTCCGCGCAATAGCTTCTTGCGGGTAGAGAAATGCCGTACCCGGAAGAGCATCCACAGGCACAAGTACGTGGTGTAAAATGCCATGAACTGGGCATGCGCCGAGGGCATGCCGTACCCATATCCGACTAGTCGTTAGCACATAGTTATAAAGAGCCAGATCTGCTACTTACACCGCGGCCGCTCCTCCTTGATGACATGCTTGAGGTACTGGTTGACGGCCTCACAACCGACCTGGCCAGCAAACATGAGGATCGTCTCTGCCTCTCGGCGAGAGAAGATGAGGGTAATGTAGATTATGATGAGCGCCTGGGGTGCGAGAGAGACCCACGCAAACAGAAGCCCAAGCAGGTCGTCGCTATGATAGATGACGTGTGTAAAGTCGAGGGCAATGGGCCCTGCGGGGCCCTTGGAGACGAGAAACCCGTGAATCAGCGAGATCAGGTCCTCCATCTCGACAGCGTGGTGTTTCGGTAAGGTTTTTTCGGGCGTGTCGTTCATCGGCTGCATATGAAAGATGCTCCGAGGGTAATTTTTCCCTCCCAACACTTACCCCTGAATCTTGCGTCAATGCATCATCATCATCACCATCGCCTTGCGTCTATTGGTCGGCCGAATACACCGGCATTTGACGGGGATTTTGTGAGGTAGACAACGACCGAAAGAAATAAAGGAGAATGGCTGGAGGGATCTGGAGGAAAAGCTGGAGGCTAGGAAGTGTGGCAGCCCTGACTGGGCGTTTACTCCAGCGGGCCATAATATTCGCATTCTAAATTATACTGAGAGGATGGTTCGGTATTAATTAATTATTTTCGGCGTTTACTATTTCGTAATAAATTGTGGCCGATCATTTATTAACCAACCGCCAGGAAGAATCTCCAAAGACCAACAACTCAAAGACAAAGGCATGAAGCAACCTGTATTACGGCATTTTTTGACGTGGCATGAGTCAGCATGGCCGTTGAAGCGCCGTACAGGCTTACGGCTTTGAAGATTGATGCCGTGCAATTCATTTATTGATATTCCTGCCTCTATTGATACTTGTGTATTGATGCTAAGGCAATTAAAAGTACTGATGTATGATGGGAGACTGGAGACTGCAAACTATCAAAGCTAGAGGGTCGACGCCGTTTATCATCTCCACAGTGGGATTGGCTATATTCACAGACCTGTTTCTCTATGCCTCGGTGGTGCCCGTAATCCCGTTTGCATTTGTAGACCGTATGGGCGTGGACCCGGGCGACATTCAAAAATGGGTGTCGATATCGCTAGCGATATACTCTGCGGCCATGTTCGTTGCTGCGATCGTGTTTGGCTATGTCAGCGACCGTATATCACATCGGCGCAGCCTCATGCTGCTGGGGCTTGTCGCATTGGCCGGCTCAACTGTTATTCTCTGTCTCACAAGGTCCATTGCTGTCTACCAGGTGGGCAGAATGCTTCAGGGCATTTCCAGTGCCGTGGTGTGGACGTTGGGGTTTGCAATGGTGGCTGACTGTGCTCTTTTTAACAGGACCACCAAAATCGCTACCCTCATGGGGTATCCGTCAATGGGGTTTAGTTTGGGCATGTTCTTGGGTCTTGTGCTAGGCGGGATTGTGTACACCAAGAAAGGGTACTACGAGGTGTACTACATGGGCTTTGGCGTGCTGGCCTTGGACATTGTTATGCGATTGTTGGTTTTGGAGAAAACAGACATGGTCAAATTGCTGATTAAACATGGTTATACCAGTGAGGTTGATGATATTCTTCGTGTCATTGAAAATGACCAACCGCAAAACGACCAGCCACGGATTTCTACAGATTCACGAATTTCTACAAATTCACGGAGTTCAACAAACCCACACAATTCCAGTGAGCCACGCAATTCAACGGATACAATAGACAGACGCCCTTCAACAGAGCCACACACAATACCTCACGGTATAATGGAGCCTTCAACCGACAGCCCAACAAACGCCACAATAGACTACAACGCCATCATTGGAAACATTGAAAAACAAACCAAACCAAGCTATGTACTTCAGTTCAAGGGCCACGATGTTCCCGCATTGTTCGTCTTGCTCAAGTACTCACAAGTCCTCAGTGCCGTGCTTATATGTCTTTTGGTCTGCTGGATGATGGCCATGCTCGAGTCTACACTCACTATCCATCTATCCGAATTGTTCCACTACGACTCGCTCCAAGCATCCCTGGTGACCATCGCCATTGCCGTTCCGGCATTGTTCGACCCATTATGGGGCTATCTCTCAGACAGGCTCGGGTCCAAAATCATCATCACGGCTGGGTTTATCCTGTGCATCCCTTTTGCTATTCTCTTGCGCGTCCCGAGCCACGACTCCACTGGCGATGTTGTAAAATTCATTGCATTGCTATGTCTTTACAGCGCTTCTTTGTCTATGGTCATGACGCCATTGTTTGCAGAGCTTCCTAATCTAATCAGCCCTATTGAGCAGCAGTACCCGGGCATTTTCGGGCCAAGCAAGGGAATCGCTCAAGGATACGCCCTCATAAACATTGGGCTGGCAGCTGGATCCGTCATTGGACCATTCCACGCTCAGGCCGTTAGCGCCTCGGGAGGATGGAACCTTGTCACCCTTTCTCAGGGTATCATCGGTGCCGCAGGGGCTGTTCTGTCTCTGCTCTTTGTCCAGTATAACTTGCCAAAAAAGCTCCTCAGACGCCACAGCACCGCCAAAATGGAGACGACCGAAACGAACAATCATCAATCATAACTCGCTCCAATTAATTTATTTTGAGGCGGAGACTAATAGTATAATCAATTCAAGTGTACATAAACCAAAGATTAATCCTTGATGAGGCTGATCTTTTCGCAGCTCTCAGGAGCAAGGTCTTGATAGAACATGACGGCCTTCAAGTTGTAATGGTAAGGGTCGTTGGCACCAGTGCAAGCATAGAATCCATCTTGGCCATTAAAGTTGAGAACATTGTCGTCGTCAAACGTATATCCTGTTTGCCAGCTGTTAGTCTCAGGGTCGGTCAGAACACCGATCTCCAAAAAGTTGGAGGTGATAAGTGCCCCATATGGGTACTCCATTCCTTCCACTTGGCTAAGCAGAGAAGTGTCTTGGAGATAAAAGCTGTTGGCAGTATATGGCGTATCAACGAAAGCATAGTTGATTCCGGCGCCTTCGTGGAGATAGCTTACAAAATTGCCATCAATGTCACTGTCAGCCTTGACCTTGAGCTGGAACTGCTCTGGTCCTCCTGCAGTTGGGGCGGCCGAAACAGAACCCAATAGGGAGGCAATGGCAGCAGTGGTAACAGTTGTAAACTTCATGGTTAGTTTCTCTTCTGAACTTGAAAAAAACTGGTCTTATACTCTGGATTTATATATCAATCCAGCCTAAAAATAGGACTATATATTTTTATTATTGGCATGCATATTTCCATTTGACAGCTGAAATGCCGAAGCGATCGATGTGTTCATAGACCGACAAGTTTTAGCCGCATGCGCGGGGTACTACAGGGCGGGATACGATGATCCATTTGGTGAAACTGGTCGTTTGAGCAATCACTGTCGATCTACGGCGTCTCGAAAGAGTGACCAGCCATCATTATATGTGCCTAGGAAATCTCTATTATTTAGCTTGATAAAACCTGCTATTCTATAATTGTTAGATGTAGTGGTGGATTCGACCAGGCATATAAGACGATGCAGGGTGATAATATTGAGAGTGAGTGATGCACCACTACGTAATTGTAAACCTAATTTTAGATTTGAACCGATTGTCCCACTGAGCAATTGTGTTCTGAGAATATCGTACCATACTTGAACGGTAAGCCGTAGAAAAGAGCCCACAGGTTGAAAACATTATGAAAGAAGCCTCGCCCCGACCCAGGTGGGGCGAGGAGTGCAATGAGGAGCGTGACGTTAATAACGAAGAGGAAGGCAAACTCCTCATCTCAGTGCGGCGAGACGTGGTGTATTACAAGCATGATCGGTACATCCGCCATGTGCAGATTCGGAGACGGCGGTTAGAGAGCGTAGTGGCTGATAACAGGGCGGCGCTGGATATTTTTAAGGGCCAAATTGCAGCCGGGGTAATACGGCATATAGAGGTTGAGTTCCGTCAACAGACGATCTATAGAAGAATTGTCTACGATATCGAATCGTTTCTGAGGACCCCGAAAATAGAGTCCGTTAACCTGATTGTATACCATGCAGAATTTTTGGTGGTTACTATGTTACGTAAGTATGCCAAAAGCGTTTCGAATCAACCACCAGTGGTACCTTCAGTGGAGTACCCATCGCGCCTGGCAGAGATTCAGCCAGAGTATGTGCTTCGTATTAACCAGGCCCTTGGCAGCATTGTAAAGCAACAACGCCTGGTCCGACTCAGCATTACTCCATTACAGAATTAGCTTTCCATAATGCTACATTTCATTAATTGACGCTCCGAAATGGTAGGCCCGTGTAGGAGATATTCCTTTATTATTATTATACTGTTATGCAAGACTAAAGCCCCTAAATCCGTGACGATAAAAGGTGAATAAGTATGGCGAGGACAAGCTGGTAAACGCAAAATTAATACATTTATATACGGGCGAAATCGCTTTTTTCTCTATAATACCAATGGCTAATTTGTAAGGGGTCTGATGAGCACAAAGTAGAGCCAGATAATGAGTTTGGAGATTTGGTCCTTGGTCGCCATTGTGATACCCTGGGTAAAGAACCCTCGCAGAACCTGGCCCTTTGCTCCCTGGTAGACACCAGCCAGCCCCTCGCTCTTGTAAACGTCCGTCACATCAGTAATGACCTTGAACGTAAGAGCGCTCTTGAGCTTCTCTATTTGAGTCGGCTCATCCCCGACAACAAATTTCACCGGCTCTCGTCGCTCACTCTTGGCCTGGGCCTGCATTCGCGTCTTAGACAGCATCCACGGATAGGTCATCAGAGTGGCAATGATCTTAGCACACGCAGAGAGGAAAAAGAGCTCTGTGCTTGTGGGATTGTCCCGACGCTTTCGAGGAATGAGAATAGCCTTGAGGTATTGGAAAAAGTAGTAGGTCAGCGACGGGTTCAGCGACAGTAGCACTACCGCTCGATAGCCCGTCCAGAACCCGGTAATGCCCTTATCTCGCCAAATGTCCCGAATGACCTCGCGAACTGGCTTCCGAGCACCCTCAGCCTGTTGTCGAGTCACAATGTTGTTCAATGGCGACGTAATGAACTTGCAGAACATGCCAGCCACGGTGCCGATTGCCAACTCCTCAGCCACCCCCAGAGTCGCCGGGGCACGCCCTGTCACAGATCGCTTCTTCAGATAGTTGACACGCCTCGACCGAATATCCTCGTAGGCGAAAAAGTAGAAGAACGCTGAGGACATGGTCGCGATCGTGTCTCCAGTGGCACCGGAGTAAAACTCCTTAATGCCGCCTTCCCGATACACCTTGATGAAGGTGTCTACAATGCCATCGTACTTCTTATCCTTGGTCTTCTTCTGTACCTGGAGCCGTGTGATGACCACAGCAAGTGGGTAGAGCGACAGGTTGGCCACAGCCCCTCCAACAGCGCCGGAAAAGGCGGTTGCTAGAGGCGGAATATCGCTGGGTCGTACAATCTTCTTCTTGTCTGCCATAATGAAGGTATGTCCATTCAATCCCCCCTAACTCTCCACGGTTTTTATACACTTCAAATGCCAGTCCGAGGATTGATTCCGTTCAAGTCAGCCAATCGGACCACGCATGTGAACGTAGCCGTGCTTGTCGCCTTATCACATGCAAATCACTTCCCCGCGACTTTTTAATTCACGGGCCGATATTATTTCATCTAACGATATATTAATACTTTGAACGTTTTTGGGGATCCTAGTGGCTTATATATCCGTTGGCAATTAGCACGGCTAGGAGACTTCAGTTTTCACAATGTACGAGCAGATTGCTGGGCCGCGGCATTGGAAAAGATTTGTTATGCTGTAACTAAATTTGTCTCCGGGTTGCAGTATTAATGCAGACTGGATTAATGAGGTACTATGCCAAAGGCTCTTTCTGCTCCAGGACAAGCTATCGAGCGTCCAATTGCAGCGGTGTATTCTCGCTCAGTTACGACCTATTTTTTAAGCTTCGTTCTATATTTATGTAAGATTAAATTAGAGCTTGGTAGAATTGTGGAAAGGTTGGTAACTCGTATAAATTGCTGTAGCCAGGTTGTTTACCAGCAATGACCAGAACCATGCCCTGGCTAGACAGAATGGCTAATATAGACCTCCACCCGCTCAATTTTGAAAAGGTCAAAGTATCCGATAGCGAAATGGAACCCTATGTTGATATAGAGGTTGATACCCACCCATTTGAAGAATACCTTGAACAAATACGACAGCAAATATCAGAAGAAGTCAAGCAAAAGACAAAGAAGAGTATGTGAAAGGCATGGAATTTCAATAACTAATTGGCGTAGATTACGATACTGGCCAGGTGGAAGAGCTGGAGAAGAAGATTATATCTATGGAAATGGAAAACAAGTCGCTAAAAGAGCAGCTGGTCAGCAAACAACAATCTGAATCGGATTACAAGAGCCAACTGGAAAATTGCAAGATGCTGTGTAATAATTTTGCCATGGAGAAGAACAAAATTTCCATGCAGCTCATATCCTGCCAGTCCCATTTGTTTGAAGTGATGACCCAGAAGGAAACTCTCACTGTTGACAAGTGCGAGCGGGACTCGATTATTGAAATCACTCACATGCTACGCATGCTTTTGTCGACACGGTCCATTACCCCTGCTCAGGCTACACGACAGCTCATGTTCCTTAACACTGACAGGTTTGTCAAGAGTATCTCCTCTGAGCGCTTGAACTCGTTTTCAAATGAAGTTATTGAGAATGAGGGTAATAGTGGTGATTCCGTGATCGATAGCCAGGGGGTGGAGATTGAAAACCTTAAAAAGGCTGTCGAATTTTACAAGGTCAACTCTGTGTCGTCTTACCAAATGCGAAGAGCTTTTAAGCACATTATTCGATTGTTGGAGAGTCGTTCTGCATTCCCATCGCCTCCTGATATGGCGTCCAACAGCGCAAAGACATCGTCATCTGGCACATTTCACGATTCACAGTTCTTTGAGCATTTGTCGACTACTATTGCTGACTTTGAGATGGCAGTGTCCAAGGCATGGGCTTTATGGCGCACGTATGGCGATAATGACCATTCTACGAGGATGCAAGCTCAGCATTTGGCAAAGATGCTTGAAAAATTCAAGGCAAAGCAACAAACCACATTGGAGAACTTTCTTTCCCAGTCTTACTAGTCGGACCACTAATTACAATTAAGTGCATAGAGCTAATATAGTGTTTATTCATTAATAGCCGCGTTGCATGAGCACCCAAGTGTCAATACCTGCCCCATATATTATATCATCGCGTCCACTTTGACGAATTCATCCCTAGATCGCACCACAATAATGTTTCATTAAAGCACTTCAATGATTTCTCCGTCATCGTCGTCTTCCTCTTCAACAATCTTCGGTGTTTCCTCCTCGTCTCGCATGATCATATTTACGAGCCGCTCGCATGGCTCTCGAACCTCGTCATCGTCAAGGTTCTTATGCAGTTCTCTAATGACAGGATAGACCTGCTTCTCTCGGAAGTAATCTCGCACTTTCCGAGTCGAGCTCAGCAGCAGCAAACACTCGACCAAGATGATCAAAATATCATGCACCGGCTCTCGCTTCTTGTCTTCAGGCATAAACTGGAGCTCCTCTGGCAACTCCAGCATCTCGTCATCCTTGATCTCGTCAGTGCCTGCTATCAGCGGCTTTAGGAGATACGGCAGAATGTCGATATTCTCGTCAAACACAAGCTTGTCATGGCTCTTCACGTCGAACAAAGAGTTTTTAATTGTCGATACCACTCCTTCTCTTCGGATTTTAGATTCATGGGCGGTAAAAACGAGAAGTTTGGTGATGGGGACTACACCATCGTATTCCTGCTCTGCAACAAAGTAATCCCGTCCCTGGGTGAACCGCGAGACATCCATGAAAAAGTAGGACAGGTAAGCAAAGTCTGCATACTTATTGAGGCTTCTATCGGAGCCCTTGACAAAGCAGTCCATAAGACAGTCCATCAGGTACTCAGACTTGAAGGCATCCTCGTCCTTCACAAGAGGCATTGGCCGGTTCGGGTTATCCGCGACAGGCGGAGCTGGCTTGACCCGCTTAGCCTTCATCACAACAGTTACCTGATCGTTCTTTGCGAGATTAGCCAGCAAAATAGCAAACAAATCGGCGTTGACTTCACTGAGATCAGTGATTCGGTTCGCAACCTCCTTGACAAACACCTCGTCGGAGGCCAAAAAATCCAGAACCGCCCGGTCATCACATAGGTTCACAAGGATTTTGACAGCGTGGCCAACAGCATACGCAGGCTTGGAGTGGATCAGGGCCTTAAGATCTTTGATGGGACGGTAATCCTCACCTTTGAAGATAAACGTCTGAGAACCCTGTGAGAAACCCACAAGGTTCTCTAGGGCGATATGTCTAATCTGGGGTTGGCCATGATGCAGGAACCCCACTAATTCCATCAACTCTTTTGACATTTTTTTGGCGAATAATCTGATTTCAAACCTAC
Source organism: Blastobotrys mokoenaii (assembly GCA_003705765.3). Taxonomy (NCBI): domain Eukaryota; kingdom Fungi; phylum Ascomycota; class Dipodascomycetes; order Dipodascales; family Trichomonascaceae; genus Blastobotrys; species Blastobotrys mokoenaii. The sequence goes on from PPJM03000007.1 coordinate 198,888, forward strand.
GCTATTAGATCTGTCCCTGAAAAGTGATCGGCATTATATTTTTACCAGTCCACAAGTTACGCCTATGGCGTTCCTCAATATACGCTCAGATTTCCATAAGGCGCAGTCCTAGTATATATAGTACAAGAACACCATGCTGAGACCTTTAAGTATTTTAAATATTTGTGTCTAATGGTCAGCTTAACTGTACTTCTACACTAGTGATTTGAGCATGTGAAGTGATACCTCTCGGCTACTCTTTTCATGATCGTATGGCTGTTGGGACTAACACCGTATCATTCGACACTATTAAACCCCCTTTCCCGACTCTACCAGGGTAATTCTCCAACTATAGGGGTTATAGCATGGTCTCGGTATGTAGGTAATGGAGGCGAAAGGTTTGTTGTTAACATTTGAAAACTTAGAAGGCGGAAACGTACCTTAAATCACTGGATGAGGCCCGAAGCTCTTCGTCATGGACGAGAGTTCCTGAGCTGGCCAGGAAGGTGACGAAGCACTCCCCGGAACACGCAGCAATGGCACGGATCGCTGTGCTTGAAGAGATGCTATACACACAGGTCCTCTCAACCAATTCCGACCGTCTTGCAGCCCAGAGTGTGCGGGATAAGGCCGAATTAAGGGCTATTGCTGACGAGCTGCGGGACCTTGAATCTCAGGGAATGAGATCTATCGAAGACAAATACACCTGCAAAGTTATCTATGCACACTGTTTAGTCCTTTTAGGTGATTTTAAAGGTGCAATTGAGTCGTTAGTACGGCTAGAGCCTCCTAATGCCCCTCAAGGGTATATTGCGGCGACCATTCTCCGTCACAAAGCTGTCTTGGGAATGGCTCTAGAGGCTGATTTGCAGCCCGATGAGGCAATTGAGGCGTATGGGAGCGTAGAGCCAACTAGATCAGACTCGCATGAGATTCTGGCGTGGGCCGAGGTGTTGTTTTACCGATATAGCATGCTAGCGACTACGAGGACCTATAACGACCACCAGCGTATCCTGTCAGCATACAGAGGCTATATGGCGGTTTCCAAGACGATGCGGCAGGTAAATCATCTTCCTGCGGCTGTGTCTGACAGGCAATTGAAGCTGCTGAATGCATATCTCGTATACATGTCGTCTCTTGTGCAAAAAGGGGACCCAGATGGATCACGGGATGAGTTGGCGACCATCTCTGAAATGTACGAACATTACCTTTTCTCGGGTTCGCGTCTACCGGCCGCTACGGACTCAAACGCGGCAATTGAAGAGTACATTGATGTCCTGATCCGGGACTGGGAGCAGATTGTTCCACAAGTAGACCAGGACGGAGCTCGTGTAGTCATATCAGACCCTGCTCACATTCAGTACACGCAGCGAGTGTTGTCTACCTTACGCAAAGCGGCTCTTCTCACATTCCATTCGTGCCCCATTATGCGACACCATGCCACTGTGTGCGCTGCACTGGGACTCTTTGATGAAGCGCTGCTCAGCTTCCAGACATATGAAGCATACCAGAGCAAATTTAAACTGCGTGAAGAGACTGGGGGAAGCTCTGAGAACGCTACAGGTGACGATGACTTTTCGGCAATCAAGGCATTTTTGCTGGCTATTGAACTGACTATTAAATACAAACAGGATGCTACTAAAGCCCACTCCTTAGCTATGCAGCTTCTAGAGTGGGCTCCGAAAGCGCTGTGCAACAAAACAGAAGCCCAGAAGAACCTGGTTGCTTCGGCATATGCCATCATTGCCGATGCCAGTGTCTTTGTCGGCGCACAAGCAGTCGACAGAGCCAAATATCTCGAACATATCGGTTTTGCGCTCCAAAACTACGCCTCTTCACTCAATATAAACCCAAAAAACACCCGTGTGCAGGTAAACTACGCCGTCCAGTTGGCCCGTAACGGGCGAATATCAGAAGCAATTGATGCTACAAAGAAGGGCCTTGTATATAAGCAGTCGAGTATCACAGGGTGGCACTTACTGGCGCTCCTTCTATCGGTTCATGAGGAGTATGATACAGCCATTAAAGTCATCAACAGTGCTATGGGGATTGAACTCGAGCAACCTGTGTCTGAACGAATCAAGCACCAACTTATCGAGATGAAAATGACCCAGGTAGCTTTGATTGAGGCTACTGCTGGTTCGAGCGTTGCTTTGGAGCGAGTTCCGGAAGTCCTTGCTCTATACGCAGCAATGTATCCAGAACACGACGAAACTAAGGAACAGGACAATAGCAATACGTCAATTAACGAGAAGCTGATGCCAACGAAATCGCGGCGATCGCGGCTCGGTAGGCGATCGCGGTCTCTTCGGGAACGCGACCGTTCAGCTGCTGTTGCGCAGGCCAACGGTTCGAGCAATGGGGTAGCAAAGCTTCAAAAAGTGAAAGCTGGTGACGAAGTAGAGCAACTCAGGAGTATTTGGTTGTGGATAGCCGGGCTCTACCGTCGATCGGGTCTATTTTCAGAGGCAGAACAGGCTATTATCCAAGCTGAGGACATTTACGGCCCCTCTGCAGAGTCGCGAGCAGAACTGGGCATTCTTCTTTCTGCAGAACGCCCCGTACATGCCTTGGAAGAGTTTGAGGCTGCTCTGGATGAGGACAGCGACAACTTCAGAGCTGCGCTTGGGTTTGCACAGCTTGTCGTGAAGCATTCAACGAGTTGGGGGGATGGTGAAGTTGATATTAGCGAAGACGCTGAACCTCCGGTACGTCAGCTCTTCCTCTCAGAGCGAGATGAACTGGCTGCCCGATCACGGGCAATGGGCCTACTTGAACTATTGTCAACGCGACGACAGGGCAGGAATTCTTCGGAGTGCTTCTACCTGCTGTCACAGCTCTATGAGAGGGCGGCCCGGTCAGACAACGCTCAGGAAGCACTATGGAAATGCATCAAATTCGAGGAGAGGAGACCAGTACGAGACTATTCCTGCATATACTACAAAACTCCTATGTAATCTGTACTATACAAGCCCACCTATGGAGAACCGAGAATTATAAACACTTTAAATTTCGGAAATGTAATCGTCCTAGAACCGAAAGAATTTCTACAAAGCTGATTTAACGGTTTCTAAATTATATTCGACGCTATATCCAAGCCGAAGGCTCTTCATACCCAATTTCAGAACTATAATAGATCTCTTTTAACTCCTCAGGGTGATGGCGCCCAACCTCTTGGACTCATGATAGAACTTGACGGCTGACAGCTATAAATTGACCGCACTTTTACGCCTAATTTAAATGAACCGGTGCTACAAAAGTTCCAGGGGCCGGCCCCCCATAGTAGATAGATAAAATGTCTTCACTGAAGATTGGTTCAAGTCAATTGCATTAGCTCTGTTCTTCAAGTTTGATAAATTAGTAATGCTCCCCAAGAATAAACAGCATATTGGATAATCACGCGTCCACCAGTCCATAGAACAAAGTCCAGGTAAGCACAAAACTCGAAAGCCCAGACAGCATGTCATCGAGCCAAATATCGTTAAACGGCTTCAGCACGTACTCCCTCGGACGTCCCTGCGCTACAAACATGTGGATCATTCCGCCAACCGCTAGACTACACGCCAGATAAAAGAGGAACCCATACTGCGACTCGAGGCGAAGAATACCTGCCCCGATACCGATTGCCAGCGAAGTCACATTCCGCACAAACTGGATGGACTACCAAGATTAGCTACACCCGATCACTTATATTCCACCTACCTTTTTATTGCTCTGAATGTTGTCGCCATACAGCGGCGATATCTGTGCCTCCTTCTGGTCCTCCATGTTGGTTGTACGGGACTTCCCAAACCGGCGACAAAATCATCACCGACCACCACACGATGGGTTCAAGGTAAGTGGCCGGGAAGATATTTGAAGCTGAGCTGACGGTTACAGTTGCAAGGACCAGAGGAATCAAGTGGCGATTTGCCTACAGAGGTCGCCGTGTGTGCTGATAGACAGGCATACGCCTAAGGAGTGTGTGACCGACGATCAGCTAAGGAAGGAGCTTCCAGAGCAGTGTCGGTTTCACCTTATGGCCTTTATGGAGTGTAAGAGAGGCATGGTTGACATGAGGAAGAGGTTCCGGGGGAATGGGCGAATGTCTACGGGCAAGTATGACGAGAAGCTGGCCCAGCTGTCCAGTGGGAACTACGATCCAGATGAGGAGCAGCGGCTCCTTGCTGGTGCTTTGAAGAAGGATTAGTGAGTGTTTTGTCTGTTCTTGTAAATAGTAAATATTTATTTCATTGTTGTCTATTGTAGGTGGTGTTATGAATATCTGCATTATTAAATGTTTTGGTGAATGTTCCTACTACGATAAGGACTATCATTAGAAGTTAAAGGTAAACCTCTCATCAGCAATTTCTGTTGATACCATCAATGGCATCCAAGTAAGTGAACCAGCGTCAGCCGTTTATGATCTCTCCCAGTAAGTTTTCGGTAGCTGCTTGTTCAGCACTATCCATGGAAATAACGACCGGCAGCGATTAATATCGAGAAAAGTAATTCAATTTTGGTATGCTCTAGTTATTATATGCATCTGTTACACTCAGCACTGCTGACCAACTCTGTCAATCTCAGCAATCAACCGGTCAATCGTTTCCCCACTGACTACAGGAGAGTTAATAACAACCCGGAAGAATTCACCCCGCCCAAGGGCATCCGGAGCAAAGTCAATGAGGAACTTCTTGCTCTTATGCAGCTCGTAAACAATTTTCCGGGTGAGCTTGGAGTTCTCCTCTGGCTGAGCCAACAATTGTCCCCCTGGTTTGTAGAAGAAGCAAGTCTGTAGACATGGTGGAGGGAATTCCGATACTAGCTCAAAGTTAGGGTGGTCCTTGACCCGCGTCGCAAGGTACCTGGTCACATCGAACGCGTGGTCAATTCGCTGCCCGTAGCCCTCGCGGCCATACCAATGCCAGCCGAGATAGAGCTTAACTGCGTCTGGACGTCGGCCACAGCCCATTGTGGCATCAGCGAGGTCATAGAGCTCGTCATCGTCATCACGGTGGTTGTGGAAAAGATATGGAGCTTGCAGCGAGTTGGCAGTCTGCATCACCCGCTTATCAGGCAGGAGAAGGAAAGAACAAGTAGTAGGGACACCCAGCATTTTGTGGGGATTGACAGTGAGACTATTGGCTTTTTCGGCCCCGCTAAGCTTGTATCGCTGCTTCTCCGAGAAAACCACATTACCACCCCAAGAGCCGTCTACATGGAACCACATGTTGTGCTCCTTGGCCAAGTCAGCAATGGCATTAAAGTCGTCAAACGACCCATACACAGTCGTTCCAGCGGTAGCGTTGATGTACAATGGAGTGTACCCGTCAACCTTGGCCTGCTCAATTTTCTGGCGCAAGTCATCTACAATCATTCGACCATCAGGGGACACCTTAACCTTGAACACCGCTTCGCTACCGAGGCCGCAGAATATAGCAGCTTTCTCAACACTGTAATGGGCGTGCGCCGAGGCGAAAACGGCAAACTTGTACGCACCGTTGCCCTTGGTCTTGGTTTCTGGGTACAAAATGCTTCGCGCAATCGTCAGACTAGTCGAATTCGAGTAGGAGCCACCGGGGAAGGTTAAGCCACCCGAGTGGGGGCCCGTGAACCCAAATAGCTTGGCGTACTCGTGGCCCGTCTTATTTTCAATAAGCGTAAGGGCAGGGGATACGGTAAAAACATGCGAGTTAGTGTTGAGGATAGAAAGCAGCAAATCAGAAGCCACGCCCACCGGGTTCGTCGCAGCATAGAGCTTATCGAGGAACCCTTGATTCCAAGTAACCACTGAGGTGTCGAGCAGCTGATCAGCCTCCCGCAGTAGGCCCTCTGCACCGCTACCATACTCGGGAAGCTCGAGCTTGATGCTTTCTTTCAGCTCCTGGGGTGTGTAGTGGTTGCCGACGTTGCCCTTGGGGCCGTCAGCTCGCTTGGCGTACTCGACAAGCTTTTTCGTCAAGTTCTCGAGCACAAACTCGAGCTCGGCAGCTCGGTTGCTCTCGAGATCGCTCTTGAGATTATCCATCGTCATTGTTTCTATAGCCTAGTTATAGGGAAGAGGGATATATTTAAATTTTCGGGTATTTACGCTTCATATACATTCAATATAGCCAAGAGGGCTTAGCTCGGGCGCACGCCATGAACCATATGCTCTTGCGTATTGATTCACCTTCCCTGAGCTCCATATTACGCCGCAAGGTTTAACCAACCCACAACAATTTAATCCTAATACTTCAACTAAACCTATAGCTCTGTTGGACCTTGGTTTTCACTTGAAATATTCTTGGCTCTTTAGATAAGATAGATATTTTCCAATAAATGATGTCATTGGGATCTACATGTCGGAAGTTCGGTCTGCATATGATCTGTCGGTTCAAGGAACCGCAGAAAAGTACCGGTTGATCTCTAACCGCTAGAAGAACATGCATGAACCGTGCCATTTTTGATACTTGAATACCTTTGCACTTTATATATTGCGGTACATTGTCACTTGGAAATGGTCGGCATAGCAACACGCTTAAGCCGCTGCAGTCACCCTATTTCCCAATTATCTCCAAAACCGGTTGTCTACGACTATGTCTTACCCATCCACATTACCATCGTTTAGGACTATTCCTACAAATCTGTAGGAATTTCAGCCTGGCCATAATTCGTTGATTATATCTGACTAGTGTCCAGTTTTTCGCGTCGTCCCAGTCAGCTACAAGCTACGAGTTAGCGATCACCTTAACGCCACCGTGATGTAGACTGTACCGTTAAGTCCCGTTAAATTACTGTCAGTTGCCGCATTATAATGGATATGATTAGTATATACGTCAGTTCCATTAGTGTCTATAAACATATCGAATGTTTTGTTCATTATGTCCAGCCGGACGTGAACCATCTCTCCAATTGGTGTATACCAGTCAGGTAGTTCGAATGGCTTGGAGTAAGCTCTGCAATGGCTCTACCATGCGCACATTCGCTGCATCCCGTAATGCTTTAAAAGGGTCCTACACCGCACGTACTGGGTGTTACCCTGCTGCTGAACTTTATATCAGTGCTGCGACTATCATTGATGTGGCCGAAGAAATAATACTAGTTATACACTCAGCTTCAGCCATTTCGATACCAGTGTCCTTTGAGTAGCAGTTTCTGACAGCGTCTGCTATTGTGTCGCCGAACAACCATGCCCAAAATGCCATTTCATTCTCTTGTCCTGCAAATTTGGCTGAGATGCCGAAAATTAGAGGTTTGCAATAATGCCAAATAACGTTATGGGGTCCCAGTTTGCAAACATAACTCGTGGGTTGATCACTCTCACCTTGAAAGCTGCTCAGCTGTGAAACTCTACAACCTTTTATGTAGTTTAGCGAAGTACCACAAATGATCACCAGAGCACATAGCAAATACACATAAATATTACCCACACGCATGTTTTAGCTATTGCTTGACGAATTCACGTATGTCTAACGGCATCAATAATGCGGTCTAAAAATAAGTAAAGTAGAATTAAAAGCACTAGCGTTGGGAGTTTGGGGAAGACTGCCCATGATGATTCGGGCTCGCTCTACACAGTGTGCATACCTCCAACAGTCCCCCGTAAGTAATACCAATCACTCCGACGTTCTTGTCGTACTCAATTGCCATGGCCAGAACCCCTGATTGGGTCCAAGTTGGTCATTCGATACTCCGGCAACAATTGCTGCTTCAACTCATTGATCTGGTCCATGTCCTGTACCCAATGATCAACAGGTCATCCGAGTACAACCTGGCCATCAAGGTCTCGCCTTGCTCGCAGTAGATGCAAGGCACCGCCTTGTTGTGCTGAATACCCCCACTGGATCAATGACATATTGATCATACCATACCAGCAGTTACTGTACTGTTTGTGACCATAGAGACTCTACTGAAGGCAGCAAACCAATTGTTCGCCGCTGTCGCCTTTGGTTTGGCATCCTTCGGGTTCTCGTATGTAAATGACCTTTTCAGGCTTGCCGTTCAAATTAGCAGTCTGGGCGTCAATAGGTTCAATGTAGCAATTTAACTTGAGACTAATTGGCAAATTCGATCTCACAGATTCATACCGAATAACCGGTGCAATCGTCTCATGGTAGGCAATGTCTTTTGACTGGGGCCCTGTGCCACAAATCGGTATTGAAGATCAAAGTACAATCAGTGTGGTAGTACAAGGCTAGACTTTAAGCGGCTCTCTGGATGTGAAATATTTAAAATTGCAAAAGGCCGATGCAAGTTCGTCGACCATAATCATCATAAAATATGTGCTAATAACTAGAATACAAAGATATTCATTTGACGAATTGTCCAATATCGTTGCTGGGCTGGGCAAGTTGCGGTTGCTCTCGCCGCGCGGTACTTATCATAAATTAATTTCGATCACCCGGTCAACCAACTTCAATAATACCATTTGATTACACATTCGCTATGGCTGATGAAGATCACATAGATACTAATGACATAGCGGATTTGGATGCTTGGTCCGTTGATCAAGATGATCTGGAAAGAGACGTAGCAAAAAAGGTACGTTTGGACTGCACATATCTTACGGGCTAACCGATGAAAGGCGACTGAGGCAATGGATAAACGGGATGATGAGTTGGATCAGAAGCGATTGGACAAGACTGAGAAAGCCAAAGCTCACTACGAGTCCCAGATACGCCGTTTAGAGCGCAAGCTTGACGATAGAGCGTTAAGGATTAGCCACAAGGAGAAGATCCGAGATGAAATCAAACGCATCAAAGAGATCCATTTGAAAGGTATTAATAGCGATCTTAATGATATCACCTCTAGAATGAAGGAGCGTCAGCAGAATCAAGAAGCAAGGAAGCGAGTGGATATTGGTACATCTGACCGATTGCCCGATGAATCAGAGCATGATTATCTGTTGCGAACTGGCAAAATTACGCCTTTTGCGAGTTCTTCGAATTTCACTACTGCAGCGACAATTCCAACTCAAAGCACTGGTATGTCGCACAAAAATCTGAGGCTCCCCGGTGAAGAGTTAGAAGAACAGCCAATTGTGCCTAGTACCCGCCGCCGTAGAAAACGGGTCAAGCGAACCGACGAAGAAAGCAATTCAGAGTCAGACTTCGTCCCGGACGATGATGAAGATGATGATAGTTACGAAGAAGGGTTAGAAGAGGAGCAGTATGATCTTGATATGTACGAGGGCCAGCTTGCAAGGAAGTCTGATGAAGAAGAATTGAAAGGAATGGACGATGGAGATGAGGAATTATACCAACAGCGATTGGCCATGTGGGTTCGCAAAAGAAAAGCTTATCGTGAATCAGTGAATCCAAGCACAGCAGCAACCGGTAATGAATGGGAAATCCCGCATCCAAAAGAGCCCGATGCAGTGCTTGACGGTAAGTTTAAAATACCCGGAGATATATACCCTAGTCTCTTTGACTATCAGCGAACCGGAGTTCAGTGGTTGTGGGAACTGTACTCCCAAAAAGTTGGAGGAATTATAGGCGATGAAATGGGTCTGGGTAAAACAATTCAGATCGTAGCATTCATTGCGGGACTGCATTACTCTGGCCTTCTTGACAAGCCCGTACTAATTGTCTGTCCTGCTACAGTAATGAAACAATGGGTGAATGAATTCCATCGTTGGTGGCCCCCTTTAAGGACGGTCATTCTACATTCCATCGGCACTGGGATGGACATCAAAAAAGAGGAGTCTATCGAAGCAATGCTGGAACAGACCGGGCCTGGAGAGGAGCTCCCCACGCGTGGTAGTTTAAAGTCCCGTGCTGGTGCTAAATCTATTGTCGATAATGTTGTGGCAAACGGGCATGTACTTGTGACAACCTATGTCGGGATGCAGATATACCGCGAATTTGTTCTTAACAAAGAATGGGGTTATTGCGTCCTCGACGAGGGCCATAAAATTAGGAATCCTGACTCGGATATTTCGCTAACGTGCAAACAGGTCAAGACATCCAATCGTATCATTCTGAGTGGTACTCCTATCCAGAACAACCTAACTGAGTTGTGGAGCCTGTTTGACTTTGTCTTCCCTGGGCGCCTGGGCACTCTCCCTGTGTTCCAGAATCAATTCGCTCTTCCGATTAACATTGGTGGCTATGCTAATGCTACAAATGTCCAGGTCCAAACGGCATACAAATGTGCAGTTGTTCTTCGAGATATTGTTGCGCCGTACATGCTACGGCGAATGAAGGTGGATGTTGCCTCTGACTTGCCGAAGAAGAGCGAGAAAGTACTGTTTTGCAAACTAACGAAAATTCAACGGGAGAACTATACAAACTTTTTAAAATCTGAGGAAATGAAGTCAATCTTTGCAAGGAAAAGACAGGTGTTGTATGGAGTGGATATCCTACGAAAGATTTGTAACCATCCAGACTTGGTTCAGAGAAGTGAGCTGGTGAAAAAGAAAGGTTACTATTATGGCAATCCCGCTAAGTCTGGTAAAATGCAAGTTGTGAAATCTCTGGTTGAGCTGTGGAAATCTCAGGGCCACCGAACACTGCTCTTTTGCCAGACTCGGCAAATGCTTGATATTTTAGAGCTTTTCATGAGGCGACTGCCAGGAGTCACCTACCTGAGAATGGATGGCTCTACTCCAATTGGCCAGAGACAAGTTTTAGTGGACCAATTTAACGACGACGTGTCCATTAATGTATTCTTGCTCACTACTAGAGTCGGCGGACTCGGCGTTAACTTGACTGGCGCGAATCGTGTCATTATTTACGATCCCGATTGGAACCCTTCCACTGATGTTCAAGCTCGAGAGCGTGCTTGGAGATTGGGTCAAAAAAAGGATGTGACAATTTACCGTCTTATGACAGCAGGTGCTATTGAGGAAAAGATTTACCACCGACAGATTTTCAAGCAGTTCCTCACTAACAAGATTCTCAAAGACCCAAAGCAGCGGCGATTCTTTAAGATGAACGACCTCCACGACTTGTTTTCACTGGGTGATGTTGATGAAGAAGGCACGGAAACTGGAGGTATGTTCAAAGGTACTGAGGTAGCAGCTGCTTCGTCGCATCTTGGCAAACGAAAGCGGAAGCAAGACAATGAGGATGATTTGGCAAAGCTTGTTGGCATGAGCGGAGTAGCTGGTCTGGAGGATTTCAAGGCCAACAAGGGAGAATCAGAAGAAGTCAAAAACACTGAAGATGATGATAGAATTCTCCAGGGACTCTTCGCTAGCTCTGGAGTCCACAGTACCCTTGAGCACGATCAAATTATGGAAGCTGCGCGTCCTGATTCGGTCATTGTAGAGAGAGAGGCACAAAGAATTGCAAACCAAGCAGTGAACGCATTGCGGGCTTCCCGCCGTGCAGCGCGGCAGCATGAAATTGGCACACCTACGTGGACTGGCAAATTTGGAACTGCTGGTAGGTTTGGTGCCAAGTCCCGTAGCGGGACACCTACCCCTACTGGGAATAGCAGCAACAAGATTTCGTCTTCAGCAATTCTGCAGAGTATTAGGGAAAAGAAGGCGTTGGAGACGAAAGCCAGCTCTGCTAATGCAGGGTCTGCGACAAGCAAACAACAATCTGCCATTGAAAATATGAGAAACTACCTAGCCAAGGCCGAAAATCTACGAGCCCCATCTCCAGCGGTAGTTGCTGCCAGTGGAATTGAAGTGAATAACGCGCAAGACATTGCAACGATTCGTCAAATGCTGCGGCAAATCGCCGACTGGCAGCCTAATGAAAAGAGCTGGAAACTCAAGGATGAGTTTAAATAGAATTACTAACCGTTTTTTCATGTAATATGCCTTACATATTTCAAATTTTATTTATCATTCGACTTCCTAGTTTGGCCGCGCGTTAATTAAACAAAACGCGTGGCGCGCACGCGTATCTCCCATTTATTTCAACGCGTTGATTTCTCTTCTTCCTTTGATCTACAAGAAGACCAGAATGGGTATTAAAGGTAAGTAAACGGCATTATCGAGGTAGGATCCTAACAAATCAGGGCTCTTCCCGCTTATATATGACAACGCCCCTACGGCGGTTAAAAACCTCGATTTCAAGGCCCTGGGTGGGCGTAAAGTAGCAATCGATGCCTCTATGTCATTATACCAGTTCCTAATTGCTGTAAGGCAGACTGATGGACAGCAGCTGCAAACTGAAGATGGAGAAACTACTTCACATCTCGTGGGAATGTTCCACCGAACGATCCGGATCGTGGACAATGGAATCAAACCTGTTTATGTGTTTGACGGTAAGCCTCCAGATCTCAAGGGCGGCGAACTGGCGAAGCGACTGGCGCGAAGGGACGAGGCTGAGAGGAAGCAGGAGGAGATAAAAGAAACAGGTACAGCCGAAGAGATCAGCCGGTATGAAAGGCGGCAGGTTAGGGTGACTCGGGAGCAAAATGAGGAGGCCAAAAAGCTGCTCAAGCTCATGGGGATACCCTATGTGGAAGCTCCAGGAGAGGCAGAGGCTCAATGCGCCGAGCTGGCTCGGGAAAAAAAGGTTTATGCTGCGGCATCTGAGGATATGGACACCCTGACGTTTAACACGCCTATTTTACTTCGTCACATGACTGCGCCTGAATCCAAAAAGCAGCCAGTAGTCGAAATTGACACAGAGAAAGCTCTTGCGCTGCTTGAACTAACTAAAGAGCAGTTTATCGATCTGTGTATCCTGCTGGGATGCGATTATTGCGACCCGATTCGAGGCGTTGGACCGGCTACTGCATTTAAACTTATCAAAGAACACAAGAGCCTTGAGAAGATTGTAGAGCACCTGCGCTCTAAGGATGGTAAGATTAAAGTTCCTGAGGACTGGCCATACGAGGAGGTGCGAAAGCTGTTTAGCCATCCAGAGACTACTCCTGCAAAGGATATTGACATTAAATGGGGCGAACCGGACGAAGAGGGCTTGGTGGAATTTTTGTGTAAACAGAAGGGCTTTTCTGAAGACCGTGTGCGGGCTGGAGCTGCAAAGCTCAAGAAGGGCTCCAAGAGCACTCCCCAGGGACGAATAATGGACTTTTTCACGGCTCAGCCGCAATCAAAGGACGATATGAAGGCCGCTGCCAAGCGAAAGAAGGAGGCTCTCGCTGCTGAAAAGGCCAAAAAGAAGGCCAAAATTGGCAAAAAGAAGTAACTGTTTAACTACGGTAGTGCTAGACAAATGTATTTTAATGAATAATCTCCAACTTCATTTTGGCCGTTTAACTCTATTCAATAGTATCATTTCGAATATAATCAGAATAGTGTCAGTGGCCTGTTTAACGAGCCAATGCATTTCCAACAGATGTCTTGTCTTACAGCCACTGTTGTCGCTTGGTATGGAAATCCGCCACCAATCCTTAGGGAGGCTGGTGGAACCGAGAGCAGATTGTATCCCGGCATCAATGACTTTAAACCCTACTTCAGAACTCTCTTGATTAGACTAATACAATTATGCCTACTATCTATACAAGGTGAATATATTAAATTTGTAACTCTACGATTTTCATATCAGCCATATCCTCTTTTAAGAGTATAATTCTAGCCCCTAATGAGGGAACTGCAGACGCTCACGTTACTGTTCTTTTCTGGTGCTCCATGTGAGATAAATGCACTTGAAAAGCCAAGCTTACAGACGCAAACAGTACCGCAACAGTTTGTTAACATTCTTCACTACGGTAAGCACTTTGCTGGGCTGGTTGAAATGACTAGCAATCTATTAATGCTAAATAGAATCCCTGTAAACTGTCCTGATTAAGCAGCACATAATGGTACCTGCGGCCAGCTTTAGATTAAGGCTGCTGTCCTAGCAGTAGATGGTGAGACGTCTATAGTGAAAATTCGAACTGCTGAGATCCTAGGGATTAACATATAGTAGTTGAAGCTCACTTATTCCCAAGTAGGTTAAATAATCTCTGCCCTTAATGGAGGGAACCTCAAAAGTACGACAGAGCTTACAATAATAAATATAGAGATACCGACATCTAGTTTGATCTCCCAGCAAGGATAGAATCGCGTGGACTACCTGCCACCCAGCTAGAGTTAGTTCCCCTGTAATGAGTGAGAATAACCAAACTCGGTAGCTAGTTACATTACTCAATATACTACAAATCGTCCTATTTATAATGGAGATAATGCCCTCCATGCATCTCAAACAAATAAGCTTTTTGTACCAAGCTATGCACGGTAAACACCAGCCGTACGTGATCGGCACGGAAATCTGTGTACAGTCGCGTCCTTTTTTTATTTTTGGCTCCTTTAGAGCAGCCTGGAACGGCCAATCTCCAGAATTCATCAGAATACGTTGGAGTAATTTCACGCCAAAAGCTTTCAAAGTAGTTACCACTACCAAAGTATCCGATCCTTCGATCCTGCTAGCTTTGTAACCAAAGTTTGGGACGGCCACGTATCCCCATCTAGGTTCTAGGGTGTTGCTATATTTAACACCACCACTTTTCATTGCCAAATCGCGACTCCATGACCCAATTTCTGCTGAGGATCCTGGCCCTGTTGGCTGTATTCGGCGCCCTTATTGGGGCTAGCCCCGTTGACGTCGTCAAGAGAAAGGACGAGACCACCGATCTGCCTGTCGTGTCAGGCGTAGATTCCGGCAAGACCACGGGGACTGCTGAAATTCCTGATGTGAGCGCCGTTCCTACGGGAGAGACGACCAAGAACGACAAGAAGACAGACTCCAAGGGCAACTCGAAAACTGATTCGAAGGATAACTCGAAGACGGATTCGAAGGACAACTCGAAGACGGATTCGAAGGACAACTCGAAAACCGACACCAAAGATAACAAAAAGACCACCACCAAAAAGGCCAAGTCCAGCTCTACTGCAGACGTAACTCCTACCTCGATTGACCCGCGGTCTCCACCGGGAGGTATTTCTATGATTTCACCGGCCTCTACCTCAACAACATATATTAAAATTGGCAACCATGCCACTTTCAAGTGGAAGTACACAAGTCTGATTGTGACTCCTAAGAGCATTAATGTGTTGGCATACTGCTCGTCTAACCAACAGACTGTGACTATCGCCAAGAACCACCCAGCAAAGGAAACCGAGATTGTGTGGGACACGGGCAAGTCTGACGAGGACCCATCGAACCGGCTCATTAACGGCAATTACAACCTGCAAATGTTCGACAGTAAGGGGAATATGTCCATGCAGCCCAGCCCGGGATACCTTGCGCCATATTCTTATACTATTGGTCTCTACCGGGGCCAGACATACACCCAAGAGCCTGGAATTGACAGCTACACAAATGGCGGATCGCTAGTGGATCCAATCGCTTTCAAGTGGCTTGTGGGCATTGGCGCCATTGTCATAGGCTCAGCTTTGCATATGTTTTTGGCTTAAATATTTATAATTGGATAATATTAGATGTTTATAAGCCTGATTATTGTTCGGAACTCTAAAGATTTCTTTCAAAGTAAGCATTAAGTCTCATTGAGCCATCGTATCTAAGACGTTTAAGTATATACAGGATAACATTATGTTTTCTTCTTAAGAAGTCCGCGGAACATGTCAAAGGAGTTGCCGTCAGGCTGCAGCTCCACGGTTCTACCCAATGACCGACCGTCACGATCCACTTCTTCGACAAGAAGCATACCTCCGTCCAACGTAATACCCTTGATCTTCGCCTTCATATTGCCGTGCTGCTCGAGAGTTACCAGCTGGTTGGTATGCAGCCAACGGGAATAGTAGAGGCTCTCAAAAGGTCGGAACCCGGCATAGCGGAACGTGCGCAGCATCTTCCCGATTTCATTGGCAAACCGGGCCAGCAGAATCTCAATTCTATATTCTGGCAGCTTGGGGAGACCTTTGCTCTGTCTCTCTTGGTTCAGTGCCTTGAGAATGAGGTTGATGGACGTTGTTGGTGCAGCATTCGAAACATTAACCCCGAGCCCAAACACAAGGTTGAACTCGTTGTCGAGAAGCGTACTGTTGACCAGAATGCCTCCAATCTTGAGATACTCATCTGTCGTTGCGATCTGGCCAACGTCCATACCTCTCTTTGCAGGGTTCTCTGCGTAAATGTCGTTGGGCCACTTCATGTGAATGGGCATCTCATCATATCCCGGGCCATATCCGCGAATTGCCTCAACCATGGCAAGAGAAACAATATATTGGATGAATACCAGTGGGGTGTCTGGCCCGAGATCCTTGAGAGGGAACTTGATAACTCCTGAAACAGCCAAAACACCAGGAGGGTTAACCCAGACATTGTTACCCCGTCCACGGCCATTCACCTGAATAGTACCCACGGCAATAAACCCTGTAGGCAGGTGTTTGAGGAGCTGGAAGTTCTTTTCCAACATCGTAGACGTCGAAGTCACAACCTCTCCGTAGAGCACAGTATCTCCAAAGGACGGTCCGAACTGGCCCGCAGCCCTCTCTAACTCGTCATAATACATTTCATGGTTAAAATGCGGGGTGTCTTTAGGACTAGGGCGGCCCGAGTAGAAAACGTCCACTTGCTTAAGCACTTTGTGGTTGTCCTCCGGATTAGTGAACATGGGCCGATCCTCGACCGAGAGACCGTCCATTGAAGAGAACAGCCCGTCCTTGGCGTCGTTGAATTGGAAAGTGTCGTTGAAGCCCTTTAGCTGGTTTGGCTTTTCGCTGCTAAATTCAGGCTTAAGGGTGTCAAGCAGCGGCGCCAATCGCTCTGGGTGAAGAGCAGAGAGGCTCAGCCGAGTAAGCACTGGCGGGAGCTCGTCATTTCGATTTACTATCATGCCCATCTTAGCGAGAAGCGCCCTCACAAATTCTATCCGGGCTTTTTCGTGTGGCTCCAAATCACCAATGACCTCTAACCGCTTATCGGACTTGTCGAGGGTTGTCTTCAGCCCTGGAACAGAGTACTCTGGGTGGAATCCTGTTAGGATAGCAGAGCCCTTGCCATACTTGCAGAAAACTGCTGCAGCCGACCCCCCTTCAACATGAATTTCATCACCATATTCGGCCAGAACTTCAACACCATCTTTCTTAGCCGCGTCGACGAAAGTAGGCCCGCCATTGAAATACGAATTGAATGACGAGAATCCAACCCCGAGCGCTTCCTTATTTACCTTGATCTTTGGAGCACATGCCCCGTCGTCATTCCCATACTGGAACCCTTTATAAGCTGATCCCCGGGCCGTGCCCTCGAAAAACGCCAGCTCTCTGGGCCCGCTGACCTCTAGCACAGGGTCACCAACCTCAAACTCCACCTTGGCGCTGCCATAGTAGGCCCCGGCGCAAAACCCAAGATACCGGCCGCCCTTTTGGACGAATTTCTTGATATTCGCGTTGCCTTTGCCGTTAAGTTCTCGGCAGTACGGCAGATCAGCGCCCCCGGGCATGACAAAAAGGGCCGTAGAACGCTCCCACGGCTCGTTAGTGACGACATTCTGGGATACGGGTAGTACGGAGTAGTGAGGGGTAAGCAGTCTTCTAAGTGTATCGGTGCAATACTGGACCGACTCGACGGTCGTTCCTGGGCCTGGAAACTGTTAGAGATGAACCGCACAGCCGTGGATCAAAGAGTATCTTACCTGAGTAGACAAGAACGTTCATTGCAAAATGCGTCCGGGGGTTGATGTTGAGAGTCGAAAGTCGGAGATGGGCCGGACGTTTAGTGGAACGGAGATGACTCAGGTGACTCACGAAACTTTTCACCCAAATATTAAATCTTAATTAACCGTTATTATGTGAAAACACCTTCGTTGGACGAAGTGTTGTTGAACTTTAACGCAAGTTGGAGTTTAGTCCCGGCAGGTTGAGTGTTTGGGTGTGTTGAGAGATCCTGTTGGGGTTTCACTTTCCGTAACCTTTGCAGGGCTACCATCAATGGTTTCGTGGATATCAGGTAGTTGCACTTGCTTGTAAACCCCTATTAGTTATATTTAGCTTATATGATATTCTAGCAATGGTGTATAATGTAGATAGCTGATTAAGATTTGTTAAAGTAGGGCACATCGACTAAATAACACTTATACTCCCCGTCCGGGCACCGTTTAATCCACGGGAGCTCATGTAGCCAAGTGAGCTCTCTCTTCGCAAGCAGTTTGCAATTGACCAATTTCGGACTCCCTCTGACAAACGCACGAATAAGCGTTTCAATAAAATTATGGTGAACACCTTGTTTCTCGGCTAACGTGTCAAATTCGGTAATAACAAAGCTCAAAGACTCGAGCTCTGGAAAGTTGGGCACAAAAGAGTCAAAACTATTTCGGTCATCAAATAGCATTAGACCGAGGGCCCCGACGTTGAGCTCCAAAGTCTTCAATCCAAGCCCGGCATGGGCGATGTCACGAAAGTCGAATGTACATGAGCTTGAGACATTGACACAGTAAAGGGATAACAACTCCAAACTAGATCTCACTTGGAGGATAGCTTTGGCCAGTTGGCTCGATATCTCGTGTTCTCCCTGATATTCGAACTTTTTTAATTGCGTGGCTCGGTTCAACACCAAATAATAGAAAAGGGACAGCCTATAGCTCATCCCGTCCCAGTTGAGCTCCATGATATCGGTAATACGGAGATGCTCAACTTCTGGTGGGACTGTGAGCTTCTTAGATACTGCGGGGCTCACTCCATCAGAGTTCATAATATGAAGACGCTTGATAGACGCTGGCCATTGCACCTCGAAGATGTCGGCAATCCTCCATAACGTCAACGCGGATGCCCCTCTGAATAGGAGTGCCAGGTCGTTCCAATCGGCCGGGGTTTTATCCTTCTCCTTCCACAATGGCAGCGGATCTAAATAATGATAGTTGAGGGTCCGGAAATAAACTTCTTTGATCCTCATGCCCTCAGTATCGAGCATAACATTGCCACGCACAAAGCGAGTCTCGGTTAAATCAATCGCCAGAGTGAATTCAGCAGTCGGTTTCAAGCGGTCGAGCAACTTTTGGAAAGTTCTAAACTGCTTATCGTCGCTATCGGGCTCAAACCACACCCGCACGTTGCGTATGGGCGCGCCCTCGATGAGCCAGTAAATAATGCCATAAAACTCTTTGTCATCGCTGCCCAAGGTCTTCTTGTCGTAGTACAGGTCCAGCTGGATGGTGTTTTTCCTGATCGCTTGGCGGAGGTCTTCATTTGCCAGCTGTTTCAATTGCTGGTAGCTCAATAGATTACGGCAGAGTTTGGTTCCCGACGCCATGTGGTAATGCAAGTGAAAAAATGAGTCCGATCTCATACTCCTTGACATTGTAGCAGAATCCTTGACAAAGCCCAATTGTTTGAAAATCAATCGTTGGCAACGGAGGTTCCATAGCCTAGACACAAGCCTTATGCCGTACCACTCCTCAAGGCCAAGGTGGTTGAGAATAAGTTCAAAGAGCTCCTCTGGGAGCTGCTGTAGCATGCTCTTTTCGTTACTCATGACTATCGACGTTATAGATTATTGCCTGGGGATGTGAAGAAAACAGGGAAATATGGGGGGTTTATATAGACAAAATGAGGGTCCAACACCCACATTAGCAGAGCACCAGTAAACTCTGCTTTCTTTTCCCTTATAACCACTGCAATTGCAATGTGGTTCCAATTATACTACCGGGAGAGTAAATGTGACCCATCTTTTCCCCACTGCCCAGGAGTTGCATTGACTAGTTTTGTTTTCATTTACATAATAAAGCTGGGCCAAACAGACTTATCCAACAGAGAATAGAGTATCGGTAACCAACAGCCGTAATATTAGTTGCTACTACAAGCAAATGACTCTGTCACACTGGCTCATTTAACAAATACTCAATGGCTTGTCCTTGAACACTTATGTCTAGCAAGAAACCCCAGAAACTCTCAACACTAGTGATGCAATTGTGTAACAGAGCTACGGCACTATGAGGATTTCCTTAATGCTAGTTTGCTTAAATGTCAATGAATTAGTAGTGGTTAAAACATCAAAATATTCACCTCCCGGCCGCAATACCAAGACTCCTAATCGGCTGTTTAAACCGATAATGACCGAAGCTACAGCCCCGACAGTAGAGAAAACCGAGCTGAACGAAGAAGACGATGAGCCGGATGAATGGTAATACTTTATTCCAGTGCAAGGAAGGCAACTAACCACGCCAGGGACCAACGGATCATCGACACCGGCTGCGCAGGTAAGTTTGGCTCGTACATGCCCAATCCAAGCCAACTAAAAATATAGCTGAGAATATGGCACTGACTGACTGCCATGCCGAGAAGAAAGACTGGCGGGAGTGCGTCAAAGAGGTAAGCCACATTGCATGAGATGATCTTCTAACAAAACCACAGATGCAAGCATTTAAAGAGTGCTGGGCGCAGAAATTGAACAACCAGCGAACCTCCACAAAAGACTCTGACTAACCCTCGGCTTAACTTATTGTAAATAATCAAAACTCCCTTCTACCAAGATTCTTCGGGGGACTAGTCCCCCAATCCCGCCGTAGCTGAGGGAACTAATCACGACACCCACCGGGGGTCTGGGGGCTGGCCCCCAGCTCAGGGGGGTTTGGGGGGCGGGCCCCCCAAGTACGAGCGCCAGCAAGGGGGGTGCGGCGTGGTGCGGCTGACATGGTTGGGAGGCGCGCGGTCGCCGGCCAACTGGCCAAGGTGTCTCTTTCGTGTCCTCTTGAACACTTGACACCAGTCTTCGCTTGTGAAAAAAGCACCAGAGCGACGCGAGAACGAGTGGATATACGTTGGGGATCGCAGGCTGAGGAACATCGTACATTATCCAACGACACATTCGAGCCAGCCCTCAATTGACGTTCTTGGAGTCAGATTGAAGATAGAATGGTAAAGCTAAGGGAGATTAACCGTCCCGACGCGTACTCGTGGAGCCCGTTGGCGACGGGGCCCTCGATCGTGACGGGGTCGTACGCCGGCGGGCAGTCCCAATTGGAGTTCTGGGACCTGAACCTTGTGGACCGGGCGAGCAAGAGCTACCTGCTCGACTCGCCGTCTGCCACGGTGACCGTTGATTCGTCAAAGTGAGTACCGACATTGCGACATTGGCAAGGGGCTAACATTGCAGGATAACCGACATTGTGTGGGGCGGCGTCTCTGATGCCCGCCACAGCGGGGTGATCGCCACCGGCCACGAGTCGGGTCTCGTCAACGCGTTTGACGCGCAGAACACGGACAACAAGGTGCTGTCGCTCAAGAAGCACTCGGGCGCCGTCAAGTCGCTCCAGTTCAACCCCGTGCAGTCGCATGTCCTGGCGTCGGCCGGCGCCAACCGCGAGGTGTACGTGTGGGATCTTAAGCGCGGCAGCGCGTTTGCCGTCCCCACGGAGCGCTGCCGGCTCGATGAGATTGACGCCATGAGCTGGAACAACAAGATCGCTAAGGTCTTTGCTGTCGCCGGAAACACTGGGTACACGTCGGTGTTGGAGCTGGGGAGCAAGGACGAGAAGGTGCTGCAGTTCAAGTACGCGAATTCCACGGGCGGCCGGTGCCCTGTGGGCAGCATTGCGTGGCACCCGACCGAGGCGGTCAAGTTTGCCGTGTCGTCGCGGGACGAGAACATACCCGTCATACTCATTTGGGATCTGCGAAATAACTCTGCGCCGCAGCAGATCCTGCGAGGGCACAAGGGCGACATTGCGTCGATGGACTGGTGCGCCCAGGACCCGAACCTGCTCATTTCCACCGGTATGGACAACAGGACCTTCCTGTGGAACCCGGAGCGAAGCGTAAAAGTGGGCGAGTATCCAATTGAGTCGAACTGGAGCTTCAAGACGCGGTTTAGCCCGCGTGTGCCTGATCTGTTTGCGACCGCGTCGCAGGAGGGCACCATTGGGATTCAGACGCTGCAGGACACGCATGCCAAGGACAACAGCAACAAGCCGAGCTTCAGCCTGGACTTTGCGCCGCAGTGGCTCCGGCGACCGGCCTCGGCCCAATTTGCATTTGGCGGTAAGATTGTCGCCGTCAAGACCGAGGGCGGGCGATCCTCGGTGCAGATTTCGTCCAAGCACTATGGCGACGAGTCGATCAACGACGAGGCGACTCAAATGTCGGATATCCTGCAGAGCAAGGACCTTTCCTCCATTGCGCAGTCGCGGGCTGAGAAGGCCAAGTCCAAGTCTGAGAAGTTTGACTGGCAGGTCATCTCGGCTCTTATGGCGGATGGCGACAAGCGGGCCAAGCTCGCCCAATTCTTTGAAACCGAGCAGGTTCCTTTGGAGGCTCTGAAGGAGGACGCTTCTGCCGAAGAGAAGAAGGAGGAAGCGGCCCCAGCCCAGGAGACCTCAGTTGAGGACGAGAAGAAGGCGGAAGAGCAGCAGCCAGAAGTTAGCGAAGAAAAGGAGGCGGAAACCGAGGGCTCTAAAAAGAAGAAGAAGAAGAACAAGAACAAGAAGAAGGATCAACAGCCAGAGGAGCCCGAGAAGGTAGAGGAGGAAGAAAAGGCCGAAGATGACTTGTTCGGCGAAGGGTCTGGAACGGGTTTCCTGAGCAGCTTTAACAATGCCGCCCCTCAGGAAACAACCGATGTAGGCTTTGAAGACACCAACGGCTCTGGCGACGGGTTCTTGAGCAGCTTCAAGTCCACGGAGGAGTCGTCGTTTGCGCCAATTGGCCAGTTCCACCTCTTTGCGTCGGCCCAGTCTTCTGCCGAGCAGAGCCTGACCCGAGCCGTGCTCCTGGGCCAGATTGAGCGTGCGGTGGACATCTGCCTCGACGAGGGCCGAATTCCAGACGCGTTCATGCTCTCGGCCAACGGTTCTGAGGAGCTCAAGGCCAAGGTACGCAACGCCTATGTGGCTGCCAACGCCAAGACAAACCCATTTGTGCGACTGCTCAACTCTGTTACGAGCAACAACCTTAACGACTTGGTAAATAATGCCGACGTTTCCGAATGGCGCGAAGTCATCACCGGCCTGTTCACCTACTGCAAGAACGACAAGTCCTTTGCTATTCTCAGTGGACAGCTCGGTGACCGGCTTCTCAGCGCCCAGCGAGAGGCCACCGACACTGCCAAAAAGACTGAGCTTCGAAACAGCGCCGTCTTTTGCTATCTGGCCGGGTCCAACCTCGAAAAGGCCGTCAACCTGTGGCTGCGAGAAGTGTCGTATGCTGAGCTTCACGGCGACCTTGATGAAAGCTCTTCGTCCTTCCCTGCCCACTTCAAGGCCCTCCACGAGTTCATTGAAAAGGTTACCATGTTCCGAAAGGCCGTTGGCATC
Source organism: Blastobotrys mokoenaii (assembly GCA_003705765.3). Classification (NCBI taxonomy): domain Eukaryota; kingdom Fungi; phylum Ascomycota; class Dipodascomycetes; order Dipodascales; family Trichomonascaceae; genus Blastobotrys; species Blastobotrys mokoenaii. The sequence continues at coordinate 221,940 of PPJM03000007.1, forward strand.
AAGGATGCTGCCTCTTCTTCGGATGACACTAACCTTGCCGGCCTTTACAACGCCTACCGAGACTATGCCACTGTGGTTGGCTCCCAGGGCCATCTCGATCTTGCCGAGGCCTACCTCAAGCTGCTTCCAGCTGATTACCCAGGCGTAGCCCTCGAAAAGGAGCGGGTGCAGAAGGCTAAGGCCCGTGCCACGACTCGATCTGCCAAGCCGACGAGTCACGCCCCTACCCACTCATCTGGCGGGCTCAACAGCATTTACGCGGCTGCAGCCCCCCGAGCGACGGCTCCGAACCCATATGTTGCCCAGCCGCCAGCTCCAGTGGCTAACCCAGTGATTCCACCGGTGCCACAGCAGCCTGCTCTATCCCCTCCAGCAAACCCATACCAGCCAATGGGTGCTCCAAGCTTTGCAAAGCCCGCCTCTCCAGCCCCTCCACCACCACCTCCAACCTCTGGATCTCGGCCACCAAAGGAGAAGGGCGGGTGGAACGACCTTCCAGAACACGCCCTCCCGGCCACTCGTCGGGCTGCCACCCCAGCGGCCAACACGATCCGATCGCCATTCCCTAACCAGAGCATGGCCCCTCCTCCAGTGAGCCAGTCGCCACCAATTGGCTCTGTGCCTCCACCTCCACCAAAGGGCGCTGCTCCTCCTCCAAGAGCCGGGTCTATCACTTCTCCACAGGCCCAGTCTCCACAGCTAACCTCTCCGGGTCTTAGCAACCGGTACGCCCCAGCTCAGCCACCAGCTGCGTCTGCTGTGTCTCCGCCTCAGAATGGAGGGTATGGAATTGCACCACCGCCGCCAAACCCATACGCGCAGCCTCCTTCGCAGCAGAGTCCAGTGAACCCGTATGCCCAGGCAGCGGCTCCAGCAGCCCCGGTTGCTAGCCCACCACCAAACCCATATGCTCCACCACCTGGACAACAGCAACAGCAGTCTGCTCCTGCTCCAAGCAATCCATACGCTCCAGCGAACCCTCCTAGCGCTCCAGGGCCTCCTCCTGGCCCAGGAGCCGGTGGGTTCGCGCCACCTCCTCCGCCTACGGGCGGCGCTGGTGGATTCGCTCCACCACCTCCACCAGGCCCAGCCACTGGTGGGTTCGCTGCTCCGCCACTGGCCGGTCAGTACCAGCCCAACCAGCAGGCCAAGACTGCCACTCCAGAGCCAGAGCCAATTATCGAGCAGGTGACGCCAAAGCACCCACCAGGGGACCGATCGCATATTCCAGAAAAAGCCCGGCCAATCTATGAGATTTTGAACCAAGAACTGGACCGAGTTATGCCGGTGATTCCACAGCAGTATCAGCGACAGATGAAGGATGCCGAGAGACGTATCAATATGCTTTATGATCATTTGAACAATGAGGATCTTTTGTCCGATGAGACGATTGATGAGATGCTGCAGCTTGTGGCAGCCATCAACCAGCAGGACTACAATACTGCGAGTGCCCTGCAGGTTGACATTATGACGACGCGAAGCGACGAGTGCGGCAAGTGGATGATTGGTGTGAAGCGGTTGATTGACACTGCACGAGCGGTATTCCAGCAGTACTAATGTATTTGTGAATGTTCCTATATGAGAATGAAAAGATTAATGTTGTACCAGCAAAAATGCTATCAAATTCTATTGTTTACGTAGTGCCTGTGGACAACATGTCATCATATCGTTACGGAGGTCATTGAATATCGTTATACCGTTTTCAAGGGTGTAGCGTTCATAGAGATCACTCAAATATTTTTTAATCTGCTGCCCCATGAATGGGGAAAGTGAGCGGGACTAATGAACAGCGGTCGGGTGCATAATGTCATAGACGTAGTCCTCTTTGCCAGTGCAGACAGTAAAGTGGTGTAGCGACGGAATGCGCTGATGGAGCAATTTGGCCGCTGGCTTTATTCGCTTCTTGGGCTTCAAACACAACTCCTCAAGAGCTGGCCAATCGACCACATTGGGCAAGTTAAACGACTCAATCGTATGAACGGTCAATTTCCTCAGCTTAGGCAGCCCATAGAACGACACTGGCATGGTCCCCGAAACCGTCAGATCCTCGACATTGTGCAGCAGCTGTCCCATATCGACCAAGTCGACATGCGGAAGATAGGCCTCCTTGAGCCGCGGCTGTGCTTCTTCTCCCTTGACCTCAGGACCCACAACCAACATGGGATGAGGCAGCTTGGGATTAGCTAGAATGACCAAACTCTCTACCCGAGACTGCAAGTACTCCTTGGGGATCGTAACCCCCTCAAATGGCGACGACGTAAAGTCCAGTGCCAGACTGTTGACATCAACGTATGGAATCATGTCGTCTTTATGGGGCCGCAGGTTATGCGAATACACAACCTCGAGGTGTTTGTAGACTTGGGGGCCAAACAACTCGAATATATGCGGGATAAATGTTTTCCATGCTCGGGCAGTGTCCCTAAAGTCGTGAGCCTGAACAGAAAGGTATCTAACGTTAGGGCAGAACTCTTGGAGTTTAGGAATGAGCCAGCGCAAGTGCACAGAGTTGTCGGAGTACCACACAGGCAGCTCTTCAATGAGATCGTCCTCCTGTGGGGTCCAGTAGTCTGTGATCAGATACAGGTCTGTGACATTGCCGAACACGTGTTTGGCTCGCTCAATACCCCATACTTTGGCCAGCTTCCATATGTCGCTCTGATACATGTGGACCATGTACCGCGGATGGATGCGAGAGAGCAATTGCTCTCTTAGCGCGACATAGTTCAGTCGCTTATGGTGGTGATGTCTTGAGACGACGGCAGTAGTCGAGCGGGTGTCAAAGGCCATGGCCAGGTTGGCCCACAACCGGTTGTTGACAATGCTCTCGAGCTCTTTACACACTAGCCTCAAGTTGCACAGGTCCTGCTTTGAAAGCTCACCTGAATCGATTATATGGTGCCAAATATCTATTGAAATCATCTTTGGCCCTTGATTTCCAGCTCTATAGCCCTTTATATAACCTCCATACCCCACGTGCGTACGGCTGTGCGCCCTGTGCGGCTGTGCCAAGCCCAGGGTGGACTATGGTGTGATGTCTTGCCAACCAGTCTTGTCTTATGGTTAGCCTTGCAATCAAGTGACTATCGCTGGAAATTGTCGAGTAGAATGGTTCGTGTGGGACAACGTGCTGATTTAGACTTTTTTACTCCAATTTGGGTGGGTTGATCTGGTCAGATGGACAGTTACAAATTCTAGATGGTTCATAGTGGATCACCAGTTTTTTGTCATTGGAATCGTGCACTAGTAATATGTCAAGCAATAATATAAGAGTGTGTTGGCTGTTACAGTAACTTGTCTATCTGTTGCTGGGAGTTGTAACAATTCTGTAAGAAATATTTGTTGTGCAGCGCTGTGCCCTGCCAATACTTTGCTTAGGCTCATTCTACGAAATAGTACCATGACTGTTAATATCTGCCAAGCTGGTTTTCAACCTTGGGGTTTAATTTTGGATTGTGATAGCATCTACCTGATCTAACTCGGTTCGGACAAAGTGTCAGCTCTTTTACGGCGTATCATTTACATGATACGGTATATATCTTTACAAACGTACGTGGTTGTACCGGCTCAGTCTATACAATAGGTCATCTTTTGAAACCTTGGAAGAAACGTGAGTGAAATCGCTTTAGCCCTGGACCTTTGACATTGTTGGCGTTGAGCCTCTACGCCAATAGTTCCAGGTATTCAAGGGCGTTTCATTGTTGAATGTAACAGTTACCTGATACAAAGCCCTGTCATTGAACCACCGTTCTCATGGCTTTAATGAAGAGAATCAGTTATTATTGTATGTGTGGAGAGTCTTTCCAAGCCTCCATAATACAATGGTAGAAACAAGTCATTTCTGAACGATATGCAGCGGAATATATAACGAGTATTACATTTCTCCTTGCAGTTGCTCTGTCAGCATACAAGTGCGTGCTAACTAAACACCTTTAGTACCCAACCATACCATTTAGTTTATACCCCTCCAATAACGACCCTTGGACTGAGAAATATAACAGCCTTGATACGTTAACGTAACAAAATGCGGAAAAGCTGTCGGAATTATTAATGTTGGGGAGGGTCTCCTCATCGCTCGGCAATTAAGTCTTCCCGAGGTTTGGCTGTGTGGGGAAAAAAGCCTTCGGACTGCGTTATCAGCCGTACCACCAGTGAGATCCGCCGATGGATATATATACATGCTCGAGATCTCTAGTAGCATAGCCAAAAAAAATAAAACCAATACTAACAATGTCCATTTCCACTCCAATCACCAAGCATTTTGGCGTCAAGCACCCGATATTCCTCGCCGGAATGAACATCGCCGCCGGCCCACGGCTGTGCGCCGCAGTGACCAATGCCGGAGGCATTGGCGTTCTAGGAGCAGCGGCCGCCCCTACGCCAGATCTCCTCGACAATCTCCTGACTGAGATGAAGTCGTACATGGACGACCCCGAGAACGGCGTGTTTGGCGTGGACTTCCTGCTGCCCAAGATCGGCGGGAACGCCCGAAAGACCAACAAGGCGTACCATAAGGGCCCGATCAAGCCGTTCCTCGACGTCATCATCAAGCACAAGGCGAAGATTGTCGTTTCTGCCATTGGCGCTCCGTCGAAGGAGATCTGCGACTACCTCCACATCCACGGCATTATGGTGATGTGCATGATCGGGGCCGTGAAGCATCTCAAGCACCTTCTCGGGTCCAATGGCAGTGATCTGGCCAGAGTAGATATGATCTGCTGCCAGGGAGGCGAGGGCGGCGGCCACACTGGCTCCATCCCGTCGACCCTGCTTATCCCGTCCGTGGTGGACGCCGTCAAAGGGTTCCGGTCCCAGATCACTAAGGAGCAGGTCCAGGTCGTCGCGGCCGGCGGCATGTACTGCGGCAGATCCCTGGCGGCAGCGCTGAGCTATGGCGCCAGTGCTGTCTGGGTGGGCACTCGGTTCGTGGCCACCGAAGAGTCCGGCGCCCCAATGGCGCACAAGCAAAAGGTTCTCAAAGCCGGGTTCGACGACACAGTGAGAACGCTCATCTACACGGGCCGCCCCTTGCGAGTGTACCGAACCAAGTACGTGGACAACTGGGAGAAGCGAAAGGAGGAGATTGCACAGCTCACCTCCAAGGGTATCATTCCTTACGACAGGGACCTGGAAGACGAGAACTACAACCCGGATCCGGAGAACGACGACGAAGACGATAACAAGTACCTCATGGGCGAGACTGCGGCAGTGGTCAAGGAAATTGTCCCGGCAAAGCAGGTTGTGGATGAGATTATGGCCGAGGCCGTTGCACAGATCAACCGATTAGCCTCCTTCCAGTCTAAGCTGTAAAATAGTTCAATTGACATTTTTTATTACAATATATCTAGTTCCGTTCAATGCATAGCAATGCCGTTTGTCCAAACGGCGGTGAGTTACATAGCTAATACTACATTCCTCTCTACTACTCATTCATGTCGATGCAACCAGAATAAAATTGTCGTGATGATGATTAGTCAGCGCTGACACGCCCAAATATCGGCCATCCCCTGAAGGGCGGGGGTGAGGGGACCTCGGATCAAGGGCCGACACTGTGAAATTCAACCCCACAAGAAGCCTCCAGTCGACACTTCTTGGACAACCCGTTATTCGCAATGACAAGCGTGATGAATGGCCCGAGGAGCCTTTTTTCTCCGGGGAGCAGCCAGTCAGATATCACGGCAAGCCAGTACAAAATCGCCGCGTCGCAGTTCCTGAACCGCCAGTTTACGGAATGCTTCGAGACGGTCGAGCCGCTGCTCAAAACCAACAGCACACGGGCCTGGTGCCTCTATCTCGCGCTGGCAGAGTCGGCGCTGAATCCTGCCAACAATAACATTTCGAAACAGCTCAAGCGACACTTCAAGGCGCAGGTGTTTGACGGCAAGACCATCTGGGACGCGGCGGGCTCTGCCTTTGCCCCGGAGACAATCCCGCCGCAGGTGGTCGTGCCCATTGCCATCCTGTGCACCAAATACTGCGACCCGGACTCCCGGGAAACGCTGCTAGAACCGACCCAGAAAGTGCTGGAACAGAGCCTCGCGTCGAGCGGTGACGACGTCCAGGCCAAGGCTCTGCTAGATGTGTTTGTATACAAGGTGCTCTGCCAGCGCGGGCAATTCGACTATGCGCGGGAGGTCGCCAGCGCATCGGGGCTGAGCGTAGACAAGGTCAGTGAGACGGAGCATGAACTCAACAGAGAGCGCGAGAAGAGGCGCGTAGAAGAGGATGAGCTGCGGCAGAAAGAGAAGGAGCGTGTACAGGAAGCTATAAATCGGCAAAAGTCGCCGCCGCAATCCCCTCAGGAGGAGAAGCCTGCCCAGGTAATTAGTGGTGCGGCTCATGCGGCTCAATCTGTAGCGTCTCCTTCGCGGCAGAGCGATGTTACTAGCACGCAGCCGCGAGCGGTGCATGATATTTCATCTCTAATGAGGCACTGGAAGTCGCGGTTTACTGCGCTGACGCGGTCGCGGAGGTTCCTTCAGGTTGTGCTGTTTGTATCGGTAATCGTTCTCACTGGTGTGAATCCAGTCGCGAGAAGTCGCATCCTGAGGCTGTTGCGGTTGCTCTTGGCAAAGCTGATGCAGACTTTGAGAATGGGTACGAAGGTTAGCTACGTTTAGCTGTATTAATTTTTTTGTTGACGAGTTATAATGAATTGTATTTTTGCACTATCAAACAACAGAGTTTAGTAAGACGAGTCGCTAGACTCACCATTGCATCTGCTAGTTGTACGGGGTTATTGGAGTCTACGAGTACCAGTGAGACTGATAAGATTAAATAATAATACAATAAATACTGTACGTTAGTAGGTCGTCGTTAGCATCATTTCGTTTTCTATCATTGCCAAGTAGGATACTCCATCTTGACTCTCATACGCGATGGTAAATGAGAGTAGACAGAGTCGCCGTTGGCTGTAATGCCGTCGTTCTCGTCATAATCCAGATCCATGTGGACCAATTGAGTCGAGGTGAACAGCTGGTAAGCCTGGCCAAAGTCGCAACGCAGAATCTCTACGACCTGTTCAACCTTGAGCCAGAACACCGTCATGGCGCAAAACCGCTTCTTGTCTTCTGACCGCTCAGCGAGAAGCTCGGCGGTAGAAAGAGAAGTCTCGTCGAATGGATGAACACGCCGGCACAGCCATGGCACAAGCATGCTCCACATTCGATTCTTCTCCTGGTCAGTGACCAGCTTCTTCGTCAAATCAGGGTAAGCCTGGTAAAGGTTCTGGACCCCGAGAAAGAGACTGATTTGAAGATCAACAAAGTAGAACTGCGACAGATCCGACGTATTGTTGAGAGGAAGCTTGGCGTTCGAGTCAAACGATCGCACGAGAAGGGGCAGGAACGAGTACATGTGCTCGGTGGTGTGTCCAGGGCCAAAGTGCGCAATCCGTACCCCGTAAGGGAACTTTTTGCGGTGCTCGGCGTCCTTCTTGAGCGATAGGGCGCGCTGGCGCTCTTCCTCAAGTTCTTTGCGCTTTTCAGCCTCCAGTTGGATTTGGCGCTGTCGCTCAGCTTCTTCTTCCTCCGCTCGGCGCCTGGCCTCTTGCTTGCGCTTCTCATCAGCTTCCAAGGACTTGAGCATTTGCAGCTCTCGCTGTCGTCGCTCTTTTTCCTTCTGTGCCTCCAATGCCTCTCGCTGCTTTCGCTCTTTTTCCTTTTGCGCTTCCAGTGCTTCACGTTGCCGGCGTTCCTTCTCTCGTTGGGCTTCCAAAATTTCGCGCTGCTTGCGCTCTTTCTCTATTTGAATGGCTTCGCGCTTCTTGCGTTCTTCCTCCTTTTCAAGCGCTTCGAGCTTCTTGCGTTCTTCTTTTTCCTTCTCCAAAGCCTCCAGCCTCCTCCGTTCCAGTTCTCGCTTTCGCTCGTGTTCGCGCTTTCGTTCGAGCTCGCGCTGTCGTTCCTCGGCTTCCTTCAACTCGCGCTTCTCTTTCAGTTTCCGCTGTTCGAGTTCTCGTTTTTCCCGCATCCTGCGCTCTTTCTCTAGTCGCTCTTTCCCATCCTCCTGGCGAGCAGGGCTCTCAGAATGGGGTTTTTTCACAGAGTCGTCCTTGTTCCGTTCCTCGCTCGGCTTGTTCTTCCTCGTCTCGTCGTCCCGCTCGCCAAAGTCGCTCGGCGACTCTCTCTTAATCTTGCGCTTCTTATCGCGGTGCTCGTCCTCTGGCTTGGACTGGCCCTTTTCGTTCAAAGCATCCTCCATGGCGTCCTGGATCAGCAAGGTCTCCTCATCGTCACTGCCTACCGAGTCGCGCGCAATTTCGTAGTAGCTGCGTCCCCGCTTATCCTTGCGCAGTGGGTTGGCCCCGCTTTTGAGCAGCAGCTTGATAGTGTCGAGGTGTCCACGGCCAATGGTCTGCTCCAGGGCCGTCTCGCCGTCAAAATTCAGCGCGTCACTATTGCCGCCAAACGCCAACAAAAGCCCTACAAGATCGGTGTGGCCATGCTTGGCCGCCAGCCCGATGCTCTGGCCGTCGGGCACCCACCCTTCTTCCAGAGACTTGCCCACGTACTGAATGTCGCCGTCCGCGGCCTTTTTGTACACCTGCTCGCGGCCGGACCGAGTAGTCAAGTCCATCCACAGCAAATCGTTACGAATGGACTGCGAACGCGCCCCGCGTCTCCGCGGCGCCGCAGAGCTCCGGCTCTCAGCCGGCTCGTGCTTTTTCCGAGTCAATTCAGGCGGGAACGTGCCCGGAATGCTGTTGGACGGGTCAAAGTTGGTCGCCTGGTCAATGTCGTTGTTGCTCCGCGACGCATTGTCACTGGCGCTGGCTTCGCTGCCCCGCCGAGCCTTGCGGAACCGGTACGCGGCCTCTTTAAGCATGCGCTCGAGCTCGTCGTACTCGGGACTATCTTCGGGGATCGAATCAAGCGCCGTTTTCCCCTGCTTATTGTATATCCGCGGGTCGGCGCCGCGATCCAGCAACAGCTTTACAACGTCGACCCGGCTCGCTGCCGCAGCGTCAATTAGCGGCGTGTCAAGCTCGTCTACGCCAGACCGAATGTCGATAATGGCCCGGTTGTCCAGCAGCAATTCTACAATCCTCACATGGCCCTTGAGCGCCGCGTCGTGGATCGCCGTGTTCCCGGCATAGTCTCTATCATTCACATCTGCACCAGCCTCAATGAGCTGCTTGGCCTTCTCGTAATCGCCTCTATCGCACATCTTCTGCAGCGGCAGCCGCCCGCTTGGGTCCCGAATGGGCTTCCCCATACGCCGCCCGCCAGGGTGCGCCGGAGACGCAGACCGCGACGACTTGGACGCAGACGGCTTGCGCTGCTTGAGCTTGGAAGTGGGGCGGCGCCGGTAGAGGTGCTGGTCCTCTTCATCGTCCGAGGATGACGAGCTCGGGATGCGGCGCTGGAGACGCTTGATCGAGTGGTGCTTCCTGCGGCCCGGGCGCTGTCTTTCGGGCTCGGGCAGGATCACTGTCTCTGCCTCAGAGCTGTCGTTGCCTTCTTCCACGGTCGGCGCCGAGCTGTCACCACTCCCAACCGATTCGCGCCGGCGCCGGCTGTCGTCGTCGTGATTTGGGCTGTCAAGGTTCATTAAATATTCCCCCCGCTCAGCTCGGCTTTACTTTCACGTCTCCTTGGGGGTTCTTGCAAAACCGTACCTAATCGTGTGGTTGTGCTGTTGGTAAAGTTGAATGGTCGGAAAAACGTCTTTGGGAGGTTTCTTATATGTTGTCCTACCCATTAGCGAAGCGATTCGAAATGTTATGATATTATATTTTATTTATTGTATTTGAATTTGCTAGGATGTAGTAATTGGCTAAATAGGCGGTAGTAATTTGGCTTGTACGAGTGATGTTTTTTTGTGTGTTTATTGTAGTTGGAAGGTTTCTACACTATGCCTTGATCTGGTCTGATAGGCTTCTTAAGGGGATTATCGATTTTTATTTCAGAGTTGCGGAAATCAAAAATGGGAGTAATTGATATGCAATGGAGCATTTGCAATTGCGGGAGATATGACTGTTTGGGCAGAATACCGACTGTACTACGGGTTGAATAGCGTTAGGCTCGTGCAAGACGGTTGTTACCGTTGAACTGTAATTTTATTGCAAATTAGATGATTCTAATTTGTCAAGCTATTCATCGTACTTGAGTGGAGTTTTACTTTGTCCATTTCATTGTCACTGCTGTGATGTGTAACTGCTGCTAGATGTTGGTAGGTTATTGAGAGATAGTTACAGCTGTTTGCGGAAAGCCCTTTCACTGATCCGTTCATATCAATAATTAATAAACCCAATTGCAACTTGTTGTATTATTTCCAGCTGTATATCTCATTTGGCACCATCGTATTGGCGGCTACTTGGTGTTTCAGTAAATCAGATACTGTACATCGTGCGCTTACAACAATAATAACTGGTACGTTGAACACCTTAAATTCTAAACACCAGCCCCCTTTGATATCGTGTCCAACATGCTAATTATAGTCTCGTTGCTTCTGCACTCGCATGCGTCGGTCTGGCAAAACATGCAATAGCCGCATGTTCAGGAGAATCGGCTGTCTCAAAAATATTATGCTGTCAATTGATAAATAATATTAAAACTCTACAACTGAAAAAACGAATAGAAAAAACAATCGATTAAACATTCGTATGGTCAGTAACGTCTATATTTGCTGTCATGAAAGAATCATAAACATGTGCTCTGGTTAGTACATTCGCGTTTTTGTTTATCCAATTAAATCATCATTCATATCCTTCCACACCATTGGTAATCAATGGCTAATCATCACTGGTAAGCCATGGATGCTTTTCAATAGCCTCCAGCGGCGGCCTCTTATTAACGTCCCGGGTCAACATCATAAGCACCAAATCAAGACTCTCCTTGGACAGCACAAACGGCACGCGCAAATTGCCATCCACAATCTCATCCACATTATAAAACGGATTCTCCTTGTAGACAATGGTGTACAGCAGAATGCCGAGTGCCCACACGTCTTGCGGCTTGCCTGCATACGGCTTGCCTCCTAGCACCTCGGGCGCGGCGTAGTCCAGGGTGCCCACAAAAACGTCAAACGGCCCCTGCTTGACAAACGCCGAGGACCCAAAATCAATGAGCTTCACCTTGCCCCGCTCATCAACGACAACGTTCTCATCCTTAATGTCCCGGTGCACAATTCCATGGCGATGCAGGTGAGCAACCGCGGACACAACCTGCTTGAAAAGGCTCTTGCACTCCTGCTCGCTCATGTCGGCCTTGAGCTCAATCAGATCAAACAAATCCGTGCCGGGGTTCCCGTGCCGCTCCATCTCAATGTGGTAGTAGTCGTCGTCCTCGAAAAAGTCCAGCAGCTTGATGATACTCTCGTGCGGAAACGTGTTAAGCGCCGCCATGACCTTGATCTCGTTTGGAATCGTGCCCAGCTTCTTATCCCGCGTCCACGTATCCACGAGAATGCGCTCCTTGATGACACACTTGACCACCACCAATACTTTTGGCGGCTCTTTATACCGCGCCAGCAAAACCTTGCCATACGCCCCTTCCCCCATCTTTTCTAGGATTTCAAAATTTTCAATCTTCTTAATGCGCCGCCGAGCGCCAATCTCAGGGGTATGTTTGGCGTATTCAGCCGGATCTATCGCCGTGCTCGTCACAGAAGTCGGGGTGCCAACCTGGCTCGTCGACTCGTCGGTCAAGCTGGTGATGGAGTTGGTATTTGAGTGGGTGCCCTCGGTCTTGCGTCTCTTCTCGCTGTACAGCTGGAGCTGCGACGGCACTTCACTCTGGGCCCGGTCTGGCCCAGTGCGCGTGTAGGTGATCCACAGCGAATAGTAGTGCGACGACACGACGCGGAGCTGGACGTCCACCGTGAGCTCGTCGCCAAACGCATTGCGTGCCTCAATGCCGCGTGAGGTCAAGAACCGCGCATACCGGGCCGTTTCTTCGCCGCCGCCCGACTCGGTCGACTCGGCGGAGCCGTTCTGGTCAATGAGCGCGGCCATCTTGCGGAACATGTGCTCGGGGAGCACCAGTCCCGACTCGCTAATACCGTGGTGTTTGGCAATGGCGTCGACATACGACGTGAACCGTGGGATGAGGGTGTCGATCGACTTGCCAGCAAGAGAGCCCTCGAACCCAAACAGGTTCTGCATAAAGTGGTCGTTGTAGTCTACGATTGTCAAGTCACGTTTGCGCACCACAATGACGCCGGCCATGTACGGTAGTGACGCAATTTCAACGACCGAGCCATTCTGGCGCACCAGGCACGGAATGCTCGTAGACTGGTTCCGCACTGTAGCGTACCGGTACTCGGGGAGCAGCGGCGGGTCGTGACAAAAAAGTTCCCGAACAGCCACCGGTTCGCCCTCTGCAGGTTGACGCAGGTGAGGCGATACCAGCGCCTCGTAGTTTACTCCGGAGATCGACTTGATGTGTCCTTTTTCACCGTCCAAGTGGACAATTGCCTTGTCCCGAAGCACTTCTTCTACGACCCACACGACGAACCCATTGGCATTGTGCTTTGCCCAAAAAGACGCCATGTTCTCGTGGCCGTTCGACTTGATAATGGGGTATACAGCACCGCACTGGATGACGGCGCCATTCTTGTCCGCCGACGAGAGCCGGCTGAGGAAATGCGCCCGGTCCGCCGGCGAGATGATGTCGGTAATGCTAAGATGGTGCAGCTGGCTCTGCGAGAACCCGAAAATGAGGCATGCAATGTCGTTTGCCGACAGAATCTCAAACCCAGGGCCCGGCCGCGTCGTGAACACCGAGTGCTTCGCCGCGAGCTTGTTGGCCATGGAGACCATGGGGGTCATGGCGCACGGCAGCTTGTCCGAGTCTATCAGCGGCGCCGTGAGGCTGAGCGAGGACACCGAGTGCACCATGGTAGCAAAATTGGACGCAGAGCGGCGATAATTGCGCTGTAGAAACAGCGGGAACGACGCGTCAATGTACGGCGTCGCCAGCGCCTCTAAAATCTGCGACTCAATGGCCTGCGCCGTGTTGGTCAGCGTGCGCTTGTGCTGCTCCTTGGGGCTCACTGGGCGGCTCGGCGCGTCCAGGGAGGATACGAAGAAGGAAGCAGTGCGGCTCGTGACGCGCTGGAGCGCCGGAGAGCCAATGGGCTGGGCAGAACCCGGCGACGAGTAGAGCTTGGACTCCATGCTTGCGTACGCCGACTCGAGGATCTCCAAAATGCGCTCGATGTTGCTGCTCTGGCCCATTGGCTCCTCCGAGACGCGCAGCGGGTGGAGGGTGTCGAGCATGGACAGCGTCGCAGAGCTCGCCGAGGACCGAATGTTGCTCAAAACGTGCTGCCACATGGCCCCCGACTGATCGTTATGCGCGCTGCTCACCGAACCGACACTCTCGCGCCGGGTTGGAGCCTGCGAGGAGCGCTCCAACACGGGGCTCGTCGCCACCGACTCGCGCCGCGACTGCGACTGTGACGGGTACCGCTCGGGCACGGGGCTGTTAATTGGCGCCCCGCGGGTAGTGGGCCGCCTTGTCGCCAGTGAGGCCGACGACAGCGACGTGTGCAGCTTGCCGAGCATCTGCGGGTTCTCCTTCAAGAACTTGAGCGAGTTCTTGAGCACGGCAATTCGCTGGCCAATCGAGTTGTGCGCCACAATGGCGTATGAGTACGAGTGCAGCGACTGCGACGAGAAGCGGTGGATGGCGTCCTCATGGGACGCCTCCTCGGCGCGTACGCTGGGCTTACGGCGGATCGGCCTGGAGTCTTCCTCTTCGTCGGATGACGCTTCGAGGTAAAAGTCCGGCCGACCACGAGATGTCATCATCTACGACTACGAAGAGGCAGCTATAACAAAAAAGAATCTACACGAGCCCGCAGTGTATGGGTTCTAACCGCCTGTTTGGTATCGGATGGTGGAGGTATATAGCCCGTGAGAGTGGGTAGTCAGAGTAGCTCTATCCGTAGTGTCGTAGTACTCGATCTCTCTAGTAAAGACAGTGGCGATATTTAAGTTTGGGGCTTCCGATATATACGTATTCAAGATCTCATTTTATAAAAAAAAAAAATAGTCGCCTGTATCAGCCTTTTACACAGTGTCAGTCTCTGAGCCCGCGCCCCGTTGTCATGGTAACTCATCGCTCCGGTGGCCACTTGATCCATCCACCCGTGGCCGCACGAGCTCTTTCGGACCCGTGCCAGGTTACTCGTTCCGGCACCATTGCTGCGCCTTTTCCATTGGCGCTCCAGGGTTTTTTTTGGCCCCGAATGGGTGGTGTGGCTCATGCCGAGATGTGCGGCTTACACGTGATCGGCCATACGTGCGGCTCGCTTCCATGCATTCCGCCCACAATATCCGCGCCTACGGGCAATTACAATATTGGAGGTGGAAGCATTCAGGAGGCTGTGGACGGCGGGTTGGAGCGCTAATTAATGCAGCTTCTTGCAAGGAATGGCTACATGGCGTCCTAGCCAATCATCATTTTTGCTATTTTCGGACAGTACGGCTGTGTATGGTAGTGCATGTCTCGCAGGGTCTGCTGCTATCTCCTCGTGGCTTTCTAGGCTCTACCCAGACCCTACCTATGGCTAGTATGCGTGCTGCCAATTGATTCGAGGGCCAGCCCTCGAGCTCCCGTAGCTGGGGGGAACCCCCCAGACCCCCCTTTTATTCTTCTCTTTCTACTCTACCATTGCCGTTGTAAAAAGTCCAAATTGACACAGCCAAGTGATATGTTCCCACTTTGTTACACAGTGTGTTTTGCAAAGACAGGCCCTGGGATGTGTTCCATACCAAATATATACAACCAATTAGAGCATACAAGAGCCTAATTAACACCAACATATCATAGCAAATCATAGTAATACGGTCAATTCAAACTAATACTCTACATAGGCAATGGCTTCGTTATCCACGTATAACTTCCAGCAGTAAGACCCAGTCCGCCCGCCCTCAATAACGCCTCGCCCACAGCCGGCCAACAACGGTCGCCCTTTAGACCGGAGGTTGGTGAAAAAGTGGTGTGGTGGGAGGGAAAAAAATGTCGGGGGACGAATTGGGAGGTTGTGATTGGCTGGGGCGGTCCCAAACACAAAGAAAATTTGGCAGAAAAACCATCCCTTTCCCACTCATTTACGACTAATCATCATACAGCTCGCGATGGTAAGTTGGCTAGAGTCAATTGGGCTTGCTAACGAGAGGACAGCTAAGGACCGTGCGACCATCTGCTAACGTTGCCCGACTGGGTCTCCGAATGAGCCAGCGACACGCGTCGCAGGCCATTTCGGCCCCGACGCTCATGAACCTCGAGGGCCGATGGGAGGCCATGTCCCAGGAGGAGCGGGACGACATTGTGGCGCAGCTCGCCGAGCGACAGAAGGGCTCGTGGAAGGATCTGACGGTGGCCGAGAAGCGGGCCGCGTGGTACATTTCGTACGGCCCATGGGGCCCCCGAAAGCCAATCCACCCACCAGGCTCCGGCAAGAAGATTGCGTTTGGCATCGTCGGCATTGTGCTCGCCGCCGCGGGCCTCTTTGGCTTCGCCCGGTTCATGAGCGCCGGCATGCCTCACACCATGTCCAAGGAGTGGCAGGAAGCATCTAACGAGATCCTCAAGGAGAACAAGGCCAATCCGTTCTCCACCTACGACCAGGTCCAGTCGCCTTCCCGGGGCCTGCCAGAGCAGAGCGACGACGAGGACGACGAGTAGACACATCAAAAGCCTTGCAGATCAATTAATCACATATAGTCATTTATCTATACAAAATACTCTTGTATCTCTCACCCCCGCTTCAGCGCACCCTATTGTAGCCCTCCGCCTACCCCGGGAATCGCCCTGTCGGCCAATTAGATTGGACTCCTTCTCTGTAGCTGGGTGGCCTGACATTTTTCACTCGCCTGCACAGCCGTGCCTCTGTCCTCCAAGTCGCCTTGTCGTAATGTCGGCACCTTTGGGGGGCTAGCCCCCCAAACCCCCCAGAGCTGGGGGCCAGCCCCCAGACCCCCGTTCTTACCTGGCCGAATTCTACAACGCCGGTACACGGCCAATTGTGCTCCTTTGTTTCTGTAGATTACTTTCGTGCAACAGCTCTTAGTCTTTCTAAAGTCGGAGCGATCGCCAGCAGAGATTACATTCCTCAATAGGCATGCTGCCTGGAGGAATTATGTACGCTCATGCAAGGGAGATGTAATGGGCATGCAAAATAATATATCCCCTTCGAGAACCTGAGAGGGGTAGCTGGCCGCCAATGGCCCTCTCACAACATAGCCATTTAAACAGACTACTGATAGACTCTCATTTAGCGGTTGGTTTGTGTGTCGCATTTTCAGGAATGAGTGTTCCACTCACTAGTGTCTCAGCCGTGCCCTCTCCGGAGGGGTACCCCCTCTTCGCGTTTTGGCCCCCAAGCTGCTCTCGTCCGAGAGCTGGAAAATCCAGTCAGAGCTCGGTCTCGGCGCCCAGTGTATATCTACTATATAATAGCCTTTGTAAGACGGCCCTTGCTAATCGATCCCATATTTCACCGCACGGCTGCATGGGTTGGGCATTCAGTGGGTGGAGGGGTGGTGGTGCGCGCGCTGACGGTACGAGTAAATGAATTTTGGGTTGCGTCTTGGAACACGCGGTAAAGGGACCTCCTCTCCTCTTCTCTCCTTCTTCCAAACCGACCCGCCAATCCGAACGACCGCAAGAGCGGGAGACAAGGTAGAGAGTATTTCGGGGTAGTTGAACTTGAGCTCCTTGGCTATTTGTTTTGGTTTTTTGTCGTTTGTTTGCTGTTATTTTGGTACTTTTTTTGGAGCGACATTATCCCTCGAATAACCTGCGAATGAAAAAGCACGCCTCGGGATGGACTTCAATATGAACTTCTCCCAAATGCCCGGCCAGCAGGGCCAGGGACAGGGGCAGGGACAACAGGGACAGATGGGCATGCCCCAGCAGGGACAGATGCAGCAGAACATGATGCCGCAATATACTCCGCAGTCCTGGCACCAGTTTGTTACTGTCGAAGAGCGAAAGAGATTGATATCATCATTGTAAGTTGAATTAGTCGATACGGAAGGGGTGAAATATGGTGTTTTTTGGAGTTTTGATTATTCATGATCGCGAGCAGGGATGCTAACTTTGCAGAATCGAGACTATTCGTAGCCTGGGACCGTACCCAGAAGGTAAAATTGCCGCGCTGGCTGAGCAATACGAGTCGTTTATATTCAAATCGGCGACCTCCAAAGAAGACTACATCGCCCAGTGCAAGGACAAAATGTCGACAATTAAAAACGTCAATGCCAACGGCCGCCAGATGGCTTTGAATAACAACGCCCAGGGCCAGCAGCCGATGCAACAACAGCCGGGCCAGGGAAGTGGAGATAGTAGTGCAAGAATGCCCCAGAGGGGCAGTGTTAGTGCTCTGGCGAATAGCATTGGCATTGATCAGGGCACTCTGCAGTTGCTGATTAAGAATGCGCAGCAGAATGGCCTCAATCCCGAGCAGCAGCAGCAGTTTGTTGTCAACGCCATTAAGCAGATCCAACAACGACGGATGATGATGCAGAACCAGAACCAGGGCCAGCAACAATCGCAGCAGCTCCAGGGGCAGAACCAGAACCAGGTCCAGAAAGACCAACCGCAGCAGCAACAGCAGCAGCAGCAGCAGCCTCAACAAGCTCAGCAAGGACAGGGAAATGCGGCTCAAATTGGTGCCGGGAATCTCAACAATTTGCCCAACTTGACTCCAGAACAGTTCAGCATGCTGAGTAAAGAGCAACAAATGTCGTATGTTCAGATGCATCGACAGCGCCAGTTACAACAACAACAACAGCAGCAGCAGCAGCAGCAGAACATGCGCCAGATGATGGGTGGACAGAATTCTCAAAATCAAATGCAACAGCCGCAACCTCAAGCGCAACCGCAACAGACCCAGGCACAGCAACAGCGGTTTGGAAACCAATTCCAACAAAACTCTGCGCAGCCCCAGCGGCCACCAATGCAGCAGCCTCAAAATCAGCAACCTCAAACCCAGCAGAGCCAACCGGTGCAGCAACCGCAGCAGGGCCAGCAGGGTCAGCAGGGCCAGAATAGAAATCCGCCTCGAATGGATAGAAATATGCCAATTCCTCCCAATCTTCTGTCGCGGATTCCTAACCTTCCCCCTGGGGTCAACACCTGGGGCCAGATCAGCGACTTGGTGCGTTCGGGCGGTCTGCCACGAGAAAATATTGAGACTATTAAACGGGTACACAGCTTGCACATGCATTGGCTGAACACCATTCAGGGCCAGACGGCGCAGAAGAACAATGCCACCGGCACTAATCCGGCCGTTGCAGGTAACGGGAATAATAACAACGGTCGTCCCCAGTTTAACCAGATGCAGATGAACGCCATGGGCCAAATGGGTGCTAATATGCAGACTCAGCAGCAGCAGAACACTAACAATGGTAACCAGTTCTTCTCTGTTAGTCCCCCTCAGGGCCAGCAGCAGCAGCCTCAGCAGCCTCAAAATGTACAGAATGCACAGTTCAATCGAATGACTAGCCCGCTTCAAGACCCGACGCAAATGGCTGGCCAAATGCCCATGAACAGGCAATCTACGCCACAGCAGCCTACTCCCCAGCCCCAGAGTGCCCAGCTGACCCCTCAGCAGGCTCAATTCCGCCTTCAGCAGCAGTTCCAGAGCCCTCAGCAGCGCCAGGCCCAGCCGGGAGGTGTGAACCAATCTCAGCCGCAGCCTCAACAGCCGCAGATGCCCCAAGGTCAGCAAATACCGCAAGGAGGTGTTAACATGCAGCAAATGGCCGGCGCAAATGCTCCCCAGGGCCAAGCAAGGCAGATGCAGCCCACTGTGGACCGCCAGACCCTTCGTGCGCTATATGAAGAAGCTTCTAAGGTGCCAGTTCGGCTGCAAAATTTCACTGCGACTTTGTCAGAGGAGGAAAAGCGATACTGCAGAGATACAATGCGGCAGATGCAGCAGACGTATCAAAAGTTTGACCAGCTTGTGTCGCTATTCTATCACCTCACAAAGAATGACACGGCTACCCGCCGACTTTTGCAGCTCAAACTCATGTTCAAGCGGCAATGCGACCTGTTAGACTCTACGAACGAATTTTACACTAACCGATACCTTATTGACAAGACCAAGCATGAAATTAACCGATACTTTATGTTTGTCAAGGACAGTTTGAAGAATCAGCAGCAGCAGCAACAACAACAGGGTCAACAACAGATTCCGGGTCAGCCTCCACAACAGCAGCAACAGGCGAACATAAACCAAATGCGTGGTGGACAGATGGGCCAGCCCATGCAAACTCAAACTTCCCCCCAGATGGCGCAACAGAGGGTTCAGCCTCAGCAACAAGCTCAACCTCAGCAACAGCAGTTTATTAATGTTCAGCAACCTCAGGCTACTCTTCAACCGCAACGGCCATTTGCTCAACAATCGCAGCAGCAGCAGCAGCAACAACAACAACAACAGCAACAGCAGAACCAGTCAGTGTTCGTACCGGGCTTCTCCATGGAGCCTCAGCAGAACCAGGTTGCTCAAGCTATGCCACAGCCCGGTGGGAACAATATGGGCCGGCAAGTTCCACAAATGCAGCAGAGTCCATTCATGGCGAACCAGCAAATTCCCAAGGGCGCCACTGGACAGCCAATGCAACAACAGCCCATTCAGGCCCAGCAGGCAATTCCACCTCAACAACAGCAACCATCGCAGGCTCAAGCTGCTGCCAGAGCAAAGGGCAAGAAGGCTGCTGCCAAACCTCAACAAACCCAGCAAGCTCAACCAGTCCAGGCCCAGCAAGCTCAGACTACAGGCAATCAACGGAAGGACTCGCAGGGGAACCTACTTCAAACGCCATCCCGAGTTCCTACCTACGCCAAGCCTGGTCTCACTCAAGATCAGCTTAAGCTTCCACAAAAGAAGCGAAAGAATGCTAGCAGCTCTCCCGAGGAAAACAAGGTTCAGGCAAAGGACCAACCGGCTCTTAAGAAGGAAAAGGTTGACCCGTCTGAGCGACAGAAGCAGGCAAAGATTCTAGAGGCGCTGCAGCGTAAGAAGGAGCTATCGAAATCCAACCCGCTCGCCTACTTTATTACTTGTCTCGGAGAGGCTTTAGACATCCGAAGCGAAGAGATACAAGCGAGTATAAAAGGTGAGGTCAAGGCTGATTCTCAAACCAATGGGGGTGCTTTTGGCGCTCCTTCTTCTGTTGCCAGCAGTGCTAACAGTACGAAGGGAGTGACTCCTAGCTCCTTGCTGCGCACACCTCAGCCATTCTCCAACAAGACGCCGTCAGCCCTTACGCCAGGAACCAATGGTAAGGAGGATAAGAAGCGGGCGTTGCCACTGACGCCACCTTGGACGGGTAATGTGCAGGCGATTGCTATTCGGAATGCTTTCAAGGCCATTGACTCGATGAAGAGCTTTGATGTGCAGTTTTTGACTCCGGAACCTGAACATAAGAAGGCTCCCTCCGAGATTTTGGCACTCGCTTCCAACCCTGTTTCTAAGGAGAGGAGTGAAGAGGAGGACAACAAGCTCGCGTTGAAAGCGGACGACTTTATATTCCCGGTGAGTGATTTGGCGACGAACACGGAGATGGTGATTAGCGGGCTGGATTATGATCAACTGGTCAAGGATAATGTCAATATTTGGGACTATGATCAGCTGCTGGGTGCATTGGGTAAAAGTGATGACGAGTTGCGCAAAGAATATTGGACGCTCGACTAGGCGAACGACATGATGACTCTTTATTATTTAATGACAGTTCGATATATGATTTATTGTGTATTCAATTTGCAATTGTGCCTATTTAGACAGGTAATTATTAATTTATTTGCGGTGTTAACGCTACTATAGCCTGTTAAGCTGTCTGTACCCGCGATCGGGTGTCCAGATGGAAGTGCATTCTAAGTCTATTTGTTGATGATATGTCCATCTAGCTGGTCTATAGCAGCGATAATAACATTCCAAAATGCTTCAACGTCTATTTTTTCGGCCACATACACCCCCATTTCGCTCTCCGTCCCGTCGTCAACGTAATTAATCTTACCTTCATATTCCCCACTCTGAACAACGCTCAACTTGTGCCTCGAAAACTCATACCCAAGGCTATTGTCTCCATAAAACGGAAGCACCGCCAAAACTGCCGCAGGGTCGTGCAAAGGAGGACCGTCTACAAAGTTGAAAACCTTCTTATATGTATCCGCAAAGTAAATCATCAGCTCATAGAGCATTTGCCGCACCGGAGACCGCGGTGGAGGGTGCTGGATCCGCGATTGCACGTCTGCAGTGGCTATACACGTGTGTGTCACCTTGAGAGGCACTATGGCTGTCTTGGACGCCAATTGAGGGTGGGTCAACACCGTCTGGGCAGCCAACGGATCCACCCACATATTAAATTCGGCATGCTTGGTCCAATTGCCCGGCTCGTCGGGAACCGCGCCGCCCATAATGCTCAGCACCTTGATTTTAGGAATAACTTGTGGGAAGTTTTGAATGAGCAGTGCAATGTTCGTCAGCGCTCCGGTCGCCACAACCGCCACCTGCTCGCCATTGTTGGCGTTGCTGTAGTTCTCAATCGCTTGGGCCATCGCTGGCACGGCGCTGTGGTCTGGCTGGGCTTCAAAGGCCGGAGTCGGCAGAAGAGCCGTGCCGTCGAGGCCGCTGACCCCATGGATATCGGCCGCTACGCGTACCGGACGCTCTAGTGGCTTTTCGCTTCCGGGGTACACATGCATGTCGAGGCACTCGTACGCTGTGAGCAGCGAAATGGTGTTGGTCGTCGTGTTCTCGAGCGAAGCATTGCCATGGACTGTCGAGATGCCCAAAAGGCGGTACGACGGGTGGAACAGCGCCACCACCATGGCGAAGGCGTCGTCATGCCCCGGGTCGCAGTCAAGCCAAACTGGTATGTGCATTCTCCTTCTCTTTTTACTTCGCTTTTATCTCCAGTTATTTAATCTTTGGAGGTGGTGGTGAAACGTGCGGCCCGCATAGGGATTGGGTGATGTTGCGGGCGCCCTTGCAGATGAGGCTGGTTGGAGTT
Source organism: Blastobotrys mokoenaii (assembly GCA_003705765.3). Classification (NCBI taxonomy): domain Eukaryota; kingdom Fungi; phylum Ascomycota; class Dipodascomycetes; order Dipodascales; family Trichomonascaceae; genus Blastobotrys; species Blastobotrys mokoenaii. The sequence continues at coordinate 243,910 of PPJM03000007.1, forward strand.
GGCCGTATTACGCATGTTGTACACCTTCTATAGCTGGTGTAGAAGGTAGGACGATGGCTGGTTAGGTTAGGGATGAAATAGACTATCTGTAGGGAGAATTGTTTTTTTTTCACGCTTTCATGAGCTAGAATTGCGGAGCGTGAAGTTGAGTTTATGCGCCTTTGCAACATCCTAAAAGCTGAGAGGACAACTACTTGGGTATGATTCGTCTCGAACGCTTATAATGTGATATAGGTAACATTTGAGGGTCTGGATTATAACAATTACTTCGCAGTAAACACTCGAAATGAGATCTATGTTTCAGATTGTCTGAGGCACAGATCTCAATTCCTATAAACACAAAAGCACGGGCTAATCATACCTCTTTATAGCTATACGTTCACGATTAATTGCTTGTAGAATGCGCTTTATTCCCCTTTCTCTAAGGGAAGGATTAAGCTATGCTCCAATATAGCAACGTTTTTGTTGTTGCCCGTTTTCCCTTGAGATCGAAATATTCATTGCAGATCTTTACGTAGTTTACGCTGGTGGCTAACGATATTATTGCTAATCCTTAATGGGAACTTACTAAAGTATAAAAACCTTTATTACAGGCTTGGAGGCTAAGATTATTATAGCCTACTGGTATGGCTTTGAATACTTTCGATCTCTGTTGCAGTGGAAGGTGAATTTATCCTGGTAGATAAGGGAAATATCATGGATTCTTCAAGTACATAACCTGTCTTTTATTTCATTGGTTCTAGACTATAATTATAAGAGTTTGGAATTTATCATGACAAAAGTATGTTGTCTTAGAGTAAAAGAAGAGTATATCTATTTTTTTTTGAGTTCCTGCATGAGATACTAAACATTTTACATCCATGATATAAACATTATAACGGACATCGTGTGCGCAACATTAAGTTGACTGGACCGTCCGAGTCCAGCCCACAGTAGACGACGCTCATTCTTTCAGTAGGGGAATTCCGCTATCCCTTTAACCTTCTAATATAGACAATCATCACCATTGAAGATACAGCGACAAGGGAGAACGTGATAGCCAACTACACCAGATACCCTAATTTATTTACTGACAACAGTTCTGGGAAAAAGACAAGGTCAGCATCATCTAATCTTAAAAAAAACAACTTCTATCTAATTTATTATTTAAATTGCTGTATAACCTTAATTATATAATTACACATGATTACTAATTAAACCTATAAAATTAAATAATATATGACTAATTTTAAAATATTTTGTTAGTGATGATGACTACTACATTACGTAATATTTCAAAGTGACAACCATTCAATTGTATGATGTCATCAATAACAAGCCTAGCTAGCTCAATCGGTAGAGCGTGTGACTCTTATAGCTCTTCGGAGATAAAAGTCATCACAAGGTTGGGGGTTCGAGCCCCCCGTTGGGCTGTTAGCTACGACCATATCCAGGTGGCAACACCGTCTCTCGTTCGATCGGCAGCAGTTAAGCACCTGAGAGCTCGTCCAAGTACCGCGGTTGGAGACAACGCGGGAACAGCGAGTGTTGTAGCTTTTTTGCGAGCGCGCGCGCTATCGCTTATCTATGAAACATACATGCATTAATGCACATATTGTATTAATTAAATGAAAATTAAAAACGACGAGTCAGAACTCGGACTTATATATATCTATGCCATATTATTTTTGTTGAGAATGTGTAGTCTCATCTGAGCATCACACCACGTCTTGAACTTTATTTCAGAAAACAGGGATAAGACATATATTCGATTTACTCAGGATTAAGCAATTGGTGATGGCTTCTATGTCTATTTAAACCCATGCTATATCCCTCTTCTCCTTCTTTTCTTTTCTTCACCCGTCTTATTGAATGTTGAGATGAGGGTGAGTCGACCACCGGAAGTCGGGCAAGTTACCGGCAGCACTATTGCAGCACTAGCTGCACAGGGTTTAATCAGAGAGGCCCCACATGCGAACCTAACCCCAGGATACCCATATTTAAGGGGTAACCATGAAATCTTCCTCTCCAGCGAACTATTGTCAAGTAGACTTGGTACGTTGGATCCGAGGAATCAATCAGTTAGTATAATGTGTAACTAACTAGTGGATAGGTCTGAGGTTGGTTGATTAATTGAACTCAACTAACAGTTCTATCTACCTAGCTACCTAGCACAATTTGACATTGAAAACTATCTGCGGTACTGCTATTAAGAATTGCAACCTATACACAGATACATTAGACATCTTATCTGTTTAGTTGGTGTCAGTGGTTGATCTGGTGTTAGATAATTGCATTCCCTTGATTCCTTGCTGCTCAGTTCGCTGTGTCTACGTTGTATCGACTGCTGAAAGTCAACACTAAATAAAGTAATTGGCCTGAAAGTTGTATACAACGAGACGTTATGTTCTGAAATTTGAGTTCTTTAAAAGCATTATTATCAATGGCCAAATTTATCACAATATATCTGCCCAGTAGATGTTGGATTGCTTGAGGATATTTCCAGCGCGGGAGATTTGAAGAAATATCCTTACAACGAACCTCAGGATAAATCTTTCACTATTGGTACGGTTCAGAAAGGAAATCCTGCGAGAGTTTGATATATGAGTTGATTGGGAGCGGGCTGTTGAGAAAGATGGATCTACAGTGGTCGGTGGCCTTTAACCACTAAATTTCGCTCCCAAATGACGACCTTTATCCCATCACTCAACTTAATGGGAACATAATTTTAATATTGATCAATTTGACCTAGGTCGAGTCAATACATTTTGATTTTCCAAGTAGTTAAGTTTGGGAATTTAATTGGGGTTGGAATAAAGGACGCCATGTGGGGGCGAAATTTAGTGGTCAAAGGCCACCGACCACTGTACAGAGATGACAGAACCTGATAACTCTAAGTATGAAGAAAGCCTATCCCCTTATGCTTGATAATCTATATTGTGATGGTAAAAAGCACATGATATTGGTATTTATGCAGCGTATGGAAAAACCCTCTATCATATACCTAATAGTGTATTTATTTTAAACCGACGTTCCTGTTCTCATTATGCATCTTTAGATTCCTTGCGCCACTAAATTTAAACAGTATATGCGATTGTGAGGTCATATTGACTATGTCAACATTGACTGGACAACTACCGAGGGTATGTAGTAGTATCCCAGCGCACGTCTAAGAATGTAGTCCAGTGAGTTGTTTCCCTTTGAAACCGACCCTAATTGTATAGACTCCAGTGAATCATACTTGATTCTGTTATTAACATAGGCTAATAAAATTGACTCGTGAATAATCTGACCCTTATAATAAGCTAACAGGCTAACACAAGATGAAGTCTATATGATATTACATTGATATTCAAATGTTGTACATTGGATTAGGGCACCTACATAATATTACACTGGAGTTCTTCCTTTTGTAGCACTGTTTTTTTTTTCATAATCAGGTATTGAGTAAAGCTCCAAATAATCGCCAGCCGGTAAATATAAAATTAGCCATTAATCCAGATTGTCTTTCGTTCTAAGATTTTAGCATATTATCAAATAGCTGACTATAATACTATAAAATGGATTTTTGAAGTAGAGTTTCATATCAGCTTTTATGGGAAGGTGTGAATTGGCTTGAATAGCAATATAGTTTTGCCGAATTATTTCCATGACATTTTCGCATTTTTTTTCTCGTAGCCATCGATTTAATTGTGGCTATTGGATGAACATTTTTGGATTGAACTAAAATAGTTTATAACTAGTGCTTGACAGAAGAGATGAAGCATGCAAAGGGCACATGCCAAATTTTCATTATGACTCTTTGAATTAATATCTGGAGTCTGCTGCGGGACCCTTATGCAATATACAGTTGAGCCAATTCTCAGCCAACGTTCGAATATGATGAGAGCCAAGATCTGAGTTCTACTATTGATGATGAAGTAAGACTGTGATCTGTATAGCGCTACCTTGTGTGGACTGAACAATGCTCTCCATTAATTGTTTAAAGAGAGGGCAAAACTTAGCTGGCAACTTTGACAGCGCCAAAATACGGTAGTAGTGTGTTCAAGTACAGGCATTGAAACATACAGCAGGCGCTCAAAGTATGCTTGCCTTATAAATGGTTACGTCATTCTCGTATTAAAATCTAGCTGTATCCTCTATATAAGATTGACACATACAATTGTACCGATTTCTGAGATAATACGTTAATTAAACGGCTCTTGCTACAACCTATTGTTTGCGCCACGATCAAACGAGCTGCACACCGTACATAATATTACATACAGGCAATGTTGTAATTACTTCATGCTAAAACGATTGTGACATAACCGTTCTATTTTGGCTCCTTCTTATCACTTACGTAATATTTAAGTGCGTAATATGTAAGTGGGGTGGAGAAATGTCAACAGTAAGACAATGGACAGACATGCCGCAATGTCGGCATGACACGCCCAGCCCCGAACCAGAAAAAAAGGATTGACAGTATCTGACTCCACTAGTAGAAGTGCGCTTGGCCGAAAGGTTTCAATGACGGAAGTTGCGGAGAATCAGCATCGAAAGCTGCCATGGGATTTAGCCGACCACTCAGCCTCTTTGGAGCCGCTTTCGTCAATTCACTGCATCACGCACATTACATAGCAAACTACGTATACCACTGTTAGAGCAGGAAAATAATATCTGCAAATGCTGGAGTAAGCAGCAACTCTCAGCATTGAATGGGTTCCGTTACCACTCCCACTTTTATGGGAGGTAACAATAGTCCCAAGGTCTTTCTTTGCAAGACAGTACCCACTCATTTGACCAGTTCCGGAAACCAAGTTGCCTTCAAGAGTGACCAATAAAAACAGCGTTCTAAATACTTGTTTCTACGAATAGTACCGGAACAAGGCCGGGGTACGCATTTTCAAGGCGTAAGGTTTTTTCAACGTGTATTCCTCGGGGAGATTGCGGGGGAAAGTTAAGTAAAAGTGCCAAACTTAGTCTTTACCGCACGATTGGGTTTTCTGATTGAGTTCTGACTGTGATTAAAGTGTATTTGCAGCAAAAGAGCCGGCTGTGAAAAAAAAAAAAAACACATGGCCCCTCCTCCATCAAAGCGGCACTGCTCAGTGGGGATATAGCGTTTCCAAAAAGGTTCTGTGGGAACCTGAGAGGAGTGGGTTGCTGAAACCAAAGTGGGTAGATCGTCGGGTCATAAGTTAGCAGGTCTCATCACCGACGTGCGGTAGGATACGCATTGAATGATTATCGTTTCCGGCCGAAATACTGTGTAATTAATCTGAACGAAAAAAAAAAGAACTAGCTAGCGGGGCGCCTGCTATAGGATCTGCCGCATGGAGCTAAAACTAGCAGTTATCCTTGTCTGTGCCATTGGCATAAATACTCTATGTTTTGTCCTAATTTCCAGATACAGGGTAGGATCCACCGACTACCTCTTTGCTGACCATAGTATTGCCAATTGTGACCCCGCTATGAAATTGCTGGCGCTTCCGTTGCTGGCATTCCTCGGAGCTGTGACAGCCCAGTCTCCAAATTTCAATTCCTCTTCGCCGAGTAACTCGACCACAGTCAATGGAGGGCTGTTGGACTTTCTTCCAGCTCCGCCGCCGCCTTCACAAGCGAACCAAACATCTAACTGGGTCCAGACCGAAGACGATAAGAGTAACTTCTTTGACGAGAAGAATTGGGTGCTCTATACAGACAAGTACCAGAACAACAGCTTTGCCATTCAGGCGTATTCGGCCAATGGTTACATTGGAATCCGCATCCCAGTCCAGGGCCAGGGATTTGCATTAGATGCCAACCTCACCAACCCCAAAAACGGAACCACTCCGCTCAATGGGTGGCCTGAGTTTGACCCGCGGTTTACGGGTGCCTATGTATCTGGGTTCTGGAACTCGCAAAAGAATACGACCAAAACCAACTTCCCAGAATTGCTCAAACGTGGCCATGAGAGCGTTATCGCGACTCTGCCAGTATGGTCGACTCTTGTCGTGCGGGATTCTGCTTCGGGGAAGGCCTATAACACCACAACTGGAGAAAACGAGGTTTCAGCGTTTTCCCAGGCCCTATCGCTCAAGAATGGAGTAGTACACACGAATCTCACATGGCAGCCCACTAGCAATACCTCCTACAAGCTCAATTACACTATCGTCACCCACCGTGCACGACCAAACCTTGGTATTGTGCGGTTGGATATTACCTCAGACCAGGATTCTGAAATTGACATCAATGACATTCTCGACGGCGCCGGATCTATGCGAACGACATTCCTTGACTCCTCAATGGATTTTGACCCCTCCATCTGGACGGCTGTGAAGCCCCTGGGCATTCGCAACGTGTCGGCTTACGAGTATAGCAAGTTGTGGTTCTCTGACTTTAAGTCCGTCAACCTGACAGCGCGCAACACTTCGACTCTTGCCTCCACCAACGATTCCACTGTTTCTCAGCAGTTGCCACTTAGACTGGTGCGGAACAAGACTTTTACCGTCATCAAGTACGTTGGTGTGACCTCGACAGATGCGTACCCCACGGACCCCCTCCACGAGGCGAAGCGGGCGACAGTCGAGGCAGCCGCGGATGGCTGGGATAAGCTCATGCAGCAGCATAATCGTGCTTGGGGTAATCTATGGGATCAGGCTGACGTCATCGTTCCAGGAGATGAAGAAGTCCAGCTTTCCATTCGGTCAACACTATTCCATCTTTTGGCCAATGTCCGAGACGGTTCGGAGGGCCCTGGATTTGGCGACAACTCTATTTCCGTGAGTGGTCTCTCTTCAGATTCGTATGCCGGTTTTATCTTCTGGGATGCCGACCTATGGATGTTCCATGGACTCTTGGCTCTTCACCCGAACCATGCTGGATCTATCAACAACTATCGTGACCGTCTGGCGTTCCAGGCAATTCGAAACGCTCAGTCTTACAATCGCTCTGGCGCTCTATACCCATGGACCAGTGGCCGGTTTGGCAACTGCACTGCAACGGGCCCCTGTGTAGATTACCAATATCATATTAACACAGATATTGCCCTGGCTCACTGGAACTACTTCCTCGCTACTAACGATACTGAATGGCTGAAGGAGACTGGATATCCAATTATCCGACACGCTGCAGATTTCTTCACCCAATTTGTACAGAAGTCCAACACGTCGGACGAATACACTACGCACAATTTGACCGACCCAGACGAGTATGCCAACCACATTGACAATGGTGCATTTACCAACGCTGCAATTGAGCAGCTCATGAAGTGGGTGACCAATGCTTCTCACATTCTCGGTAAAGACATTGACCCCAAGTGGAAGGTCCTATCGGAAAAGATGCACATCCCAGAAAACAAGTCATTGGATTTGACGCTAGAATTTGACGGAATGAACGGCACTGCTGAGATTAAACAGGCAGACGTGGTTCTCATGACCTATCCATTGGAGTTTGACCAGCCAAAGTCACGAGCAGTGCGTAATATGGATTATTACGCCCTTCGCCAGTCCCCTGATGGGCCAGCTATGACTTATGCTATTTTCGCCATTAATAAGGCTCAGCTGAGCGCTGAAGGCTGCGCATCTTACACCTACATGAACTTTGCCAACCAGCCATACCTGAGGCGACCTTTCTACCAGTTTTCTGAGCAGATGCTTGACAACGCCACTATCAATGGTGGAACTAATCCGGCTTTCCCATTCCTTACTGGCCATGGTGGGTATCTCCAAGTGTTCACTCATGGATTCACTGGGTATCGTCCTCGCCAGGATGCACTGTACTTAGATCCAACCTTACCCCCACAGCTTCCTTCGGGTTATCTTGTCAAGGGCCTCAAGTACCAGGGAGGCGTATTTGATGTCAATGTTACGCTTAACAAGACGATAATTCGAAGACGCCCCGATGTGGTTTATTCTCTTAAGAATGGAACTACCTTCCGCAACAGTTCTCGCCCAATGAAGGTCCAAATTGGCGATCGCAATGCTAAGGCTGGTATTTACACACTTCATGTTAACGAGACTTTGGAAATCCCCACTTTCCGACCCGACGAGAAGCTGGCCAATGCCGGAAACTTAGCACAATGCAAACCTGTTTCTACCAAGGAAAATTGGGTCGCTGGTAATTTCCCGTTTGCCATCAATGATGGTGATAATTCCACCCATTGGCAGCCTCTTTCTGTGGCCAAGACTGCCATCACTGTTGACCTCGGCGAGGTGCAAAAGTTCGACTCTGCCTACTTCCTTTGGGGTGATATTCCGCCCAAAAAGGTATCTATCGGAATTCCCCAGGGTCTGCACGGTACGAACGTTTCCCAAGCCCAAGGAGTAAACAGCACCAAGTGGATTGTGAATGACTTCTCTGTATCTTTATCCGAACCATGGAAGAACTCCACGAACACTAGCGTCATTACTTTCACCCCTGGTAACGAGACCTCTATTCCTCTCAATTCGACTTATGAGTCTAGGTTTGTCCAGATTGCCATTGAAGGCTCGTACCTAAACGACACCAAGGGTGGAAGAGTCGCAGAATTCAATCTCTTCAGGCATTCCGCCTAATTTTTAGATTAATATTATACGAAATTAATGATACAAAATATCTTCCCTCTCCAGTATTGAGACTTACTTAGTCTTGTCAGTCTCATTAACCAATTCTCCGCAGACAGTGTACTTGCCCTGGAAGTGTGTGAACCATTCCTCGAGAGAACCGCGCTCTTCCTGAGTAAGGTCACTCAGGGAGTCAATTTCCTGGTCAATTGGGGTTAGCATTTCCTTGTCAAAGCTGTTCTTAGCCAGGCCCCTGGAGGCGTCACGCCCGGCAAAGTTCTCGTAAGGACCCCCTGGGCCGTAAAAGTTCTTTCCCATAGTCACGTCAAATACAGTTCCCTTAACGGCAAGGAAAACGCGCTCATCATCTTTGCCATTGAACTTGGCAAGAGTCTGTGGAGTGTATGTGGTGAAGACAAGCGGCTCAGGGCCCGATCTTAGCGGCCCGTCATCTTCATCTGCAGTAAACAAAAACTTCCGTGCCAAGAGGAACAGTGCGAGTATAATCAGGCCGTAGTTCGCGTAAGGGATATATTCTGGCGACATGTCTGTATCGATCTTTCTAAAGGCGCAAGGAGGGCAATCGGCGGGTTTTGTTGATGCCTTCCCCAACATAAGCGATCGGACCGACTATCACAAGATATTGCATGATTTTTACCAGCGTCCACCAGTGTAGGAATTTTATTTATTGATTTATTTATTTAATTTATTTATTTAATTTATTTATTTATTTATTTTTTTTTTGGCAGAAGCCAAACTCAGTATTCCTACCTTTTAGCCTTTGCATTGTGGGATCGAAGATGCATCATCGTTCGATTGAAGTTAACGCGCGCATAATTACACTAATACGAACCGTATGAGGTCAGTAATATATGATGAAATTGGCCAGTCGAGCAAACCGAGAATTAGGCAAATAAAATCGAGGTATGTGTTATGAGAGAAAAAAAACGACACTTTTGTATGTTCACTGAACTTAACCATCACCTCTGAGATGTAAGTGAGGACCAAATCATTGGCTGATTTAAATAGAAATTCATATCCAGATCGTAAGAGAACCAAATAAATTGTGCCAAGAGGCTCAAGAGAGTCTAGGTGCTATACATTCCTCCACATTTTTTTTCAGTTTCAATTTTGGTATTTGATATTTTTGGTGCCTAAAATTTCGCCCAGGTAGTCAGCTATTTCTATATTTATCAACCAATAACACACACAGCAGTCGTATAAAGAGACGCATATGAAAACTTCTATTCTGAATCAACTATTAAATGGCTGTATCAGAATCTACCAATGTGTTTACAAGTTGCCTCTTTCGCCACCATTACCGTTGAGACGGTTTTGCCGATCGATGGAATGACGACGATCTGAGAACCACCATGAACTAACAAAATAATGTGTAAACCTACTGATATAAAAAGGCCAGTAAATGGCACGGTGAGTTATTTTAATTCGTACAAACCAACAAATGCTATCTATATTGATTTCTCTTTTATCAGCTGCCAGTATTGCGCTGGGTGATAACATTCAACCTGGGACCTACGGACCAATTGATTGCAGAACAAGCCAATACCTTTGCGCAATCACCTGCTCGCCTGGCGACTCGAATTACTGTCCTATGCTAGTTGCATGGGAAAATACAAGTGCAGCATCCAATTCGAGGTCTCTTACCGGTCTTAATATTGTCTTCGACGGTAATGGAGCTACCTTAGCCTGTCCAAATTCTCACTCTGGTGGATCGTGTTCTAGAGGGCAGACCCTCGGCCCGGTAACGTTTATGGAGAATGACGGGAATTTTGCATTGATAATGTCAAACACTGCTTACAGGGCTCTGAACAGTCTGCCGAACCTTTAACCTTTTAAGCATTTGATATGAACAAATATCTACCGGTAGGATTCCGTATGTATATATGATAGCATGATCTTCTCGGAGAAATTGTGTGCGTCCATTCCAAATTACCTCCCACTGAAGTTAGTTAATGCTGAGTTCAGCCAAAATAATCAGTTGTTGGAATCAATATATTACACCAATTATCAAATGAATCTACTGGCTCAAATGTTTTGCGGCGAATTCCATTATTTCGCCCGTGTGCCTGATCGCCTTCTCTGCATTTTCCCAGTCCTTGGCTTCAATGTAGTCACGGATTCCTGGGAAAGTGTTCCATTCATAATGCTCCTCCGTCGGATGCCACAGCTGCGGTCCAAGTAGTAGGTGCTTGAACCAATTTCGGTGAGATGAAATACCGTTTCGATCAAGCAGGTACTTATTGAATGCCGTTAATCGGGAGTTCCAGCTCAGCCTGTGTAAGGTCAGCACAGGAGGCTCGCCATCGCTAGCGATTTGACGCCAGTCCCGAAGCCAGGTATTGTAGGTAATGCCTGCATTCAAGACTGCATCGGAGCCTTTCTTGAGTGGGCCAAAATCAAGATTTCGGCCCTGAGCCGCTGCGTATCGCTCAAGATCAACAACATATTCTTGGAGCCGCGATCCATACCCGGCGATATCAAGGTCAATGACAGGCTCATCAGAAAACTTGAGCAGCATGACCGCGAGAATGTCAGCTAGAGTTTTGTGATATGCATAATCATGGTCACCGAACTTCTTCATCCATTCCAGCGAATCGAAACAGCTGTGGCGCGGGAAGGACCTGCCTTCGTATCCGACGCGGATAGATGGAATGCCGGTCAATGCTGAGAAGGGCAGGAAGTCTCCTTCGCCACCCAGAAGCGGAATCTTTTTCTTGCTCCAAGTTGATGCAACAGTGTTGTTAGAGACGGGTTCGTACACCTGACTCAAGATGTCCTGAAGAACTCCGTCAAATAATGGGTGGGCCTCAGCTCTGAACTTGTCTCCTGACACAGCTTCGTTAAGGTCAATATACACCACACCATTGCGCTTGAGTTCATCCTCGTTAAGCTCTGTAAATTCAGTGCTGCCCACAAAGTTCTGGGTCGAACCATCCCAACTGGCAAACACAATTGTTCGCAGAGGGGACCACCCAGCACGACGGTTGAGCAAGGAAAATACCCGCGCAAGCTCCATAAGAACAGCAGTGCCTGACATGGACTCGACAGCACCGTAGCAGTAAGAATCCCGCTGGGCGCCGATCAAAACTATCTTTTCAGACTGCTCCATGCCATCGATCTTTCCAAAAACATTCCACAGCGCATGGCGATCCTGCACTACAACCTTGTTTTTGAGATAGGCGCGTGGGGACTTGGTGTCTCCGGTCCACCACTCGTCCACACCACTAGGTTCACCATTGTTGGACCAATTATCCTTCTTTTCACCATGTCCCTTAATGCTGTTCAAGAAGACCTTTGCGTCCTTCCACGACACGGGAACTGAAGGAATTTTGGGTAGGTTCTTAACCTTGTCGACTGGCAGAACTCGGTTCACGCTTTCGGCAGCCCAACCGGGGGTAAGTACATCACCAGGATTCATTGCGGCAATGGCAACGCTGTCCCGCTCAATGGAGTCCTCAGGGTACCCTGGACCGTCAGGCCAGCTCTTGTCTCCGGACTTTTCAGCAGAGTGGTCGCTAAACGTGACAACGGCTTTCGCACCAGCTTCTTCGAGGAGACGGATTTTGAGGCCGGTAGCCATGCGGCCGTATTTGATGAATACAATTGCGTCTTTGAGGTCCTGCGGAGGAATGGCACTTATATCCTCCTTGGTGCCATAGTTCGCGTAGATAATGTGCCCTTCAGCCTCTCCCGAGGCCGAAAGAGCATGCATAGGGCGGCTCTGCTTCTGGTGTTTTTGAGGGTTTTTGTAGACATCTCCTTCCCACAGGTTTGCTGCAAAGCTGTCGTCGGCCATCTTGAGCTGCATATTTGACTCCGAGGAGCTAGGGTACGTAAGGTAGGAGCTGTGCTTGCCCAATTCGACTGTTCTCAAGCCAAAGTCGAGAAACTCGTGTTTAATATACTGCGCCAGGGTCAGATCGCCCGCTGTACCGGCCATATGGGGCATAGAGGACATGTATTCAATGCGGTCGCGGATAGCGTCCTTACTCGTGCTGTGAGTAAGGAGGTGGGTGAGATGAGAATGGTCGTGGAATTGGCCATCATAGAGGCTATCATCACCCACAGGGATGATCCCTGAGGACACGGCAACAAATACGAGGAATGCAACGAGTACAAGATAAAAGAGCCTTCGGAACATGAGGGGGTTACCGAATCGGGACAGGAAGCCGTCAAATTTGGCATTTGCCGATGTCCAGACGTGAGCAACGGGGTCTATGATGATGCGTTGAACGGGAGAAATGAGCTTTGAGTTGAACGTATGGGCCCACCGCGAGGATACGATGGTCGCTCGGTTGAGAATGCTAGTACGCGGAGCAGCGTCTGGGGATTGTTCTTCAATGTCAAACTGCTCAATGTGGCGCTGGACTTGCTGTCGTTCAGTGTCGTTGCCGAATAGTAATCTATGGTCGTCGTCTTCATCATTGCTGTCGAGATCCACGCTAAGTGAGTCACGATTATTGTCAAGAAAGTTGGCATTTTCGCCATGGGACTCGGCTTCATCTTGTTCGAGCCGGCCCTCGACTTCTACCCTGCTTGCCTCTTCGTAAGAGGGCGGATCTTCCGAAGGGAGTGGGGCCATGTTTAAATATCACAGATTCCAATAATTTCAGATGCGATATAGGACAATAGAGCAGGATTCAAGCTTTGGCGAATATCAAAGAGCACTCTGAAATGTTATAGATTTCAAAAGCAATAGTCGATCAATTCGAATCACAGACGAATATCAGTCAAAAGCGTCAAACACAGACCAAAAAAATGGATATCAGCCAAAGTACTTGATAAATATCAGCCAAAATGACAAACAAATTCCACCTCAAAGCAGCAGAATAAATGCGATCCAAAGTAACCGACGAAATATTAGTCGAGACACAGGGTTATTAATAAACCAGTTAAAAGGTCGAGTTCAATTAGATCAAAACGAATAGTCAAAAGTCGTAAAAAGTTTTGGTGGTGAATAAATTCAAATGAATTCCAATGCCAATAAACCAACAGCAATCCGGGGTATAATCATGTAATATCCTAACAGGCCCAGGTATTCTTTATCGGCTTGGATCCTCGAGCCTTAATAATGCAAAAGAGCCTGATAAAACTCACCACCCATCAGCACAGAAAAGGAACAAATTCAGTACGGAACTCGAATATCCCCGTATCAACCAACACCGCACCTCCGTCGATATATCTGTTGATAAAACGGTCGACACTCTATATCGGTATACACCACTCGTAAACTACCACGATGCTGCTGGCCAGGCAGTGCTTAAGGGGGCTGCCATATTTGGTAGCCGGCACATTCCGGGCCCTCAGCGCCCCAATACGGATACTCTGTGGCCCGGCATAAAAATAAAAACTCCCAACGCGCGTGCCACACAAAGCGTCATGCCCCATCGCCTTCTGTTCCCCCCTTTGCCCCCTTTAAATAGCCATCCGACCCCCCAAGACAGCAATCAGTGAGAGCGGATTGGAGGAAAGTCCAACCAGGGGCTAGCAATTCTAACAAAGATTGCATACGGGGTAAAAACTGCGGTAGTCTCTTGCGTGTTTTGGCTATATATGTGAAAAGCACCTGCCAGAGCTTTGATCGTTATATCGCAAAGTCACTCAGGGGACCGCTCCACCGAGAAATGAGTCGATCATCGTCGCGCAGGAGCAGTGTGTCCGAGGCTCGGGAAGTCCTCAGCTCTACAGACTCGATCACGTCCAGCCTCGAGGACCAGGGGTCTGTGCTTTCTGTGGAAGACGGGCCTGAAAGCGTGGACAGTACGGTGACGGAACGCGGTGCAATTGACCGAAAATCGTCCCTATCGACGCTGCGGCAGGGCAATGCTGAATCGATGGCCAGTTCTGAAGGCGCTCAAAGCATTGAAAACAAATCCAGTCCGCTTGATTCGGCCAATGAGTCAAGCAAGCTTGGGCAGAAGAAAACTGATTTCAGCACGGATGATACAAATAAGACTGGCCCCAGCAAGATTGATCTAAATAAGAGGGATGCAAGCAACATTGATCTAATTAAGGGAGATGAAAGCAATGCTGATCCGAATGAGGGAGATTCAAGCAAGGCTGATCCGAACAAAGGAGAATCCAACAAGATTGAAGGCAAGGGTGAAGGCAAGGTAGAATCTTCAAGTAAGGCTGAGGGCAAGACTGAGCCGAGCAAAAGCGAAGGGAGCAAAGGAGAAAAAGCAGAAGAGCCTGGACAAAGCAGCCTCAGCTCAAGCGGGACATTGAGCGCCGGGAAAAAGCCCGCTGGAGGGGCCACGGGAGGGGGCACGGGAGGGACTACAGGAGGAACTACGGGAGGAAACATGACTGTCGAGACAGAGACAGTCCCGGCAGTCCCCTCGGTGGCAATGGCGTCAGCAGCCGCCATTCCCGGCGGGTCTGCTTCAAACTCGAGCCTGCGTATTAAAAAGAGCACCGACAATGTAACACGAGGATCGGCTAGTCGAAGCCGCAAGAAAAAGGCCTCTCGCCTCGGCACGGGATCGCGGGCGGAGATATTTGCGGCCAAGATTGCATCCGCTGTTGACGAGGTGGATTCTTCTGATTCGGATGAGACGTTTGTCTACGAGTCGAATCCACCGGACCACCCGTCTTCGGCGTCCTCACAGCTCAATTCCGCCGTGTCGAACACCACTGCTGAAGGCTATAACGCGCTACGGCCGCGATTTCAACATCGTAACATGTCCTCTTCGTCGGTGTCCCGCAACCAGTTCCTCTCGCCGGTGGCAACGCAGGCGTATCAAACGCACCCAGCGGGCAAGCGCACCGTGTCACGGCCAATTGTACCGGCTCCGCATAGTACGAGCCCAATTGTAACGACTACTAACACTACGGGCCCTGCGGCGGTGGTGCCTAATGTCCCACCAGGAGCAATTGCTGCTACTAGCAGCGCAGAGGACTCTGGCCACCCGGATAACGAATCTGTAGACAGCAACATTGACTCGACGCTCTACGGAACCTCGCGGCGGCCTTCTGGGTCCGGCATTGTCCGGCCCGAGAGCCCAAGGCGGTATGGCGCGTCGCCGCAGGTCAATCGCAGCCCTTACCTGCGCCCGGCGACTTCGCGATACTTTAACGGCAAGCCTGACAGCTGGCACCGGTGGCGTGGCACGTATCTCGATGACTACGACGATATAGACGGGGACGTGGACGAGGAGGATGACGACGAATACTTGCAGTACACGGAAACGACGCCATTGCGGCAAGCCGGCCAAAGCCTGCGGAGATCTCGCAAAAATGGCAACGTTATGGTCTATTCGCCGCACAATTATCAACGCGGTCCGCCTCCTAGCCGGTACTTTTACTTCCGGCTTGTGCTGTGGATGATCATTGGCATTTTCTGCGTGCTGTGCGCTGGATTCATTCTAGGGTTCGTGCTGGCAACCTCCAAGCCGCTTCAGGACGCGCGCATCTCTGGGATCTTTGACGTGCTGGTGAGCGACGAGGTGCTGGCGTTCGACGTGACCGTGGAGGCAGTGAACCCGGGATTTTTGGCGGTGGAAGTGTTCAACGTGGACCTCGACGTATTCGCCAAGTCGCCGTACGTGCGGGACGACTTTGATGACGACACAGAGAGTGGCGATGGTGCGCACACCATGCTGCTAGGGAACGTCAAGCACTTTAGTGCTCCGCTTACGTTTGAAGGCGGATTCTTCCACCAGGTTGTCCAGCGGGCGGTTGGAGATGTGCGCCTCAACAACCCGGGCAAGAACACCACTGGCGAGGAGCCCGGCGATGGCAGAGCCACGGATACATTCAGCATCACCTTGGCGCATTTAGCTACGCCACTGCCTGGCGAAGCATACGAATCTAATGACCCACGACCTACGCATACTAATGACGAAACTAATGATGATGTTTATAATAACACGCGGCTCGGCACGCGATCGAAGGAGGATGACGGGCTTGACGAGGGCCAGCGCAAGTGGATCAAAGTCAGCGGCCACCCGTTCGATCTCATAGTCCGAGGTGTGATGCGATACAATCTTGTTCTTGGACGCGGCCAGCGTACCATATCGGTCGCGAAGACTATCCACGTCGACCCGAGCGTGGACGGCCTGTCCCTTATTGAGTAATACTATTAATACCACCCATTATAATAGATCTCTAGATTTATGATTCTACGCTTATACTTGCTCTTTTATTGGTGTTTGAGTTGTTTGCCGCATGAGCCGCGCACGCCTCACGAGCCGCACAGTCGCACGAATATTCACTTTCAATATTCAAATGAGACATGATATATTAATTAAATAAGGTCGTTTCGGTCTACTTTTGGGTGGTTTGTTTCCTTACTCCTGCTTGGAGAAGTACTCGTTAGCCTTGGCTGGGTTGATAGTGTCGTCACCCTTCTGCCAGTTGGCTGGGCAAACCTCACCGTACTTCTCAGTGAACTGGAAGGCATCGAGGAGTCGCAGGGTCTCGTCAACAGATCGGCCGACTGGGGTGTCGTTGATGGTGATCTGTCGCACCTTCTGCTCTGGGTCAATGAGGAAGATACCTCGAAGGGCAATGCCCTCCTCCTCAACGAGAACACCGTAGTCTCGGGAGAGAGAGTGGTTAGTGTCGGCGACCAGTGGGATCTTGACGCCACCAAGGCCACCCTCCTTTCGTGGAACGTTGTTCCAGGCGAGCAGGGAGAACTCAGAGTCGGTGGAGGCGAAGAGGACCTCGGCACCTCGCTCTCGGAACTTCTCAACAGCGTCAGAGTAAGCAATGATCTCGGTTGGGCACACAAAGGTGAAGGCCAATGGGATGAAGGCGAGGATAACCCACTTGCCCTTGTACTTGTCGAGGGAGACCTCCTCAAAGACGCCGTTAACAACGGCCTGCTTGGTGAAAGCTGGGGCTGGGTGTCGGACAGTAGCAACCATTTTTTATAATTTAGATCTGTATTGATTTACTAAGAAAGAAGAGAGGAGGGGTGGGAACGCCTCGAGTATTTATAATTTTTCGCTGTCTTGGAAAAGTATGGAAAAAAGTACCGCAGTTGCATCTGCGAAGGCAGGAGCGCGTAAATTATTATAACCTGTTTCGCCTTAGATTACAAACTGCTGCTGGGGTGGGTTGAGATGGAATTGGCCTGCCATACATAATGGCGATGCTGCGGGCCCGGGGTACGTCTCCCGGCATCAAATTAAACACCCTCATCAAAGCCGAACCCAATTGCTATCCAGCCAAAATTTCAATCTCCGTGCCTAATTCTTTTACTGATCGTCGATCGGTGATTAAAGATCTTTTTTTTTTTTTTACCCCTGCAATCTGCTCATCACCAAATACATCCATCGGAGAACGTGTGTTTGAGATGGGCTAATTTTTCATCGGTCTCTCGGTCTAGACCGCCGTAGTGCTTAGGTAATTACGACTGTTGGAGTAATAGCTGTGGCGGTGCGAAAGTGGCTAATTGCTCCTTGGGGTAACCGCCGTGGCGGTGCATGCGGACCGGGTCGCGCTTGGGCACCGGTAGGGTGATATTTCATCGCCCGAAGGGGAAGTCCATGCCACGGAACCGCTTGAGGAGTTATTCCGACGGACGGTCGCCGAGGTCTACATTACAGTACCGGTATACCGCATGGTTAACAGTGTAATGGCCGGGTTATATACCCTGCAGGAATTGCAGCACATGGTAAAATTTATTGAGTATATCTACTGTATGTGTGGGGGTTTACGACATGGCGGCTGGCGATTTTGCAATACGCGTTTTTAGGCAATGTACCAGGAGGTGACAGCCAAGGTAGAGAGGGCGAGCAATTGACTACAGTCTAGACTTTACTAGATATACTACTGGTTATTAATGTAATATGATTAATATCCATGTCTCCTACCTTTTTGGTAGTTATGTGGCATAGTTGCTGATAAATCGTTATCTAATGTACCACACGTGTCGCCGGTGCATTAGTTTATAGTACGGGGAGGTTATTTTTTATCAATCGCACCAGTCGTATTGCTCGAATTGGTCGTATCAGCTGAATTACTACCGTCTGCCGAATTCGAAAAGGATAATTGTGCAATTGTTGTGCCGATAACGACGCTGGCGATGAAATTGCAAGCGTTCCACGCCTCGGTGTGTCCAATGTTATACTGATCCAGGAACGGCGCCAGAAGGGTCGCCGAAAGCGTCGCTCCGTTGGTCTCTACCCATTTGATTCCCATACCGGCAACGTACCGTCCCACCCCAATCAACACGACTTTGATACATGCTGCTTTATATGCGCTCATTTCCATCCGTGGGATGATCATGTTGGTTAGAATACGTAGATATATCGTGTAGATTACGACGACACCGATGTAGTACTCTTTGCTTCCATCCATTTTTCAAATTGTTTAATATTTGCGAACCTGTCGCTATTTTCTTTACCAATGACAAAATATGTCAATGATGATGTCAATATGCCATCCCAACGCCTTTGACTTTTGCACAGCCGTGCCAAAACTGCAAAACCACTTGGGCAAGAGTAGGCAGATCAGCATTGATATATCGGGGATTACTGTTTTTCATCGTGGGTTGATAAAGGCGATGTCAGCGAACGTTCGTTGGTATGCTCGTCAAAGAGTGAATACAAATCAGTATCTGTAGAGTCACTTCTCGATATATGGTGCGTATGATCTTTTGGAGATAGGGCCACGCTACTGCATAATGGGTCAGAGGGGGACTTGACGACAGATTGTAAAAGAAGAACTCGTTCTTTAAGCAGAGCAAATTCAAATGCAATTTCAATGAGGTCGAGTTGCACTCCGGCAGCTATATTCGAGCATTGCATCGAGCATATGTTATTGGACGCCTGTTTGATAAACTGCCCGCTCTGACAACTGAGGCACGGTCGAAGATGGCCCTTTATGCATTGACACGCACACACCCCTAGATCCATTATTATTTATCCAATCTTTAATATATATTCCAAATTGTATTTGCTATTGGTATTTATATGTAACTAGCATATCATCCTTTCAAAGGGATTGAAGGGAAAAATGCAGGGGCTTTTCGTACACTACCACGATAAACTGTAAATATATGCGACAAGTCACAAACATCCTCATTGCTTATTTCGCCTGCTAAATTGTCGGACAATGGTTTTCAGTCCAACTTTAAATTTAAGTGATGTGATTTTGTTTGGAATGTGGTGGATTAAGGGGGCTTGTCTAAAACCAGTTGGCGATATATTCATAAAATATACAATGGGTAAAGCTGATTTATCACCTCCGCACTTGGCTGTAATCTTAGGTCCCCTCTCTAAACCGGGAAAAATCCACCGTATGACCATAATGTCATTGTTACTCCACCACAATTATATAACAACTTATACAACAGCTAAAATAAAAAATAAAATATATAGAAACATATTTCATTTCCTATATAAAGAAACCAATGTCGCCCCCCATTAAGCGCATAGCACCCGTTCGGGCCCTTCGTGATGGCGGTGAGGTAGCGCCAGCTATTACCCAATTCGGCTGCGCTCTCCCGTTGCCCGGCCAACCAGCCGCACGTAAGAACAAGCATCTTGCTCCCAACAGCAGCTGGGGCGAATCGAGCAAAAGTCCCACGTCCCACGTTGCCAACCTTCCAACATCAAAATCTTGCACCACTCAACTACCCACAGAGAAGAACTGCTTTAGAACCCACCTGCCAATTACCCACGAGAGAAGAGTAGCGCCGATTTCCTCGAGGACCACAGTCGAGGAGACAGAACTACACCGCCACTGTTTTTATATTTATATTTTATTGACCTGGAGGAGCGACTTTTTTCACGCGCCCAGGGCCCTCGATTCAGTCACATTTTTGGAGCGCCAGGCGTCTGCTGGACACGAGATCTGACGGATCTGCCTGAGGTTTGATCCATTGCCGGTTGATTGCTGCTTTTTGTTTTTGGAGAAATGGACCCGAGAGACCCATCGCATACTTATAGACGTTCCGAGAATTCGCACTAAAAGAAAACGATGATCCAACCGAACTCGTACCAGCAACGGATGCCGCAGAATGGCCAGGACTACTTCATGCAGCAGATGGCGGCGCAGCAGCCGCAGGCGCCGCAACAGCAGCCAGGGGAGGGCGCCCAGACGCCGGGCCAGTACGCCAACTCGCAGTACTGGCAGCAGCAGGTGCAATTGGCGCAGCTGTCGCGGCAGACCAACTCGCCACACAATTACGCGCGTCTTGCCGCCATGTCGTCGCGCAACCCCGGGGGCGCCCCGTCGGGGATGCTCACTGTAACGGAGCTGGCGGTGCAGCTAGTGCAACAGCAGCAGCAGGCACCGCCGCAAAGCGCAGCGCCGGGAGGCATGACGCCCGTCAAGGGTAGCGCGGCTATCGTCAATGGAGGCGCCAACTTTTACTCGCGCCAGAAGCGGGAGCTCGAGGAAGAGGAGCAGCAGCGGGTCATTAACGAGGACATTAACCGACAGTTTTGGACCTCGATCGACCTCAGCGGGCAGGGCCTCGGGTGCATCACGCCCAAGTTGTTCAACTACAGCTTCTTGCAAAAGCTCTATCTCAACCATAATAAGCTCGTAGAGGTGCCGCCGAGCATTCGTAAGCTGAGTCAGCTGCGGGTGCTCGACCTTTCGGACAACCAGCTGACGTCGCTCCCGGGGGAATTGGGGCTCATCTTCACGCTGCGGTATCTGTTTTTGTTCGACAACAAGCTCACAAGCCTGCCGTCGGAGTTTGGCTACCTGTTCCAGCTCGAGCTGCTCGGCATTGAGGGCAACCCGCTGCCGGATGCGACCAAGAAGCTGCTAGCCGAGGAGGGCACGCGCGGAGTTATCATTGACCTGCGGGAGAAGGCGCCTGTCAAGTACAGCTCGCCGCCGCGAATGTGGCATGTCTACTCGACCAAGGACGGCAAGAGCGCCCAGGGCAATAATTCTGACGACACGGTGCTGCCCGAATCGATCGACAAGGACCCGAGCAAGTTCTCGATCATGTCGTATAACACTCTCTGCGACAAGTACGCGACGGCCGCCATGTATGGATACACGCCGTCTTGGGCGCTCGGGTGGAAGTACCGGTCGGAACTACTCAAGACGGAGGTGCTCAACTACGAGGCAGACATTGTGTGCCTGCAAGAGGTGGACGGCAACAGCTACGAGCAGTTCTGGACCCCGATCATGGCCGAGCGTGGCTACCAGAGCGTGTTCTGGCCCAAGACGCGGGCGCGAACCATGAGCGAAGTCGAGAGCAAGAAGGTCGATGGATGCGTCACCTTCTACAAGACAGACAAGTTCAAGCTCATAGAGCGCCACAGCCTCGAGTACAATTCGCTCTCTGTGCGCAGCGACGACACGAAGACAGCCGACATATACAACCGTGTCATGACTAAGGACAATATTGGCATCATCACCATCTTTGAGGTGCAGGGCGGCATTAACAGCGGCCAGCTCTTGACTGTGGCCAATACTCACTTGCACTGGGACCCTGCGTTCCGCGATGTCAAGTTGGTCCAGGTGGCGCTTTTGCTCGAGGAATTGGAGCGGGTGCTCGCCAAGTACGCGAGCTCGACGACCCCAGAAGGGTCCAAGTACTCCAAATACACCGACATCAAGCAGATCCCGCTCATTGTGTGCGGCGATTTCAACTCGGCGGTGGACTCGGGCGTCTACCGACTCTTCGACGAGGGCAAGGTCAAGCCCGACGACAAGGATCTCGAAGGGCGCGAACTTGGCAAATACACCAAGAACGGCATGTCGCACAAATTTGCATTAAAATCGTCCTACGCGGACGTCAAGTCGATGCGGTTCACAAACTACACGCCGAACTTTGTCGAGTTTATCGACTACATTTGGTACTCAGTGCCCTCGTTTGATGTCACTGGCCTGCTGGGCCCTATCGATGAAGAATACGCCAGCCACTATGTCGGCTTCCCCAACCCGCACCACCCTTCGGATCACATTCCTGTCATGACCCAGTTCAGCTTTAAGAAGGTCAAGGAGCCCCCAACCAAGCCGCCTCCTCCAAACTTTGGAAAGAAGTGATCTTATTATATAGTGTTATTTTTTAATTGTTTTCAAACTGTCTCTCTTCCCCCTTATCAACGCACCCCAAACTCCTATTATTTTTTCCCCTTCTCTCCTTGATTTGGTTACGCTGTCGGGACATTTTGTAACGCTGTAACTAAAGTAGAGTAGCTAGAACCTGAGCATGCTGCATTGCAAATCAAAACCTTTGAAATTAGAATAAATGTTGACAATTTATTTATATACCGTTTAAAATTTGATTATTACGCAGAATATTTGTTAAAAAAACGGTTATGCTATAATACTGCTGGCAGACATTTAATACCGGTAAGTGAGACATGAGAACATCCAACATCATGAGAAGGTCTGCTAGGTTGGCCAAGCGGATCAAAGTCGAGTACGACGAGCCGGACCTCAAGCAAGAGGAAAAGGAGAACATTATCAAAGAGGAGCCCCAGGAAAATGTAATCAAGAAGGAGGACGAACCAACCAGAGTTACCGCTTTAAAGGAGATCGCTTTAGCAAAAGTCAAATATGAGAGCGGGACAAAACTCGACAAGCCTAACCCTCATGTCGCGTTTCCCGATGTTTCCGACTATACGGTAGAAAAAAATGCCCCCCAAAACTGGGTGGAGATACTGAAAAGAGTGCGCAGCTCACGGCTCAGAGTACTGGCTGCCGTTGATACTATGGGCTGCGAGCGGCTACCTGTCAAAACTGAGTCCCCAGAAACCTTCCGGTATCAGTTACTAATAGCTCTTATGCTGAGTGCCCAGACCAAAGACGAAGTTAACGCGTTTGTCATGAACCGGCTACGGACAGAGTTGCCCAAGGGGCTCACCGTCGAGTCGATAAGAGAAACTGACGAAGCTACACTGGACACTCTCATTTACAAAGTCGGGTTCCACTCCCGCAAGGCCAAGTATATCAAGCAAGCTACAGAGATTTTGCACGAAAAGTATGGTGGCGACATTCCGACCACAATTGAAGAAATGGTAGCTCTGCCGGGGGTTGGTCCGAAGATGGCTCATTTACTGATGCATAGGGCATGGAATCGTGCTGATGGCATCGGAGTGGACGTCCATGTAGATAGGCTCGCGAGACTATGGAGGTGGACAAACCCAAACCGCAAGGTTAAAGGCGCTTCTTCCGGGCCAGAGCAGACTCGTGTCCAGATGGAAGAATGGCTGCCGAAGGAACTTTGGGTCGAAATTAACCCGCTTTTAGTTGGATTTGGCCAATCTATATGTGTGCCACGTTTCCCCCGATGCGAAGATTGTGACCTTAGCCAGACTGGCCTGTGTCCTGGCGACAAGTACAAGTACAAGCGCAGGTCATCAAACAACTAACCCACCAACTGTCACAGCATTTCAAGTTACATTGTTATTTCAACAATTTCAGCCCCTTGACCCTCTCTACGATAATTGTATTACTAGTTATTTTTTAAATTTCAGGGGGTCAGTCAAAGTTTGTCCTTCACGGTAAATTGTTCCCTAAAGAGCAGATGTGGTACGAGTCTTGGCTGCTCATGCATACTTCTGGTCACGGAGTGCAAGCTCTAGAAGTATTGTCCAAAAGCAGCTGTGCCGTTCACTAGGATCTCGTAATGCTGTCATTTCCCCACCAATTGTATGTATACCAAGACTTTGCTCTTGCTGCAACTTCATGCATCTATGCCCCACACTCTCCGCGGGCTCTCTTGATTGGGTCGTATTCCTCTAACCATTCTCGGGACGGGATTTCAGATTTCGTGCATATCAACTCAACGGGTTGCATCTGCCGTTCGGGCCAAAGCGACGATCCTCAATATGGTTTTACCCATCAGCACATCTTATTAATATTAAATTCCAGCTAATAGCCCCGACAGCGCTACATTAATTAAGGCATTCAATATATTTTCATTTCGCTTTTCTCTAGGGTGTTTGCTTTATTTTTGTTATGTTTCTGCTGTTAGATGTGAGCTCTTCGCCAAATAATTAGGGGGTAATGGATAATGCATCCGCCCACAAGAGCTGCATCTAAATGTAACGACAATCCTGCTAGTGCATTGAGATGTTCGGTAAACCCTAGATGCAACGGTCCGCCCATCAATGAGCTCCAAGTCGATTAACACCTCGAATATTCGTAAAAGCTAGGATATATCATAATCAAATAACTTTGATGGAGTTGTTCCATTATTAATTGCGACCAAAGCGGTCCATTCTACCGGCTTTGTATACTATGATAATGCAGAACTCCATTTATTATCGTACGTGCGGGATAAAACTCGTCTACTGCAATTGCCATATGAAAGTTTTCTGTCGGATCAATTGCATTCTGTGGGGCAACGACAAGAGGTAAAAGGCAAGGCAACCCCTCACCTCCCTACTGCTCGAAATTCTCTATAAATTCACTGGTATTTCTCATAATTTCATGGCCAAGCAATTAAAATGGTGTCCAAACTCTCTACTATTTCCCTTGCTCTTTCTGTGATCAGTGCTCTAGCCTGCGACCTTTCCTCTGGCGGTCAAACAGTTCAGGATGACTTCAACAACGTCATCGACTCCAACAATGTGCTTCAGGGCAATATCAAGGATTGGGACATTTCCACTGGCCTAATGGGTGCCCTTCCAATTGCCATGCAGTCCTTGACGGTGCTCGACTATGTTAAGCAGGTTAATGAGGATCTCTCTGCCCTCGACCCGTCCGACTGCGATATCGAAACGATCGTCAGCCAGCTTAACGAGTCTGCCCCAACAATTACAGCTACTCTCACGTCTCTCACTGAGCGGGCTGCTGACTTTGCGTCTGTAGAAGCCACTCCTGTAGTCGTGGAACAGCTCAACTCTTTGGCTTCTGCCACCATGGACCTGATCGCTACTACTTATGGCAAATTGCCATGTGGGGTTGTCGGCCAGACTTTTGACTCCATAGATGCCATTACCAGCGGATTTGCCGCTGCTCAGAAGGCCTATGACCAGGACGTTGTTCCCGCCCCAACTCATCCAAAGACCTGTGGGGGTACTCCACCAAACTCCTGTTCCCGAAAGAAGCGGTCCAACTAACCATATACTAATAATTTTTGATTTTCTGTGTTTGTAATGTACTTAATATATTTCCAAGTGCTCCTCTACTTGCTTAACTTCTACAAGTGATTTGCGAAGACAAACTGCAATATAAATGGTCTGCATTTCATTTATGTTCAAACGACATGTTCAGCAATTAGATATATATTATTAAAAATTAAAAGTTGGCAAGATATTAACGAAAGACGAGCGACAAATTATGACTTTAAACCTGAGTCTCAGCTGGGACAGTACCAACTGGTTGCGCTGGCTGGACTGGCTCAGTGACAGGAGCTACTGCAGGCTCAGTGACTGGCGCAGCTACTGGCTCTCGATGGGTGTCAAATGACATTCCATTCTTTTCATGGAAAAGAGCCCGCGGCTCATGGATCAAGCCAAGCACAGCAAAGTCAACGTTTCGAGTGACAAACAAAAACGCGCCATTAATCACAACGAATACAAAGACATCGAGGATACCGTAGAAGATGAACTCAGAGTCGGGTTTAATGACATTGCCGCCTTCAGCCAAACCCCACGCAATTGGGTACAGGAAGAGGAAGAAGACCAAGCTTGGGGCAGCAATGTGATACCCCAAAAAGTGTCGTTCGGTGCCAATGCGCACTCGGAAAGTGAATAGCAGCTGGTATAAGACAAACAGCAAGGCAGCGACACCAAACGCGAAGTAGCCCCACTTGTATACAGAGTGAATCAGAGATCCAATAAGCAAACTGACGATGAAGGTCTCCTGGCACACAATGGTGAAGAACGTGTTGGTGATTGAAGCACCCGCCAACACTGCAATATTTAGGATGACTGGCGGGAAGGCCAGGAACCAACCAACATACCGGGCGTAAAAGATCTGCCGGATACCGGGCGTTACAGATGAATTGGCGACTTGAACGTGGTTGAACTCGGCCTGGATGCCGACCCAACCCAAGTCAGAGGCCATTGTGTAATATGCTATGGCCATGGCAAAAGTTGAAAACACAGAAGAAAAGAAGAAGAGCCGCTCGTTAGTCGGTCGTAATGTGAACGCACCAGCCGTGAACACGAGCGTCGCAAGTGCGAACAGACAAAACGCAGCCCAGTACCAATCGGAGCCGTGCTTGGTAATGTGGATATCCAACCCAGTGGGTGGGTTTTCCGTCAATGCTTGGTTTCCCGCCATCGCAATTGCTTATATTTGATTAGATTTGGTTTGGAGGCTTTGGAATTCAATTGGAATCGTTGTAAAGTATTCGAGGAATTGACTGGAGACTCAAGTCGAGATTGTAAACAGCAGAATATCCAGGTGATCTGGAGGGGTTTATATAGTCTTGAATTAGACGCCAGCTGAGCCAGCAACTGGCACGAGCTAGACGCCGGAAGACGGCAACCTAACGTCTTGCTAATCCTTAGGAGAGGATCAGGGTAGGGGTTGCTTGCTTTTTATTTTTTTGGGGGTCGGGATGACAGGTACCGAACGGGTTGCAGAAGGGCTCATGCAATGCGCGGAAATAAGCTGTGACCAAATGCGATGCCCAGCTTTTACTTGAACTTGATACCATTGAGCGCCAATGCACGAAGAAAAAAAACGATCATTAAAATATTATTTACCCTAGAAATATTTTTTTCGTTGCCTCCTATTTTTCTTTCGTTTGGAGACCCTTGGTTTCTAACGCCAACGAAAACCACACACGTCGGCCTAGACTTAAAGCTCTAATTTCTGAGACAGAAAGCCGCACGGCTGATCCGAAAATAAAGTGTGGAGGGCTAGGTAAAAAGCGCTAGTGTCTCGCATTTCGGATGCGGCGGGTTTATATTTTCATGTTTCGATGTGCACATGATCGGGATGGTGCTAATGATTGTCATCCTAGCCAGAATTAAAATCCGATCCGAATCACTGGCAAAAGATCACTCTACTTTTTCGTGCATGTGGCGGCCATTACATTACTGAATATCGCAATAGAAATGTAAAATATACACTCACCATTATTAATTCGTATTACTAAGTGTTGTTAGTCAGAGCTCGATAGGAGCGGTAGAGCAAAAGCCGCATGGGTTCGGAAAGGACGAAATAATGGTGAGGGGAGAGGATCAGGAGACTAGGGATCCCCCCTCTTCCAAATGTAAATTGTCGTTACGCGTTCTTGGATTATTGGCAAGGGTACCCAGAGCCCGCAATAGAATTTAGACAGCCAATCGAAGAAATTGCGGTAATCACCTGTGCAATCTCCACTGGGGAAAGGTGCTTCTCCACCTATCTGGACAGAGCAAGCGTGTTTACTCCCTCAGGGATCAGATACATTTACTGAGTGATCAGTTGAACCATACTCTTCTTAGTTCCGAGCGGACCGATATTACTTTGTGCAATACAATTTGTACCAACGTTATTATGGTGTGACTACCTGCAAAGGGTTCACGGGTGCCATTCGCATACATGTGGAATTATATCTTTCCAGTTTGTTTAATGAAGAGTAGGTAAGCTGCAATTTGTACTAGCTAGCGAGTAGCTGGGCCAAGAAAACTGCTCATAAAGTGACACTTGAGTGTAAGACGAAGGGGATTAGTAATCTACAGCGTAATAAAGGATAATTGACAAGGCAGATGTTAAGCAGTGAGGTCATTCATGGAGGTGTCATAAGATTCGAAGATCAATGATCCATCAGTGCGCAAACAGTATCAATTCAAAAAGAGAAATCCACCGCGTTCCAAAGCATTGATTTTTTTTTATTACATTATGCAAAGCATTTAACCCCTTAGACCCAGATATCTGACCACACGTACGGATAGCTTTATCCGGCCTTCCAACAAGAATTGCAAGTTTCTAGAGCTTGAAGGCGATATGTTAGAAACAATAGGCAATCAATCTTAGTCTTTATGGAGGATCCTCTTGTTATCTTATCGGCTCAGTCACAAAGCGATCAATCTCCCCCTCCTCATAAACCGTTTAAGCTCTATTTTCAATTATTTGCGGGGCGAATCCCCCCTCCCCCTTCCTCCAGGATTATACTAAAAGTATTACCACTAGATGCAGATGACCCTATGAGTAAAAGGTCTCCGGACAAAATCGGGCATTGCCAACTTATTCACTGGCATGGTTCCTGGCAGGTGCTGATCCCTTCGGATCGGAGATGCAATTTGCCCGGTTTCGAAGAATCAATCCATGATGAATTGGTCACGAATCACGATATACCACACTTCCCCTTTGACCTCCAAGAAACGAATTCTCTAATCCTTGGGCCACTTTGCACAATTGGGTTTGGCTCATTATGTCCCCCCACGATTATACGGCGTAGCCGTCGGAATGGTCCACCGGTAGAGTTAATGTACAGCCGCACGTGGAGGCATCATCAAAACTGCCCCCTTCCTCGAAAAATAGAGTAATAGATCAGAAGGATATCATAGATCGTATAGATGTTGGATAAGATCGAAGACTCTATTGGCGGCGGCTACGCCATCTCTCCAGTTGTCGAGGCTCCAGAGATCCCCCAGCTTGAGTTTTCCAACGCTGGGCACGGATTCCTTAAACAGAGCGACCTCGAGACCGACTACGACACGTTCCGGTATCTCGAGTGCGACTTTGGCCTCGCCAAGCCCAGCTGGAGAGAGTTCAAGGAGGAGTTTGAGAAACTTGTTGCTTCCGCCGACGAGAACACCCGGTACAAGGTGCTTTTCCTAGCTCGACACGGCCAGGGCTGGCATAACTACACCATCGAAAAGTACTCTGAGCCGTACTGGGACGAGCACCTGTGCATGCTCTACGGCAACGACGAGATCACTTGGGTAAGCATTTTGACCGACAATAAAAAATAGAGAAAATTAAAGCTAACTGTATAGGGTCCTGATCCCGAGCTCACTGAGCTGGGTGTCAATCAGGCCAAGGCCAACAACCGAGAGTGGAAGAACCAGGTCACCAAGGGCATTCCATTGCCCCAGGCCTTCTACGTCTCCCCCTTTACTCGGTCTATTGACACCATGCTTCACACTTGGGATGGCATCATGCTCAACGTTGAGGATCCAAAGGTCGCTCCGCCGCTTGTTCTCGAGGATCTCCGAGAAGACATTGGAATCCACACCTGCGACGAGCGAAATACGCGGTCCTACATTGAGAAAAAGTACCCGCAGCTTGTAATTGAAAAGGGCCTCACTGAGAAGGATGAACTGCACGATCCAAAGGTGCGGGAGACCCTGAAGGAGCACAACGTGCGAACGCGACGGTTCCTCAACCGACTCTTTGCCTGGGACTGGGATGCAAAGGATCCCCACCTCTATGTGTCGGTCACCTCGCACTCGGGCACTAATATTTCTTTCCTTGATGTCATTGGTCACAGACCGTTCCCGTTGGAGACTGGCGGTATGATCCCGGTCATCGTCAAGGCTACCCGGTCTACCTAGTTGTAGCAGAAATAGACATCTCAGACTATCTGCGAACCTTTACCATCTTATTCTATCGTAGATGAATCAATATCCTGCAATTTATCAACATTGTAGGTGAAATCAACAAACAATATATCAGCATAAATAAAATGCTAACGAATTACGAATAAATTCGAGTACACTAGTTCTTGTAGACCTATAGTTAGGCCCAGACGGCAGAGCTGTCAACACCCTTGGCCTTACCCTCCTGGTATGTATTGCTCAATGCACGGTACTGCTCCTTAATCTCGTCAATCCGCTTGAGAGCATCCTTCGAGGCACATGTTTCTACAACCTCGGCTACAGACCGAGAGGTGAAAAACTTGTTGTCCCGGTTATACAATGGCCGGTTCTTGAGCGTCTCTTCAGTGTCACCTGGGGCCTTAACTCGGTACACCTCCTCCAAAATTTGAATGTCATACGGGATGGCAAATTCATCTCGCGAGTCCTGGTACGTGAACAAGTAGTAGAACTCGTTGAAGCCGGCCCAGGTGATGGCGCTCAAGCACAGAGAGCATGGCTCGTGGGTAGCATAGAACACACAGTCCTTAGGATCCGGTCGGGACTCCTTGGGGATCTGCGTGAAAAACTCCTGGATGCAATTGGTCTCACCATGCAACAACGGCGACACTCGCTCGTTGTTCGTCGAGACGTGGACTAGCTCCAGCGTGTCCTTCTTGAAGATGGCAGCTCCAAAGAGCTTGGATCCGGAAGACACACCCTTAGACGTGAGCGGGATGATTTTGTTCACAGTAGTGTCGAGAAGGGTCTGGACTAGGTCCTCCGGGTTGTGCTTGGACTTGACAAATGACATTTTTGGTGTTTCTCTATCTTCAAACACTTGTTTATATACTTTAAGTGGTGGAGTTATGTACCCCACCTATGTCTGCACTCGTCTATGGGCGCAGCCATGGGCTGCACACCGATGTCGGTTTTATGCGACACGTCTCCACTAATGAACCGTCGGCATGTGCAGTTGAAATGGAGTATTCATGAATCAGCTGATTAGAATTCATTTGGGACAGCTGGTTTCGCCAAGGTAGAAAGCAAATACTCAGTTGAAAAAAAAAAGCGTCGTGCGAACATTGATTTGCTTATTCGGCGGCAAATTGTCATTGTGTAGCATTAATAATAATGTAGATGAGTTACGAGAGCTTCTTTGGCATATAATGATTGCGGGGACAGTATTTAGGTTTGAAAGTCTAAATAAGAGATAGCTAGAGCCAAAAATGCCTTTTAATTGCTATTCCTCGGTGGCTAAAAAATCCAACATATATAATAGCTAGACACTGCTATATGAACACACCTCTCAGTTATCCAAGTGATCTTGGCCAGATATCCATCGGCCCTTTGGAAGTAGGTATGGCCAATTGTTCCACTGCATCATCCAATGCGCAAATGCGCAGTGGTTGCCCGTCAACAGATAATTGTTCATTCAAGCGGCCGCTATCCTGGCCAACAACCTCCAGCGAGAAAGAGGATGAGCACACTGTGGATGACAGTACCGCTCCAATTTCCGTTCAATCTCTCCCCGTGTCCGAATATTTTGCCGAGCTGCAAAGTGAAGGAACCAACGGTTTCGATACTATTATGACCCAGTTGGCATCTCGTTACTATCGTATAATGAAGGAGCTTTCATCGCAAGTGAAACAACGCTACTCAATTAAGCCGTCACTGTTCCAAGAAGTGGTGGAGTTAGTTCTCGATGAAATGTGCCAATTCGGACCTAGGCTACCAATTTTCTCATCGGACATCAGAAAGCGTACATATTCAGAGTGTGTTCAAGAAGTGTGCAACAGCACGGAACTGAAAAAGTTATATCTGGAAGAGTACCCCGTGGAACAGGACAATTACCCATTTCTCATCAATTGTATACTGCAAGCCACGTTTATACCGTTGGGCCAAGAAAAAGAAATGGTGGTGAAGTGTATCGAACACCTCGTCAAGACCCATGGAGACACCAAGTCACTCTCGTTACAGGAAATCCACCTAATTGATATATACGGATTCTATTCGACGTACGTTAACAGCAGCTCTGGGAGCCTTTTCGACACTGAGAAGTCCGTCTTGCCTGGGGTTATTTTCAATAAACTTGACAGCGTTCATCCGAAGCAATGGTTTGCCGGACCAACTGAATCATACCCCACGTTTGATCTGGTCAAGTTTCGAACGTTCGATAAGCATAAACAGGATCTTTGGAATTCAATTTTAAGGTCCCTAGTACACGGGGGGTTGGGTTACGAATACCGCCAAAATGATACGCGCACGAACCGCGATAAGCAGTACCTTATCGGATTCTACTGCTACAGTCCTGCCGAAGATAACGACTTTTATACCCCCGTTCTGAAGCGATTGGTAATGAGGGCACAAGTTCAGGAGATTGAGGGTTACTGTGGCTGCTGCGATTGGTGGATTGAACAGAGTAATTGGAAGGCCCACATGAGGTTTACCCATGGCATCATCTCTGCCATTAGACAAAGAGTGACGGCTCCACAAATTATGGCGGTGTATCGACGTAGAAGTGAGAACAAAACTTCAGTTCAAGATACCATTGCCTATTGCGACCAGTGCCAGCAGTGGGTAGACGCCGACATGCCTTCAAATAAGGTATTACACCCCTACGAACCATGGATAAATCATGTCGAAACTCACTTGGTTAATGACTTTAACATACCGGACGACCACTCTGCTACAATTGGTTTCCTAGATGAATATTATCGTCTACTTGAGCAACTTCGAAACACTACAAAAATAAAGATTCATTCAATCATCAAGAAATGGTATGGCCTCGCTCCAGAGGAAGTCAATTCGCCGTTCTTTGCTGTTTCGTCAAACTATACAGTTGAGAGCGAAGGTGCGCAGATGTTTGACGCCCATTTGGTAGAGGCGAGAAAGATCACTAATAACCAAAACCTTGAAATAGGTAACATGATTAAGAACATTCAAGCAATCGCACTGGGTTAGTCACTCCAAGATACTGGGCTCTGAAGAAAATGTCACCACGTTAAGCACAAATTCAAGTTCTAATCGTCGTTATATTAATAAAGTTAAATAAATCAGTTGAAATCGGTTCCCAAATCTTTCCTCTTCGCCATTCTCCTCTGATCAAGCGTGTAGCCTATTCTCATCTCTGTGTACATGAGGGACATTGACAAGGCACACAGACCGGCCATTAAAGTAAAGGCGCCTCCGGAGCCCAAAGACAGCACCATCTTATCTACTGCAGCAAGGCCAGCAGCACAGAGCAAGCATCTAACGAGATTAAAGCACGCTGTAGAGCTAGCCGATTCAGTAGGGAAGATATCTACCAACAAAGTGCTGACGAGGTTCATGAGGAAAACCGTGGAGAATGAAGCTAGTGCAGTCATAAGCAGCGGAACGATGTAATGAACCTTGTATTGGATGGTCCACCCAAAAATAATGGAAGCAATGCAGAGTCCTGCAGATCCGTAGAAAGATGTTTGAAGCCGAGCTCGTTGGATGTTAAACCTGGACATGTCAGGCTCAAAAGATGTGTCAGAGTCTGGAATATGTAGTAAAGCTCTCTGCTGGACAGTGAACTTCTTTAAACTCTTTCTATATGTCCACCCCATGATCCGTCCAGATGTTAGACTGCCAATAAGGCCACCAAGTCCTGAAGCAAGGTAGGAGCAGCCTACTTGGGCAGTTGAGAATTTGTATTCTGTATTCAACAGGGTGCTTTGGGCCGTGAGAATCATGAACCAAACCGTATAATGCAATGCCGCTGGGGCAATGAGCATAATGACATCAAGATACCGCAGCATTCGAATGGAGAGAGTGATGTCAAGTTTATGCCTGATGAGTGGAGTGGGTAAGTCTTCACTTCGAATGTGTGGGACACCTGTCTTCTTTCGTCGAAAGTACACATATGGCGACCTGTTAATGATGCTAGATGGAATGACAGAGCCATCCATTGCAATGAAACGGTTAGTCTCAGGTAAAAATATTGTAATAAGTACCATCATGAAACCAGCGGCGATGACCAAGAACCAGAAGATGGCTCTCCAGTCAAATCCTGCAGATAGACCACCACCAATGATGGGACCAAAAGCATTCCCAATGAGTCCCAATCCCGAGTAAATGCCAATGAATTGGCCCCTCTCTTTACGCGATGTGATATCAGATACTACTCCAGATCCGATAGCCACAGTTGTTGCAATACCAAAGGACTGAACGCATCTAAATACAACAAGCATAGCGTACCACCGCGTCAGGGCCAGCGCTATACAGGACGCAATGTAAATAGCAACACAGCACATATACACTGGTCTTCGGCCTATAGAATCCGAAATTGGGCACCAGAACGCCGGGCCAAGGCCCTGAAAGATAGAGTAGACAGTGATAGTAAGGTTAATGGCTTCTGTGGAGGTGTGAAAGTATTCCGTCAGCTCTGGAATGACTGGTAGATATATAGGAGACGAGATAGACGAGAACAGAGCTGCAACTGATGCCAGCCATACAATCACATACTTTTCTGTTTTAGTATAGATAGATCTCGGGGGCATAGGTGGAGGATCTCCAACAAGGATATCGTTCCCTTCTTTTCCACAATTTGCAGGATCATCGTCAATTGGTGTTGTAGTATCTTGAACAATTGGATCATCCTTAATCTGTTCCGTACCAGCTGGGACGGCAGGTTTTTGACGGTTGTCCTCCATGGGTTCGATAGGCGGGGAGTGCATATCCACAGACTCCCCTGTCTCTGTAATCTTTGGACTTTGCTCTATAGACATGCCAAGATTATTGACATCGTTAACTCAAAAGAACTTAAGAGGGTTAATGCTTCCAGGCGCTCTTAGTCCTGAATATATAAAAACTGAGGAATTTGTACATGCAGAAAGCTAAAAGCGACCGGCACTTCATTTAAATCTGTGTCGCCGTATCGGTGTCCGATATCTCCGATGTCGTTTTTTGAACGTTTTGTTGGCTAAACGGGTCTGGGGTCTCAGAATTTCGTGGGCGTATTGCTATCAACAGCAAGAGTGTATTTTCATTTGCAAAGTGGCTAAAATGCCATTGAAGCCGTGTGACTTTAATACGGGGATAATAAATTTCTAAAACTGGTAAATACGTATACTCAGCGTTGTCATATTTGAGCGATATCGCTTCGGCATTAATTCGGATATGCAACTAAGAGAAAAGTGTACCTTCGAAAGAGCCTATTTGGCTACTCACTAAGGGCTCCGATTGAAAATTGAAACCCTTTCCTTACATTGTTATTTCTGTAATATTAACTAGCGAGTTCCTAAGACTGGACTAACTACGCCCATATGATATAGCTTGTGGGTATTTGTGAGTATTTGAAAATGAACTGGATGCCACATTGTCCAGCTGACAACAAATGTTATTGGTATTTCAAGCACACGGCACTTCGAATGCTGCGTCTACAGTATGATCAGTTGCGATTTCGGAGGAATGGATGTAACTATTTCTGTCGGGTACCTACCTTAACCATGAGAGACCCAACACTTGACTATCGGTATATATTATTAGATGAAAGAATACATCTTTCATCATTACATTTGCATGAGCTAACTTCGGGAAGACGGAAAGATGTGTCGGGTGGCCGTTGTGTCGCATAGTGGCTAGATATTTTTACTACATTGTGACCCTACGAACATATTATTCAATCTCCACCCTAATAACTCCCTTTTCACCTCTATCGGTTCTTCGGAATTCTACTAAGATCGGTAATATCATAGACGCAAGTTCCCGTCAGATGCTTCGGCGCAATCAACATTGGTGCCTTTCCTGACTGGGAATTGCCGTAAGTGTTTTATTCTACCTCGAGCGATCTATATAATTCGTCCCCATTGAATCAGACTAAATTAGTTCAATTTGCATATGCTAAGGAGGACTATGTCCAACAGTTGGCATCATCATGTTGGCCGATAATAATTCGTAGGAGTAAATAAATCATAGTAGATGACTCTGAAGACTAAGCGGGGATATGAATGTCTCTACCAATTCCAATAGGGCGAGGTGCCGTGGCCCATGGGGAATAACCCCCGTTGATATCATATTAGGATAAAACTAGCGATTCAATCTGGATGAACCAAGTGCCACTAAAGTTCCGTCTTTAGCTCAATTCTTCGAGCTTTAATTCTATCCTACGATATATAAAAGCTTCATGTAGATGGAGGGC
Organism: Blastobotrys mokoenaii; assembly: GCA_003705765.3. Taxonomy (NCBI): domain Eukaryota; kingdom Fungi; phylum Ascomycota; class Dipodascomycetes; order Dipodascales; family Trichomonascaceae; genus Blastobotrys; species Blastobotrys mokoenaii. Next base: position 279,972 of record PPJM03000007.1, read on the forward strand.
TAGAGCAGCCGTTAATTAAACGAGGAGAACTCACTATAGATTCTTTGTGTACTTTAATAAAACTAGAACAACATCTAATCTGTGTGCTTCAACGGTGAAGCTATCAATTTATAACTGATATTGCATGACCAAATGCATTCGTAAGCCGCTCAATTTATGAGCCTTTCATAGAGTGGTCGGGATAAGCAATAGTTAATTTTCAGTAACAAAAATTTGTTTTCTTCATGTTGTCACTGCGAATTGCTGTTATGAAGGTACTGCAACTACTCAAAGGGTACTGTTTCTAAAACCAAAACTGCGAAGCTCTCTATAACATCGGTATAATGGTCAATACCGTTCTCATTTTGTGGCGTGAAATAGTATTTATAGCATCGGGTAGAATTTCCTGTTTGGGTAAGTTAGAGAGTCGAACAACACATAACGGCAGAGTTTCGGAAAAAATGTGTGATTAGACTGTAAAGCTTGGCCAGCTGACAAATACATCTTTAAAATACATGTGCTCCTATTTCGCAGATTCTACTGGAAAGTATATCAATTTTTCCGTAAATATCAACGCCTCATCGTGGTTAGGGGTGCTTTACTCGGGGACCTATCACCGATGGTTGACTTTGAGTCATCCTAGTCATGTCAACCCCTCCTTTCGCAGGTGGGCTACATGAACCAAACCCCGGCGTCACGACATATTGAACTAATGAGGATTGCCTCCTTCCCCCGGAAGGTAGACGTGAATTCTTTCTTTGTATATACATATTCATAAAAATAATACACGAGGCAAAATTACTCTCGGTTGGCAAGCTTTTCGGTCTTGGCAAGGGAGTCGACAGTTCGACCAACCATTGCAGGGCCCAAGTTCGTAGAGACCTCAGCAATAACCTTAGGGTCCTTATAATGGGTGACAGCCTGCACAATAGCCTTGGCTCGCTTCTCTGGATCGTGGCCAAGGAAAATTCCGGAGCCCACAAAGACACCATCGACGCCGAGCTGCATGCAAAGGGCCGCGTCAGCCGGGGTCGCGACACCACCAGCGGCGAAATTGACGACCGGAAGTCGTCCAAGCTTGGCTACCTGCTTGAGAAGGTCAACGTTAACCCGCAGCTCCTTGGCATAGGCGTAAAGCTCCTGCTCGGACATGGTAGAAGCCTGCTTGATCTGCTGGTTGATGGTTCGGATGTGCTTGACGGCCTCAATGACATCGCCGGTACCAGCCTCGCCCTTGGATCGGATCATGGCGGCACCCTCGTCGAGTCGCCGCAGAGCTTCGCCAAGGTTCTTTGCGCCGCAAACAAATGGCACCTTGAAGTCGTGCTTGTGGATCTGGTTGTCCTTGTCTGCAGGAGTGAGCACCTCTGATTCGTCAATGTAATCAACGCCCAGGGCCTCCAGCACCTGGGCCTCGACAAAGTGGCCGATTCGGCACTTGGCCATCACTGGAATTGATACCGCATCCATGATCTCCTTGATGAGCTGTGGGTCGCTCATTCGCGCAACGCCGCCCTCGGCTCGGATGTCAGCCGGGACCCGCTCAAGGGCCATAACGGCACAGGCGCCAGCTCGCTCGGCAATCTTGGCCTGTTCGGCATTGACCACGCTGCTCTAGTTAGAATATGAAATATAATACAATGTGATTAACTTACTCCATGATGACGCCGCCCTTGAGCATCTGGGCCAGGCCAACCTTAGTCTTGAATTCAGCTTCCTTACTCATTGTTCAATTGGTATCTGTGATTGATTGGATAGGCGAAAAACATCAGCTACTTATATATGTGCACCGTGTACTGCTACATAATGGCACCCCCGCCGCTGCAGATGCCGCCCGGCCAACAGGGTCTCTTGAGTCAAACCCGAGTTTGAAAGCGTACCCCACACCCATAGCCCGAACAGTATGTCAATACCCGCCGAAAGCCTCCAAAGAGCCAGCTCATGCCAGGCTCAAGTAGAGCCAAATGGGGGGTGTGTCGCTTAATTTCTCTTAACTCGGGGTCATATGGCGTGAATTAAGATGGGTTTGGTACCCGGGTCGCTCCGCCACGAACTTCCTTTATGTCTCTTAGCACCCGGCATGCACTACAGTACACATTTTCTCTGCATAGTTATTTGCTCATATGGCTATTTTCCACTGCTAAGGATCCGAGTAAACCATATATTGTCTTGGGGGTGTCGTGGTTATAGCCGACCAGAGACCTTACATAATGGAGGAATCAATTAGTGCTGCATATATATATTAAATCGCACTTTGAATAACTCTGTTTTTCTATAGCTTGCTGACTTTTGCCAACATCTCCGGGATATGACGAAGACTGTAACTATTGGGGTCCTCGCCCTCCAGGGTGCGTTCATAGAGCATGTCCAGCTGCTGGAAAAGTCGCTGGAGAAAATCAACCCAGCCCAGCCGGTATCAGTAACAGAGATCAGGACCCAGGAGCAGTTGGAGCAGTGCGATGCCTTGGTCGTGCCAGGTGGGGAATCCACCACAATGTCCCTCGTCGCTGAGCGAATGGGCCTCTTTGAACCCCTCAAAAAGTTCGTCCACGAGCTGAAAAAGCCAGTCTGGGGCACCTGTGCAGGTCTAATCCTCTTATCCAATAATATCAAGACTGATCCGAACGACAAAAAGCGCCAGCCTACCCCAATCGGGGGGCTGGATATAACTGTACACCGGAACCACTTTGGCCGACAGCTCGACTCATTCTGCCAAGACCTGCCACTGGAGTTTATTGGAACCGAGCCGTTCGAATGTGTCTTTATTAGGGCACCAGTGGTTGAATCAATTGATGTGAACGTGAAGTCCCCAGCGAAAATACTTGCAACTGTGCCAGCTAGAGACGGCTCGAGCAACGAACTCATAGTAGCCGTCCAGCAGAACAATTGTTTCGGCACCAGCTTCCATCCCGAACTTACTAATGATACTAGGGTCCACGAATGGTGGATCAACAATTATGTGCTATAGAAATGTGTATTTAATGAGCTATATAGCCGCTAAAATTTGAAGTAGCATTGACTGACTAAAATTGTCAACATTCGGGGGTACTAGCCACGATGGCACTCATAGTACCGCCCAGTCTTGGTGTTGAGGCACCAAGAGTCGTAGTAAGCCAACTTAACACCGTCAGAAGAAACGTTCATTGGCAGCCAGACGTACTCCGAGGTATCAAGGTGTGGATAATTGTTTCTGTCACCAAGGTAAATGTAAGAGGTACCAAATTTGGTGTGGATGGGCAAGACGTTATAGATCTGCGAATTGTACGTATTAGCAGATTCGGGAGCGATCTCTGCAGAGAAATCGCCCTTTAGCAGATCAGCAATATTATCGGCCTGGTTGTAGACGTTCGGGTTTGAAGACCATCCAGTGGTGTGGCTGACGACTAGAGTATACTTGCCTTTGTTCTTGAAAATAGTCGGGGATTCCAGCTGTCCTCGACCAGTCGCAACATCCGCTACGGCAACAGAGAGATAGTCGTCAGAAAGCTTGGAAATTCGCAGAGCTCCATTGGTGCCAGTACCGTCGGCATTGGACGAATAAACCAAATAAGCAGACTGGTCGTCATCCTGGTAGACAGTCTGATCCCACGAATATGCTCCACCTGGGGCGTAGCACGAAACAAACTTCCATGGCCCAGTAATGTCGTCGGCGGTTGCTACGCCGACCATGGTCACTTTGTACCCGGCATCAGTGACGTGGGAATACAGCACGTACTTGTCGGTCTTTCTGTTGTAGATAATCTTGGGTCGCTCAAGAACGGCAAAATTCGTACAGTTGGTTGAGGCATCGTCCCAGCCAGGAGAATCAGGGGTCAAAATGTTAGACACGAATTCAAAGTTCACCAAATCCTTGGTGGTGTAGAGTGCAACTGCCTTGAAGGGATCGCCACCAGTGTCACCACTGAAATCATTACCATAGGCATAGAATTTACCGTCCTTTCCAGTGAAAATACCACCAGAGTGGATTTGGACTGGGTTACCCTTGGTGTCGTTGAATTGCCCGATGGTAATTGGGCCCAGGATAGAAGCCATTGCCGAGCCAGTTAGGCAGGCCACAGTAGCCGCAATAGTCGCGAATTTCATTGTTCTTTCTTTGAAGGGAGGATATTTGGATGGTGATTGTGATTCCCTCGGAAAATGGGTGCCCATTTATAGTTCGTGCCGTACTTATTAATCATTTAACCGTTTGGGTGGGTTCAGTCGATCAATGGCTACTGAGCAGGCACTGTACATTAAGGTAAGCTCCGATACTGGTCATATCACTGCAATGCCCGAGGACCCACTACTTGAGGAGTCGACATCAATGTTTCCCCGCAGTGTATCATGGCGATCGCAGCTTCGGGCGGTCAAATATATTGCCCGAGCGAATAGTTTGATGTATTTCAGTACAGAGCTGCGGCCAATGGATTAGCGTTTGCAGATCCATTTAAATGCTGGTAAAACGTTTTTATTTTGCCGTAGACTATGCCGCTCTTAGAGTATGTCATATATCCTTCAGACAAATGAGTAAAATTATAGCATTCTCCCCCAAATACAGTATCGCCGTATAGTCTCCCTACAAATTGTCAAATTGGAAACTCGAATAAATAGACTACGTGCCTTATGCAAAGCCCGGTAGATACCCCACCACTCGAGATCAACATTCTATTATGTGGCACAGAAGAGCCTGCCGGAACAACGGTTCCGGCTTCCGGTGGAGCTAAAAATGCGGAGAGTATGTGGGGGGAGGTTCAACATTAGATAGCATATTCTACATAGAATAAATTAGACTAAACTTTAGCAGTGAGGTTCCTAGAAATGGAGAGCTTGGCTAGGAGCACAAACGAAAATGCAACGAGGATAGATACGCCGGTGAAGATCTGAACTCCAAGATATTCTCCCTTCTGGCGGGTATTAATAGCACCGGCAGCAGGACTGCCAATTAAGATACCAAAGCCGGCCAAGAAGAAGGCCATTCCTAAACGAGTGGCGATCTTGGAGATATCAGGTGTGATCTTAGCGTAACATGCTGGGGGGATAGACACATAAGTCCCAGAAAAAAATCCGTAGAACAGTGCAAAAACAATGAGACCAGCTGTAGAGTTTACTCTAATCCAACTGAATGCAAGGATCACTGCAATTGCCGTACATGGAACTAGTGTATTGAGTGGGCCAATCTTGTCCGCAACAAAATTAGGAGCAATTCTTCCTGCCACAGAGCCTGTAGAGAGGATGGGTACAATATAAGGAAGAATTCTCTCGTCAAAGTCAATTGTCCGTGCATATGTTTCGATAAAGAAAATGGGAATATACATCCCCATGAACCCGATAGCGAGACCAATGGTGAGTAATACATAGGGCCAATCAGTTAAGGATGCCTTGTCAATGAATGGACCAAGTTTTCGTGGCGGAAGGAACGGCTTGAAGGCAATACAAGGGAAGAGCATCATTCCAAAGATCATGAATCCTAAAACACGAGCTGTCCAAGGGAAGCCGATCTTTGGGATGAGATGCTCCACCATAATAGGATAAATAATGGCACCGACCGAAGACCCAGATGCAACAATGCCAATTGCAAATGCCCGGTGTCGTTTAAAGTACGGGACAACAGTTGCGATAGCACCCAGAAATGCGCCACTACACCCCAATCCAAGACAGACGCCTTGCGATAGAAATAATTGGTAGAATTCAGTTGACAAACTCGCCATCATCATGCCAAAGGTGAGGAAAAATGTGCTCACACATAATACGAGTCGCAGATACCCTGAATCAATTAGCCTTCCCGTGAGAATTGTACCAGACACAACAGAAAAGCCTTGGATTGATCCAATCCACGCAATGGTAGAAGGAGACTGGTCTCTAAGCAAATCAGACTTGTAGAAACTTTCAAATGTTCCAAAGGTGTTGACTATACCCCATGAATTAAAGAGTGCGAAGAAACCAGCTGCTACTTGCGTCCACGCAAACCATCCACCATCGGGGGGTTCCCGTGGCATTGGAACTACTTCACCAGAGCTAGAAGAAGGGGGTACTGTAGAGTTGCTGTCATCACTGCCATTGAATGACGTCGGGTTTACTTTGCCCTGTCTCTCAATGTCTTCAGCGATGGAAGCCTTCTCTTCCTCAACCAGAGAAGTACTGTCATGCATATTAGGTAACCGCAGTATGAAATTAAGTTGACTGTAATGTAACAGTTCCCACAGAGGCTGCGATTATATATATAATTCCAAACTTGCTAGCTATAAAGAAAGAATACTAAGCACATACGTCTATTTAACTAGCCGATCACTATCCATGCGGATAGGTATTACTAATTCATGTCGGATGTCCCACAACCCCGACAACGGTTAAAAGAAAGGGGACTTGTGCGATACCGCAGATCTTGGAACACCGAGCTACGGCCGGGCCATCAGACCCACATGTAAGGACATTGCTAGGATCAATATATTTTTTTAAAGCGGAGAACGTGAGAGGCACTAGGAGCTGGGATTACAAAGTTACTCAGACACGATTTCATTTTATTTTTCTAAATGCTAGAAAGAGAGTAGGAAGATTACAAATCTGTACTTACATTGGCACAAAGGGGTTCGATATTCAATTTCTCCGAGAACCATACACTGGTGGCTAAATTTCAGTTGGCTGACAAATTCATCTAGTATACGGCGACCATAATCAGTTGGAATGCAGAATAGAAGTATCCGGCATTCGGGGCGATGTCCGTATGTCGGAGATTCATATGCATGGGGGGTCGGAAATCTCAGGGCCCTGAGGAAGCGGCGTTGATGGTTCAAATGGATACCATTATAGTTTAAGAGTCACAATGTTGCGTCGACTATTAACTTGAAGCGGCCATTGTTTGGCATAGAATAAACTAATTAGACAAGTATATTTCTAAGCAGTAAAATATTTAGATGGTAGTACCAGAATTGGTTAGTATATACGAAAAGAATTAGAAGGGTATTTAAAATGTCCATTTCGTTCTAAAGAAGGGTTAATTCGCAAAGAGGAATTGCATGTCAGCTGGTGTGAGACGATTCATGGCTCCATCATCCTGGCCAATGGTAGCATGAATCATGCTTGCTTTCTTCTCCTGCAGCTCGATAATTCGGGATTCTATACTGTCCTCAATGGCAAACCGAGTGATCTTAACCGGCCGATGCTGACCGATTCGGTGGACTCGGTCCCCGGACTGCCACTCGACCGATGGATTCCACCACGGGTCCAGCAAAAACACCTGCGACGCCTCGCAAAGGTTGAGTGCTACGCCTCCTGCCTTTAGTGATACCAAAAAGATCTCCACAGAAGGGGTCTCCATAAAATGCCTAATAATGCTGTCTCGCTGAGTAGGAGACATGCTGCCTTGCAGCTTGACAGTTTGAAAGCCAGCCCGGTGTAGCCGCCATTCAACGAGATCCAGCATACTGGTGAACTGTGAGAAGACAATAGATTTGATTGTCTGACGGTCACTTCGCAGCTTGAAGAGCTCCTCGACAAGCGCCTCAATCTTAGTAGAGCTTCGCCAGCCACCAGTCATGTTGATCCGGTTAATAATACTACCCTTTTTGGTCTCTTCGTAATCAACCTCTATGGCCGGTGCAGTGAGGTCGATGGTCAAACCAACATGGCAAACCGGACATTCGAGGTCCTTTTCGTTACCAGTAAAGCCCTCCACGTACTCCTTGATGCAGAGCCGGCAGAAAGTGTGGTGGCACTTGGACCGAATAGCATCCTCGGCCTCGTCATCGCATATTTTGCATACCAGTGCAAGATTAGCCTCTGAGTTGTCCAGATGTCTTCTCAAAACGAGATCCGGGTGATCTGCAACTTGTCTCATCCGCGTGATAAGACTGAAAATGTTGGCATAATTGTTCAGCACGACACCTTCGTTAACATAAGTGTTGAACTTGCGCGTACTTGCAGAGTAGATACTGGCGTAAAGATCCTTCTCTTCCTCGTTAAAGTAGTCGCGACGCACCTCAACTATTCGTGGTGGGAGCCCCAAGTCGTCTGCACGCTCCACTTTGGTTCGCCGTAGCATGATTTGCGAAAGCAGAGTACGCAGATTCGCCATGGCGTCCTGTGAAGTTACTGTGCTATACTCTCTCTGAATGAACTTGAGAATGGAGTGGTTGAAGAAATTAGTGTGGTCCATTACACGGTGGCCACACTGGTCGCAGCTTCGATAATCTGAAAACTTCCAGTCGTGCATATTACACTCGCACTTCTTGCAAAAGTACTGACTGAACGGCTTGACCTGCAAAAAACGAATCAGCGAGTAGAGCTCGCCGATTCGATTTTGCAGCGGGGTACCCGAAAGACAGAGCCGATGCTCTGCCTTAATGGTGTTGACTGCACGCGAGGTGTTTGTAGTTCTGTCCTTGACGTTATGGGCCTCGTCGAGCACAACTCGATGGAACAGCAGATTGTGCAGCACAGACTTTTCCTTGACAACCCCAGTCTTTCTCTTGTGCCCACTCGTTTGCTTTCGATAAACGGACTCGACGACAGCATATGATGTCAGCACAACGTCGTACTCCTTGAGATCGTCGACTTTGTTGGTCCTATTCTGGCCGTAGTACAATAGAGTCTTCATTTTGCCGTTCGTGTATGTTTCAATCTCGTTCTTCCATTGTACAATGGCCACCGTTGGGGCTATTACCAAATTCGGCCCTACCCGCTCCCCAGGTTTATCGGTTAGAAATAGCGATACGGTCTGAATAGTCTTTCCCATGCCCATTTCGTCGGCCAGAATGCCTCCTTTATATATACTCTTTTCCTGGGTCATAAGCCAGTTTACGCCTTCCCGCTGGAACGGTAAGAGCCGTATAGACAGCCCCTCCGGCTGGTCAATGGCGACCGGTGGCGGACGCGGGTTTTCTGCCAGCCTCTTGAATATGTTGTCGAGCTCTGGGTGCAGTTCAATGAGCCGCTCACTTGCTCTCTTGTGGTACACTTCATGCCGCGCAAGCCCAGCCTCACTTGGATCACGGCCCCTAGGCGTACTTCTTGGCCGTCTTTGCCGTTTCGGTCTTGACTTGGCCGCCGATGACGACTCGGCAGACCCTTCAGCCACCTCAACAATCTCATCTCTCTTCCGCTGCATTAACGGCACATCAGAATCGCTATCATTCACCGTAGCACTCACTACCACTACTTCATCCTCTTCCTCATCTTCCTCTGCGGCTTCTGGCTTGTATTCTTCGCTATCCGATTCGCCTTCTTGGCCGTCACCGTCGGAAATCTCAATGTAGCTCTTCTTCCGCGTACGCCGCCCGGTTCGAGTCGTAAAACTGCTCTGCTTTTGGGGCGAATCGAGGATGACAATATCATCATCGCTGGCCAGAGAAGTCAGCGGCGACGACAAGTCCGTGTTGTTATTGGTTGCCGTGGCAGTGCCAGCGGCAGAGGAGCTCGTCGAGACCTCGGGAGACCGGGCACTACGAGCCCGCGTCCTCCTCCGGGTGGGCCGGGGGATAAACCCTCCAGCAGTCTCCTCGTCAAAGTCTATCTGTCGTTAGCGGCCATGCTATGGCTGAGGATTGGAAAACGTACCGGCTAGGAGCTCCGGGGCTTCGGTTTCTTCATTTCGGGCCCTTTTCTCCTCGTGGAAAGGCTCGGCGCTGGCTCGGCGTTTAGTCATGTTGCTCTTTGGTACTGCGAGCGGCCAGGAAGTGCTACAAGCAGTTGGAATGGCCAGGCTGTCGTATGATCAAACGTTAAAATGGGGGGCGATTGGAAATTGCAAGGGTGCCCGGGCAACGGAACGGCGCTTATCGCAACACGAAAAAAGCCCATTAACGCGAAAATTTTCGCGATTATTATTACGCGCGCGCGTTTTTGGCGATCACTCGCTGCAGCCGCATGGGCCCTTCCCTTTTAAGGCAGTTTCGAGCAATGGATGTCTGAGCATTAATAATGCCAATAGAGCAACTAAAAGATTATATTGAGGGGATATAGGGGCTTTTGTTGGTACTGTCGTAAATATTGCTCTGAACGACTGGTTACCGCCGTTCAGTAATTGCTCGGGTTTATCATTGTGTTTAATAATAGTCACGAGTTGTAGTCTCATTTCATTTTACGGTTGCCGCTTGCATTTGGGGGGGGGCTATATTGTTATAGCTATAGAACATTCAAATTAGTTTTGGTGTATTGTTACCACTATATACAGAAGAAGTTTACAATACTGCCTGCGCCTCAATGAAACGCAAACAAACGCTAGTATGGAATAATTATGCTCCGAAAAGCCGTAGTAACCTAGAAAATATTAGAACATCAATTGCAAGGATGTCAATCCGACATTGGCGGAGACGGATCACTATCCTTTGATGACCTAGAGAGGTCAGTTTAACAAAAGCGCCTCCAAATTTGGGAAAATAAGAGAGACCAGAGAAAAAATGTAAACTCAAGAGTATCACATTTTATAGCTTTCTCCAGCGATAGCACTAATTTCCCTCCCTACCATCAATCATCGTCTCGGCTGTAAACGTGCACTCAATCCTCCACCGCCACCAACACCACTGCTACTACTAGAATCTCGGAAATTATTGTCCTTCCACTGGTTCGCATTTTCGGCTTGTCGTCGTGTTGATCGAGTCTGAGGATGAGAACCGAATCGCTGGTTCGAAGCCCAAGGAGGCGGCGGTCGAGAGAGTTGATGGCCATTCAACAGGTCACCACTGCCGCTCTGGCCGTTGTAGCTGTTATTTTTGCCGTTGCCCTGATTCTGCGCCCACGGAGGTGGTCCTCTAGGTGAACTAGGCGGACTGAACCGTTGAGGTGCCTTTTTAGGAAGCGGTTTCGGCGGCTGCTTAGGAGGCGGTTTAGGCGCGACCTTCGGAATAGGCACGGGCTTTGTAAAGTTCTTTGGAGCTGGCTTAGGAGCCGACTTTGCGGGAGGTGGCGCAGGCTTTGAGGGAGGCTGAGGTGTAGTCTTTGGTGAAGGGCTGGCCCGTACTCGCTTGGCTGGAGGCTCCAAAGCTTCGGACGTAGTTGGTGGCTGCTTCTGTTTTGACGATTTCTTTTCAGTAGTCTGAGCTGGTTTGGCTGGCGGTTTTTGTTGTTCGGTTCGGTTATTGACATCCGTAGCCTGCATTGGCTGGACTGCTGGCTGTGCCTGTGCTGGCACTGTTTTCTGGGTATTATCCGCCGCATTCACTTGCGTTTGCATCAGAGATTGTGGATGTAGACTCTGAGGCGACGAGTCCAAAGAGTTATCACCAGTTCGCAGCCGCTGACCGCGTTTGAAGCAGCTAGCGGTGTCAATTTCCAAGCTGATCTTCGGAACGTGACAACTCTCCGGCATTTCGCCGTAAGGATCCGTAAAGTGAGAAGAAAATGTAGTAATCGGTCCAGCCACTGCCAAATTAGATGCTGGATAATTGAAAACATATCCCAGTTCCTGGAACCTGGTATCGCTAATTGGACTTTTTCCAACTTTCTTGCCAAATTTAGATATTCGGGCGAGCAAATTATTCAACTGCGTCGGATCCTTGTAATAATGAGGAATGACCTTACTGATGTAGTCGAGAGCAACCCGAGGCAGCACGGTGTTTAGATAGTGGATAATAATGTCATAAACCAGCTCAGTCCCCGGGGTTTTCTTTGCAAAGTCCTCAATTTTGAGGTTGTACTTGCGAAGCATAAATGTGACAAGCAGTTTGATCTTCGCTCCTCCAGGATAACCATTCTTGTACAATGGGTCTCGCGCCACTGCTGGGTTCATTTGGAAGGTGCGCTCAAAAATGAGCCCATAGAACTCTGCCCAGCCTTTGTCATCGGCCGAAAGCTCAGAATAATCCTGGAAAGCCACAGGCTTGCACTGCTCCTGCCGCGGAGTCCTGGATTGAAAGCATGCAACAAATAGCTTGGACGCATAATCGGCCATTCTCTGCCGGAACTGGACAAGTTCGAGATTAGGCTCGTACTTGGCCAGTTCCAGTCTCAATGCCTCTAGCCCAAATTCATTTGGCGCGAAATATACCTTCACTTGAGCCAGAAACTCCGCTTCTGTCATCTTTTGCGATTTAGGTGGACCCTCAATTTGTGAAGGTGCACTTGCGCTAGGTCTAGCATCGCTCAAACGTGCATAATGCCGTAGGATAGTCTTATAGGCTGTATGCGGCCGATTCAGGGCCAAAACGATCGATCCCACGTCTTGGTGGCCCTGAAGTGCAGTTACTTCTTCATCTGACAACCCTGCTGACACAGCAAGTTGCTGAAGATACTTTTGGAATATATAGCTCATCTCTGGTGTCTTGAAAGGATGGAGTTGATAAATGGCAATGGCAAGGTATTCAAGCCGCTGGTAAGGCGACCGATAAATGCTTTCCTCTGTTCGTCGCAGGGCTTTTCGAAATGGATTTTCCTCAAAGGAATCAAAAGACGAGCCAATCTTGAAGTTGTTAGTGGTTTCGTTGTAATACTCCTTGATAAACTGGCCCGCTGTCAGCGAATTGGGGAGTTTATTGAGTACCGCAATAAGGTCCTGTGCTCTTGCCCGCTCCATTTCAGACATGACTGCTTTTGTGTCATAGGCCAACCCTCCAGGGAGGTCTATAGACAATTTCCCCGTACTAATGCTCTCTCTGATGGCGTCAAAACGCTTCTTTTCCTCTTGTTTGGAGGCGGAAGTATGCTCCTGAGCTGAGTCGGAAACCTGTGACCGCTTGGATACATCAGAAGGCTGTGACGGAACATTATCCCGTGACGCATCCTGCGGTAAGCTCTGAATTGACAAATTCTTTTGTGCGACTTGTGATTCCGAAGTAGTGGGAAGCTGTCTGGCCTGTTGAATTTGCGCTTGTTGGGTTTGTTGAGCCTGTTGTGATTGTTGTGATTGTGTAGCCTGCTGCTGCAACGGCGAAGGCTGTTGATTCTGCTGCGATTGTAGGTTATGCTGAGTCTGCTGTGGAACTGGAGCACTATGAGCCTGTGGCTGTGGTTGTGGCTGTGGTAGGGTCTCTGGCTGCTTCTGTGTCTGATTAGAGCCCTGAGCTTCTCTAGCCTGGAGTGACGCTGTAATCTGAGCCGTGGAATGAACGAGACTAGCTTGAACCGAGGATCCATTGGTTTGAGGCTGTGTCTCTATATCTTCTCGTGTTGGTCCACTGCCAGATGAACTCGTATTTCCATTTATATCGGCCACAGTAACCCGCCTTGCAGTTTCATTGCTTGAAGGATTTTCAAGAGTACACGGGGTATCAAGTGAAGAAGCCCTTCTTTGCTCGGAATTCCCTGATAGGCGGTTAGCTAGGCTGTTATTATTTGGGGAATCCCTAGGAGGCACGCTCAAGCCTAGGTTGGTTTCTGTATTCCCACCTAGACGCTGGGCAAACGACAGTGATTGCTCGGTCAATGGTGGTCGAAGAGGGATTTCTTCATACTGCGATAGGGGTTCAGACTTTATCCGAATCAGACTGTTCATTCGCTTAGGAGGCATATCGTAATAGGAGAGAATTGAAAACTAACTACTCATTTACTAAAAACTAAGGGTACCAGTCAAGGCGATATCAAAACGCCAATTCTAACGTTTTAATGAATTTTTGCCTGCACAGCTTAATGTAGCGGCTCTAAAAAAGTCTGCAGATAAAATTCACAATGCAGTCGCCTTGAATTAGGATTTTTCAACCCCTACTATACTCGTGGAGAGTCCGAATAGAATAAAAATCAGGGGAACGATCGATCAGGTTTTAAATTTTTTGGACCGGATTTTCTGCATCGCGCGCCGCGGCTGACCCAACACATTACAGTGCCCGCCTAGCATTCATTATAGAGTATCTATTGTGCCAAACTTATAGCTTGGTGGTTTTATATTGTGTTACTGAAGCCAATAGAAGAAGTTGAGATATTGCAGTTTTATAGAAAATTACTAGTAGGTGCTTTTATGGTGAATTGAGTCACAGCGCCTATTATAATCACTACAATTTTGAAGAGAATCCCATTGCGGAAGCTAGCATTGGTTCAAGCTTTTATTGATTTAATGTCATTAATAATGTAAAAATATCTACATTTGGTGACTGCATATATAAACCGCTCTAACAATCTACGAAGCAAAACCATGACCCGTTTTACAGCTCCGGTCGAATGACAAATAAGAACTATTAATTTCTCTTGCATAGCTGATAAGTTCAATTGATATGGGAATATATTATAGTTAAGTTATGGCTCTTTTTTTCCTGTATCTTTGGCTGACTACAAGACTGAAAGTCGAATGACATTTCCCAAGAATTTATGAAATGTTTCAAAGTAGTATGTCAAAACCTTAAACCAATTCAAAATTTGAGCTTAGGACCATAACATAATCAATATTCTTGAAAAAATTCCAATATCTGAACGTATTCTACTACAAGCCGGTACTTGCGAGATAACATAATTATTGCATCTATTCAATTCATAACAAAAGTACAAGTTGAAATTTAGAACTAGTATGTCTCATTTCATTACATTGGTAGCTTTCAAATTTGACAAAATTACTGGTGGCACGCCATATCTTTTAGCTAAACAAATTGGACCAGTTAACGAATTGCTCAGGTAAGCATTGATATTGAGCCTTTAGATTTTGCATAACAATTTTCGAAATCATATACCCCCACTCTTGTAAGCTATATGTCGGGGAATTTGCCGCCCCGCCGAGTAAAGTTAGAGTAGGCTATCCGCTAATTACAAATACATCTTGGTGTGGCGAGGGCATACCCGGGACAACGTAGAGTGCGTAATCGGATGCGGCTGGCTGCATAAGCGTTTTACCCCAATCGTTTGTATTTGATACGGCTGAAGTGTTTTTACTGTTAAATTATAGACTAGGCACTCTGTGCGCAATGGAATAACCCAAAGGGGGCACATTTAACGTAGAATCTTCGTAGATCTGGCATAGCTCATCGCAATTTTAGTTGCCAATATTTTAAGTGTGTCTCAAATTTGTCATAGGCGCCTCCTGTGTTGTGCGGCGGTTGCGAAAAGGTGAGTACAAATGACGTGCTTGAACGGCTTAATTTGCAATGAAGAACCCAACCCACCAAAACGATGACTTTGCCTGCGTAAAACGCGATCAGTAAGCCAAATAGTGTAACGGTGCCCGATGCAAAGTTTTCAAAGAGCAATATGGCGAGATTTACGATATGTTGTACATATATATAGGTCGCAACCTCTACCCGTAACTCAGTACTCCATACTATCTGTGACCCTTAGCGATTAATTGCGGTTGATCGACGAGATTTGCACTCGGGATCCGAATAGTACGGCACCACTAACTCCCTGGTACTCTAATAGCCAGGTCTTTTCTAAAATTTCAGCATAATACCAAGTAAAATGGATTCATCAGGTTCTGCTGCAGGACTCCCTGCTAAGAAGATACCGAGTTACGGCAGCACTGAAGAGGAAGTCCTCTCTTCGTCCTATGTTTCTGGCGGAAATGTGGAGAGAGGGCAGGTCATTAAGACCGTTCACGCTGAAGATAACCTCAACCGAGCGCTGTCGCCACGACAGGTCCAAATGATTGCCATAGCAGGCGTTATTGGCACTGGTCTGTTCCTAGGTACCGGCAAGTCTCTGGCTACTGGTGGCCCAGCAGCCATTCTCATTTGTTATTCCATCATGGGTGGAATTGTTTACCTGACCATGCTGGCGCTTGGTGAGATGTCTACTTTTATGCCTGTTGCAGGCTCTTTCTGCACATACGCATCAAGATTTGTGGATGAGTCGTTTGGATTCGCCTTGACATGGAATTATTGGTTCAACGACGCAGTGTCCACGGCATCGGATCTGACAGCGGTCCAGCTAGTTTTTGAATACTGGACCGACTTCCCTACGTGGATCATTTCGCTCATCTTCTGGGTCTTCCTCATTTCCATCAACATCATCCACGTTAGGGCCTACGGTGAGCTTGAGTACTGGCTTGCCTTGCTCAAGGTAGTAACCATTGTTGTGTTTATCATCCTTGGTATTGTCGTTAATTGCGGTGTCAACCCACAGCACGAATATCTTGGATTCCACTACTGGAACATTGGAGACGCACCGTTTGTTAACGGGTTCCGTGGCTTCGCTACTGTTTTCGTTACCGCTTCGTTTGCTCTTGGTGGCACCGAGTCCATTGCTATCGCGGCTGGTGAGCTCAAGCATGCCGGTACTACGCTCCCCTCTATTATTCGAATGGTGTTCTGGCGAATCATCATCTTCTACATCCTGTCCATTCTCATGATTGGCATCTGTGTTCCATATAACTACCCCAACCTCGATAATGGCGATGTCACCACTTCTCCATTCACGTTGGTCTTCCAGTTTGCGGGCTCACAGGTAGCAGGCTCGTTTATGAATGCGGTTATTGTTACATCTGTCATCTCAGCTGGTAACCACGCCTTGTTCGCCGGTACCCGATTGCTTTACACCCTTTCTCTAGAGGGCTATGCTCCAGCAATCTTCTCTAGGCTCACCAAGGCCCGGGTGCCCTACGTTGCTCTAATCGGCACTTCCCTCGTAGCCGGACTCTGCTTTGGATCCAGCTTCATTGGCGCTGGCACTTTATGGTCGTGGCTGCAGGCTTTAGTTGGTGTTTCTAACCAGCTCTCGTGGCTGGCTATTGGATTCACCTCCATTCGGTTCAGGAAGGCTCTGAAGGTGCAGAACAAGACTCACGAGTTGACTTTTGTTAACTGGACGTATCCATGGGGCCCATGGGTCGTTGTGATTGCCGTCTCTGTAATTGTTCTGATCCAAGGGTGGACTGCGTTCTCCCCATGGGATGTTTCGAGCTTCTTCAACATGTACATTGAGCTAATTGTCTTCCCAGTCATGTATTTCGCTTGGAAGTTGATCAAGCGAACGAAGATTGTTCGGTATGAGGAGATGGATCTTGAGACTGACCGTTATGTTATTTCTGAGGAAGAACTCGAACAAGAGGAAGAGTATAAGACATTGACGAGATGGCAAAAGGTGAAAAAGAATGCGCTCTCTTTTATCATCTAATTTACTGAACGACTAACGACGATAGTAATGACTTTATGACTTTATGTTTTGATTATGTCACTTATTTATAGAGAATACAGCATATTAATGGTTCGATCGATACATTATCCGAAAGTAACTGCGAGATTTAATACTTTGGGTGGTCTGCAGGATATTCAAGACTGGAACAGGGTATTTTTTTTTGGGATACAGAAGCTCAATTGGCCAATGCGGCTGATATACTCTGCCTTGTTTCGTGCGTAGGCATCTTGTAATCATCGGGATATTTATCATAGAGGTATTGATGGACAGTCCTTAGCTGGATCTTTGCAGCGTCGAACCGACCGAGACTCTTCTCATCGTCAAATCCTCCTTCTTCCTCACCTTTTATAGTGCGGGTATTACCCCAGCTGAAATCGTCAAACCGCCAAACTAGAAAAGACAATTAGCAAACAAATAAATCGAGAACAAGTAAGGTTAGCTTCATACAGGCATTCAAAGGGAGAATAAAATTCCAAATAGGAACAGATATTAGGTAGATAGCCATCCAAAGTAGGTACTTCCACCGGTGTACCGAGGCCAGAATGAGCAGCCCAGGGAAACCGGCGATAATTATGAGCATAGCAATGGGGAGATATGGGATACTATCTCGCAGGCCAATTGTTGCGAGCAAGTATACCGTGAAGACCAGGGCAGCAGGCAATGTGGCGGTACTCAACAGCTCCATAAACACAACAAATTGCATCGATATACAGAATACACCGCATAAATCAGGCACCAAAATGAGCTCAAACAGGTTGTGTACAGTTGAATTAATCCACCTACGGCGCTGGTCGAGGAGAACAGAGAATTTTGAGGGGACAACTGTCTTGCACTTGGCTTGAGAGACGAACACTTGCTTTCGACGTGGGAATGTCTTGAGCATTAGCGTTGATAAGTACCGATCCTCCCCGAGAAGCAAAAGATTTTTACGGTGAAGCGTCTCGACAGAATTCTCGCTATACCTCTCAATAATGTCAGGGTTGGCCAAAAGTGGTACACAAAAGCCATCTTCACCTTTTGGGGCTTTGATTCGATACATGCAAAAACACCCTGGGAGGCATGTAACGCCCCCAAACACTGACTCGAATGACTTTGTGAGGTGATGGGATATGAAGTACTCAAACACCTGGATTTGCGTTACCCAGGAGTCAGTCTTGTTCGAAATCTTAGTTTCTCCACAGAGCCCCATAACATTTGTGTCTCTACTCATGCAAGCGACCATATGGCGTAGAGAGTCTGGATACACTATGGTGTCTGCATCGATCATGAGGACAAGCTCGTATTCTTCTGGCTGGAACCGTGTGACGTCCACTATTGACAAGTATAGCTCATTTTCCAGGTCTGTCATTCGCTCTTCAAACAGAATCCGTTGAAAAAATCCCATTATAATCAATTGCGAGTCGCGCTTGCCGCGGTTACCTGGCTTTGGATCATTATGCTCCTGAGGGGGACCGCACTTGACGATACAGATCATAGGA
The DNA here is from genome assembly GCA_003705765.3 of Blastobotrys mokoenaii. NCBI lineage: Eukaryota > Fungi > Ascomycota > Dipodascomycetes > Dipodascales > Trichomonascaceae > Blastobotrys > Blastobotrys mokoenaii. Next base: position 298,388 of record PPJM03000007.1, read on the forward strand.
ACGTACCGCGTTGCGTCCGAATGGGACGTAGACACAGGATAGAACCCTGCATGTATCCGGGCCATATTGTGTCTTTTCTCGCCAGATGATACAGCAACGTACGACAGGAGCTCACTCTCATCAAGAGGCGTAACTAAGTGCGTCATCATACTGACCACAATATCAGGAGTAGGTGTGGTGCTACCTGCGGCTGTAACCATTCCATCGCACACGGTGACGATGAGCTTGTGGGAATTTGGGTAATCGGTGGAGGCAATTGAATCAAGGGTGGCTTTGATTCCATCATAGTCCTCGGAGTAAATGGTCACCAGTTGAATAACTTTCTTTAAATCACCGGGAAGCAAGTTCTCGAGACCGTCTTTGCACTCGGTAGCTGCGTTAGCCCCCAGTCCTCCTATCATATTGAAGACCCCAGGGGTCGTATCTACAGTCTCAATTTTAGGTGTCGCAGTAAAGGGTGCTTCGAGGAATGACGTGTCTAACGTTCGCGTAGGAATGTTGAACGTTTCAGCGAGAGGCCCACGGTGCCGAAAGGGTCTCTGTACCACTCCCATTCGCCACGACAGGAACCATGCGTAGTAAAGAGCAAATATGAACTTGAGTACGACAGTACCGAAAATAAATAAGAGCGAACAGTAGAGAGAAATGTGCGAAGTAATACAGCCCACTGTTTCAGCCTCAATAACGCCTACTTTTGCAAGTTCTACCAAGCAACGGGCAGCTTGGCGATAAGTTGAGTTTCGCACCATGAAGAGCGAGAGGTCAAACTGAGAATAACTCCGCATAGCAGCAAGGCGGTCGAGAGGGGGTGCGAGCTTCCAATTCATATCCTCTAGCAGCCACAAGCGATCTAGATCAATCACATCAGAATTGTACACTATCAGTCGTCTTGTGGATTCGGCAATATCCTCCCAAGTGTAGTAAACTTCTGCAATGGGCTTGAATGACTTGTAGAATGCGTCTCTTGAACTCTGTGTTGTATGACACCCGTAGGCCGGATGGCTTTGCGCAAACCGCGGTTGTTTATGGGTGGCATTCCAGTGGTCAGTCATCTCCTGCAAGGTGGCATTTGTATACACGAGGGAATTCTGATCGTATACATCTGGCTGAGGCAGGAAACGACCAGAAGGGAGCAACGCACGACACGGAAAATACCAAGCGGCGTTGCCATTGCCATCGATGAACGCCTGGGTATTGTTTGTAGGCAGAACAAATGACTTGCAGTTATTGTTGATATTCTGAAAGAAGAACGAGCCATCAACGCCTTCAAGGTGCCGTTCTGCAGTGAGAAGCCGATGCTGATAAAAGCCGTTGGTATGATGGAAAGTTGATATGTTGAATATTCGGCCGTGGATGATTATGGAACCGCGGGGTATATTCTGGAAGTAGACTCTAACGTTGGACTGGGAGCACACGAGAGAGTTGAGGCCAAAGGTGAAGAATCCAACGAAAGCAGTGACCAAGGCGACTATGGAAAGGAGCCCCATCTTTTCGCGCCATGCCTGCTGCTGATTTTTGTTCTTAATATTGCACATGGAGAGGATGATGGGCAGAATAGGGAGTGTGATGAATCTGCAATACATCACCCATGCCGAAGGGCCATTTTGGCTCTTTATTTGGCGCAATTGCTGTTGCTTGCGTCGTTGCAGGGAGCTAGCAGTCGGGGTAGTGAGCGATTTCGTACCAATGTTGCTTCTTGGCAGTGTTTTGGCGGTAGATTCGCTATTGTCATCAAGTAGCTGAATGTTTTCTCTAAAGAAGCCGCTGTTATTGTTATCGACTGGAATATTACCAGTAGGAGAAGCTTGGACGGCGAGCCTGGGGTTAGCAAGAGTGTGTTGAGAGTAGTAGAACGTTGGATCAGAATCAGTCAAGCGTCCTCTGGAGGTGCGCACCAGTTTCTTAGCCACGACTGTGGAGGTTGATGTTGCCGAAGCTGACTGAAAGATGCTGGTACCATTGACGGTGAGAACTGGAGTCGACGCCGAAGACATCTTCTACTATTTGTATTTTTTATTTTATTTACTGCTGTAATAAACATATTCAAGTCGTATCCGAGCAGGGTTTGCTATCATTCTCATTGAAATAGAGTTAGTACAACTGCGCCGCATAAGATGGGGCGCACGCGGCTTAAATGTCACCTACTATACTGACTACATGCATCGGCAAAGGGTTCAAAAACAAAAAGGTCACTATTCTGCGTTAAAACATAGCTCGAGAGTCACGATGGCGAAAACAAAAATACCAGTTCGTTTATTGGTCGTTTAGCCGACGGGATTCCCATGGTTAGTTAAAGGTCACACTGCCAAGTGCCGAGAACTCTTCCCTCAGCAGAATCAAGTTTAAAAAAAACTGGCCACCCAAAGGGCTATCTATTATCACTACTAAATATAAATCCGGACAGTTTTTCAATAAATGATAGCGTATCTTTACATTCATTTATTTAGTTTTTTTTTTCTCCTACGTAATTCTCGCATTATCACTACAAGCATGGCACAGGCATGGTACAGTAAAGTAGAGCAAGTTAGGTGGGATGGAGCAGCCTTGGTCGAGGTCTCCTACCACTATAGTCTAGTCCGGGATTTCAACAACGCCTCCAACAGTTTGGGCATCCCGGAATAAGCCTTGCCGCGACGAATGAGAAGTCAGTATCGTTGCCCGACGACTTCAAGAGGGGAGAGGGAACATTGCTTGATTCGGCAGAGTACGAACTGTGTGAAATAGTCTCGTACTGGCCACCACTCTGGGCTGTCCAGAAATCCTCAGAACTGAGCCCCCAGGCAACCGCCCCAGAACCGCTCTTATGGAATCAATAGCGCTGGTCCATTATAGGCATCAAAGGCAATACATGCAGAAAGGTTTAGTTGGTGGTGATACTGGTGATGAGCCAAGTGCATTTTTCTTCTCGTGAGTGAGATGTCCTAGACACTCCATCAAGCGTTTCGTGCCTCGAGTGAGGTGAACCTCGTAGAGATCTGCAAGAGAAAAAATTGAGTGTCTCACACTAATGCACCGTTGGGTGAATCGACAATCGATCCCCGGGCAGATTGCCCGACAAATGGGATACTCGGGGAGACTCAACACCACCGATGAAAAACAGCGCCAAAGAGCAGCGAGGAATATCGAGGGCCCCATTTTAGTTACCCTAATGAGAGATCAAAACGTCCAAATGTGGTTATCACCCACATGTGTTATCAGCTATCAGTGCAACTGTGGGGAAAAATAGTTGGGCTCCATATTCGCTAGTCCTGACTCGGTATCTTCTCAAAAGGTAGCTAACTCGGACATGGGGGTAGCGTAAGGCTGACCCAAGTGCTAGACCAACCTCATCGCAGCAACCCCCTAAAACAGGAGGTGGTTTTTCCGGCAGACCGTTGGCAGCGTATGAGGGCGCCTGGACCTGCTCGGTGAGGCCTCGGGCAAGAGATGAGAGTAGCGCTCGTCACATTACCTGTATATGTGAGCATGCTGCCACTTCTGCGATGTAAGGCTGCTACTTGTGGCAGATACCCCTCTGTCTCATGCGCGCGCTGCGACTAAAAGACAAAGTGGGGTAGACAAACATAGTGGAGGATTACATCATTCGCGTTATCGACTCGCGCACGCCCTGCGCACGCACGCGGCGGCAGTGATGCTGTCTTCCCCTTGCCGTCGCTATGGCAAACCTTACTTTTTGGGGTTGCTTTTTGGCCGTTTTGACTTCATTATCATCGAAGGAAAGACTCCAATGTTTATCACTGATTGCTTTTTTTGATGATGAAAAAAAGAAAGATGCCAGAACGAATATAAAGTTCTCTTGGTTTTTCCCTGAGAGAGATCTCTCTTTTTTTTTTTCTTTCCCCGGATTATTTTCACTCACAACTCTATCTGATTTATTATCCCCCTCCATTCCCTCCATTGCCTATCTGGATTACGCAGTGGATTTTTTAGAGTTTATCCCCAGATTACTCTTCGGGACTTTATATAAATCACTTGATATCCTTTTTGCAAACCCCAGCTAGTAACGTCCCTTGGGGAGTTTGCGATACACATTATGAGTTTTGAAAAGAAGCAGCAGTCGTTTGAGTTTGCAAACGACCTGCCAAACCAGGGGTTTGAAGTCGGTAAGGGCGATGTGTCCGAGTATGGCGATCTCCACCGAGGTCTGAAGTCGAGACACGTCCAGCTCATTGCGCTCGGTGGGTGCATTGGTACCGGTCTCTTTGTTGGTTCGGGCACCATGCTTGCCGCGGGCGGCCCTGCGTCGGTCTTTTTGTCCTATATCATCATGTCTTTCGTCATTTGGTGTGTGATGAACATTTTGGGCGAGATGACCACATGGCTGCCTCTTCACGGTGTCTCGCCAACGCTGTTTGTCCACAAGTACGTTGACACCTCTCTCTCGTTTGCATGCGGCTGGAACTACTGGTACGCCTATGCCTTTTTGGTGCCCTCTGAAGTTACTGCCGCTTCCATTGTCGTAGAGTACTGGACCAAGGCCGTCCCCACGGCGGGCTGGATCGCCATTGTGCTCGTGACCATTGTGCTCATGAACATTTTTATTGTGTCTGTGTTTGGTGAGATTGAGTTTTGGTTCGCCTCGATCAAGATCATCACCATCATTGGCTTGATTATCCTTGGCATTGTCTTGTTCTTTGGCGGCGGCCCCGACCACGACCGGCTTGGGTTCCGATACTGGAAGCACGACGCGTTCCGAGAGTACATTGTCCATGGTGCTGGCGGCCGACTGAGCGGCTTCTGGTACTGTCTCATTCGATCTGGTTTCTCCTTCATCATGTCCCCCGAGCTCATTTGCATCTCGGCCGGTGAGACGGAGGCGCCACGACGAAACATTCCAAAGGCCACTCGGCGGTTCATTTACCGTCTTTTGTTCTTCTACATTCTCGGTGCGTTGGTCATTGGTGTGACTGTGTCTGCTACCGACGACCGACTCCTTTCGCAGATCAACGCCGGTACTTCGGACGCTGCCGCCTCGCCATTTGTCATTGGTATCCAGAACGCTGGCATTCCAGTGCTGAACCACATTGTCAATGCTGCCATTCTCACCTCGGCGTGGTCTGCGGGCAACTCGTTCTTGTACGCCGGTTCGCGAACCCTGTTCTCTTTGGCGCGAGACGGCGAAGCTCCACGAATCTTCCGACGATGCAACAAGTGGGGTGTACCCTATGTCGCGGTGCTTGCGACCTCGGCGATTGGCTGCCTGGCCTTCTTGAACGCCTCTTCTTCCTCTGCCGACGTGTTCACATGGTTCTCCAACATTTCGACCGTGTCTGGTTTCCTTGCCTGGCTCTGTGTCATCACTGCGTACCTGCGGTTCCGAAAGGCCATGTTCTACAATGGTATTTTCGACTCTCTGCCATTCAAGGCACCACTCCAGCCATATGCGAGTTACGTGACCTTCTTCATTGTCGCTCTCATTACGATCACCAACGGCTTCACCGTGTTTGTCGGCTATCGATCTACTTGGTCCTTCAACGCGGCAGACTTTGTTGCCGCCTACATCACGCTGCCGCTCTTTGCCATTCTGTACTTTGGCCACAAGGCTTATACTCGAAACTGGGAGTGGGCACGACCTATCGAGTCCCTTGACGTTACCACTGGTCTCGACGAGGCCGAGGCCATTGAGCGAATGTACCCAGACCGAGTGCCGGCCAACTTCCTCCAGAGGCTCTGGTACTGGATTGCATAAAAACACATTTACGACAGTCGTTAATGATTTGTTTAGACCATGTTTCTATAGTTTGTTTTGATTGAATACGACTACTAACGATTTTCCCTAACCAATATTACCAATATGCCCCTAAATTACCCGGTTACGCTCCTATACTTAGACATTATAAGTTGTTTAGCAGATAAGTTCCTAGCAGCTGTAGTGAGTTGTCATGGTGGATGGCAACAATGTCCCAACCGACTCGTAACAGTGTTACAAAACCGCCAGTCAAAACTGCCGGGAGTCAAGAGCCATGGCTTCAAATTTTCTACACAGTTACTAGATAATAAACATTTTCATATAATCTACGATGAGTCACATAGAGGATCGCTTCTACATCGCCCAGGATATTATTATGTCTCCATACTGCAAAAATCTGACCAGTGAGCTCTACCAGAAGGTTGTAACAAACTCCCAATATGTTACAACATTTCCCCATAGCTGGCTTGAACAGGTCTCACTGTACAACAAACCAAGGTGTCACAGAATCCTCCAACTCTGGCAAAAATAAATCCACTGGTAACATCGATAAGAAGGGGGCCAGGGGGCTAGCCCCCAGCCACGGGGGTTTGGGGGCTAGCCCCCAAGAGCACACTGGGCAAATCCTGCGGCGGGGACGGGATTTTTCACAGGGGCTCGCGCGCAACAGCCGCGGCCCAGGGGGGTGTCACAGAGCCGTGCGCCAACGTGGAAAGACGACACCATGGACTCCCCTGTAGTAGTGATAGAGAGGCCCGAGTACCAGCTGGACCTGACGGAGGAAACGTACGACGGCGTGCGGGCGTTTCTGCTGACTGACGTGTTTGATCCGCTCGGGCCACACCAGCTGTCGCTGACACCGCTCAAGGGCGGCATCACCAACGTTCTGCTCAAGGGCACCCTGGGCGAGGCCCAGTTCCTCATCCGTGCGTACGGCAAGGGCACGTCGACCATCATCAACAGGGACCGGGAGTACGCGACGCACGTGCACCTCCAGAGCCTGGGGCTGGCGCCCAAGCTGTATGCGCGGTTCGCCAACGGCCTCATCTACGGGTTCATCCCGGGCGGGTCGGTCCACTATACGCAGCTGTCGAACCCCGAGATCATGCGTGGGGTGGCCGGGCGGCTTGCGCAATGGCACGCCCAGCTTAGTGCGGGCGCCATTGAGGCCCATTTGCAGCGGCTGAGCCCGGGACAGGGCTTTTCGCGTGATTTGTGGATGCTGCTTGACAAGTGGATCGAGGCCATGCCTGAAGGGGTGGTGTCATCGACGCGTGAGGAGCTTAAGCGGGAGCTGGCGTGGATCCGACACACCATTGGCAGCAACGGCGGTCCGACGGTAGTAGCCCATTGCGATCTATTGTGCGGTAACATCATTGTGCCCAAAGAGCGGGCGCATGAGTTTGAGAGGGCGACCACGGCCCGGCCGAGCAAGGCGCAGGTGGCCATTGAGGAAGAGGCCGGATACACGCCGTCGAAGCTCGTGTCATTCATTGATTACGAGTATACGATGCCCGCGCCGCGGGCGTTTGACATTGCCAACCATTTTATGGAGTGGCAGGGCTTTGACTGTGCGACGGAGCTTATTCCAGAGCCCTCGGTATCGAATCCCGTGCTGCGGTACTGGTGCCACCACTATCTCTCATCTGTGGCATATTACAATAACACCGGGGTAGCTCCGCAGGATGGGGACATTGACCGGCTTATTAGCGAGATCCGCGCGTGGTGGGGGATGCCTGGGTTCTACTGGGGCGTGTGGTCTGCGATCCAGAGCTCTATCAGTGAGATTGACTTTGACTATGCGACTTATGCCAAACAGAGACTCTCCGAGTACTCTGCGTGGAAGAAAGAGCACCCGCGGCTCTAAAAATATAAATAGGGATGATTCTCAACAACCATCCAGTATACCCTTTTGTGATGCCCCTAATACCCCTAATGACTTCAACAATGCATGTAACGACTAGAGAAAGATTCTTACAAAACATTTATTATTTTACAGTGTAGTACAATTGGATCTTATACTACGGTGGCATCGTCCATAGCAATAATATCACTATTGGTTTATACTACAACCATTTATTTCGACCATTGGCGTAACCACAGTGGTTTTGGTCTCTATTGTTATACTACCTGTCTACCACAATATTGGTGCGATATTCATTCCGTACTCATAACCTTCGACATTTGGCTGGCACCATGTGGGACAAATTCCATACTATCACTTCAATTGTCTTGGCCAATTGATACCATACCAGAAGAACATACAGTCGCTGCAAACTGCAAACTGTAGACTGGACCGCTCGAGTTCAGCCCACAGTGGACAGTGCGGATTCCCTCAGTACACGATGAATTACTGCACCTAACATTTATTGCGTATCATCTGTTACATCCTTAAGTTGTATAAGATCACATTGTACGATATTACATTACGTACTGTATACATAATTTATCCCTACTGTAGGTCTTACCAAGGAATGCAAAGCATTAAAGCCGTGCATGTCTTTCAGGGGCTTTCGCCAATACGATGTATAATCGTTACTATGACGACCGGGCGCGCGGCTCTGCATGGATAGACGTCATTCGGTCCACGCATTTACTACTTTGGCCATTAGTGGAGACGGTGTTACCACTTTTGCCTGCATTTGCGGAGGCTACGGTAGGTGCTGTGGATCACCGTTGGACCTTCCCCTCCATGGCAATCAGTAATACGGAAGACCAAATACGGAATAGAGATGTAAGGTGATATACACATTGGAGACATCCTGCAGACCATACGGAAATAAAAAAAAAGTATAATGAGCGTAATATATGTATATTTACATTAAATGTGTTAAATGTTCGTAAAAATTGTCATTGCTTTTATGTTTCTCAGGCCTTGGCAGGCCGATGATAGGTTAGTATTTGGGTAGTGGGGTTCAATGGTAATACTGGTTTCGCTGTCGCGTAGATGGGCCCTCAAGGCTCGCTCTCATGAGCGTTTCAGCCGCGGGCCAGTCGCGTATCTCCATACTAGTTCGTACTCCGTCAAGGCTTTGCCTCGACGGCAATTGCTCCATTCGCAGGCTCTTCCGTCTCTCATCTAGACTCTTTCTCTGCTGGTTATTCTCGCGTGATGCCAAAGACGTATGATTAACGGTAGGCATGGGGGGCACATACTCCTTGCCCACCGGTTTCATGCCGTACATGCTATCACCGTCATAGGTAGACTCACGATCCTGGTACCTCGTCTCACGCATATCAAACAACTGCAGCTCGTCCTCGTATGATTCAGTCGTCTTGGCCTTTTCGGTGTCCGTCTTGTCCGGCCCCTCAGAGATAGGCGGAATGTGGTCAAACTCGCCAATGTGGACCTGCTCGCGGATAATGTCGATATCCTTAGGCATCCACAGCCGCTGGATCGACAACCATGCGTAATGCGGCAAAAGACAGACAACTACACCCAAAACCACAACTGCCCAGTAGACACAGGACCCAAACATTTGGGATGCCACCTGGTAGAGCTCGCCGCTGTATATCGTAGAGCTGTAAACCCCAGCCCAAAAGTACACCAGCAGACTCGAAACTGCGCCAATCAGCAACGAAATCCAGTCCCATCGCATCTGGTTCGACAAGACATAAATGTTGCATGAAATGACGGCAATTGAGCACACGGCCAGACCGAGCCAGAATCGGTGGTTGATAGGAAGCCCCTCGGGGTGGTTGAACGACCCCTGCCAGTACATAAAGTATGGGAAGAAGTAGGATACAAACGACTGATACCCGCCGTCAAGCATGTAGACCCAAAACTTCTTCTGCGTCCACTCTAGCCGCAAAATGCCCCGGCGATACAACTGCGGCACCGCTAATGACAAACGGTCATCAATATCCTGGTCTAGTACACCCATGGCAATTACGGGCAGCGAAGTAAACGCAAGATTGAAGAACATGACAAACGTGTACTCAAATAGATAAGCTCCGTCAAAGCTCGACGAAACGCCATACCAAAACAGCGCCAGCGTGAATACAACGTTTTTGTAGAAGAAGTTGGGGATCATCTCAGCTAGCCGCCTATACGACCACCGCCCGTGCACAAGCAGAAGCCGAGTCAAGAATCGGAACTGGCCAATTGCGTAATCAGATGACATGACCGCTTGTCGGCCCTCTTCACCGGCAATACCAACCCCCACATCAGCCTCCTGGATCATAGACACATCATTGGCTCCATCACCAATAGAAAGTGTCATGACTCCGAGAGTATTCTTGACCAATCGCACTACTGACGCCTTTTGTGCAGGTGACACTCGGCAGCACAAAACTGCCTTGCACTGCTTGCACAGCAACAGTAGCTTGGTCTTGATATTCTCGTCCAGTGCCAGCTTTAATGTGTCACCATCAATGACCACAGCATAATTTGGAGAAGGAGGAGAGTGATCCTGCTTGGCAAATTCGAGCTCCTCATCGCTGCCAGTCATATTGAAATACTTTTGCAGATATTCACTGATAAGCCGCTCCGTGCTAGCCCGCGAGCCGTCCTCGACTCGCAAAACCAAAAGCTCCATCGAATTGTCAAGAAGGTTGCACGAGAAGCCAATGTTGATGGCAGTCTCAACCTTGTCACCAGTAAGCACCCACAGCTTGATACCAGCATCGCCCAACAGAGAAATGGCTTGTGGCACACCCTCCTGAAGTCGGTCCTCAATGGCAGTACCTCCAAGTAAAGTCAATTCCCGCTCAATCGAATCGGCAACTTCCTCCATCTTTTCCTCTCGGTTCGTAATTGCCGCTGCTGCAATCTCGTGCTGCTGGTTCCACTTGTGGTACTGCTCTGGGCTCAACTCTCGCTGCGCAATACATAAAGTTCGCAGTCCCTCCTGGGCAAATTGCTCAAGATGCAGAGCCGTTTCTTGCCGCAGCTCCTCCTGTTCACCAGCTTTGAGTCGCGAGTAAATAACACTGTCCGCACCCTTGCAAATAAGATAAATCTTTTCGGTATCTGTGCCCTCAGCCTTAAGCTTGACAATGGCACTCATTCGCTTTCGAGTAGAGTTAAACTCAAGTGTGTTGAGGATCTGGAACTCTCGATCAACACCCTGGACGTTGATAACCACACCTTTTTGCGTACGTTCAACAAAAGTAAATCCCATATCTCGGGCAGTAGCGACCAGCGCTGCTTCGTCAGGGGACTGAGCCTTGAACTCCATTCGTCCTGGATGCTTCTTCGATGGCTCTACAATGACTGAGTGACACAGTGCGAGTGCCAACATGAAGTGCTTGTTGGCATTCTCCTGTTCTTGGCCACTAGCTCCCTGGATATCGGCGGCAAATTGCGACGACACAAATGTCACATTCTCGTCAACCATCTGTTGATTGGTGCTGATTGACCGCAGCTCGCGAAGCATCGCTGCCTTGTCCTTTGTGATTTCTTGCCGCATTTGCTCACCCTCAATCTCGACATTGACCCCTTCTCGCTTTCGCAGACCAGCTAGAGCTTCAGTATAGGCTTTGCCATAGGCCACCCCATTGATGGTGCACTTCTTGAACTCCATTACATTTTGCGTTAGAGTACCAGTCTTGTCCGAGAAAATATACTCAATTTGACCCAAATCGTCAGAAATATTCCACGATTTTGGAGTGCAAGGATAGTCAATCGGCTCATAGTACATGTAGCAATCGCTGTAGATGAAAAATGCCTGGATGGTCTTGACAATCTCAATGGAAATATACAGAGAGATAGGGACAAGCGACTGATAGAGAATGACTGCGGCCCAGAAAGTCACCAAACCATTGAGCGCAGCAGTGCCACCAATCGACCCAAACTCAAAGTAGTCAATAGAGGTATTTGGCTTTCCAAAGATAATGCCGTTAACGAGGCCGGATACAAAACAGAGAATAAACAACAGGGCGAAATTTGATATGACACTGACATTGAGCTCTCGTGAAATCTGACTTCGTTTTGTTGGCGTAACACCGGCATTCAACATAATCTTAGTGTCCTGTCCAGTGAACAAAACTACACCAATAACCCAGTCAGTGTTTCGAAGAGAACATCCACGCAGCAATACGTTATTGATAGAAATCGGCTCGGACGCTACCTCGCTCCCCTCGCCATCAATGTGCCATTTGGCGACACCATTGTAGGCATATAGGTTCGGATGAGGTGCTTCTGATTCGATCCAAAATTTAGCCTTTTCGCAATCTAGTGAATGCTTAATGCCATTTCCACATTTCAAAGCTTGACGAACTTTGAGGTTTGTCTCACCGTCGAGGTTTTTAGTTTCAACGTAGCACGCTCCATCAGAGTCCGAAGTGGCAAGAATAAGCACATCAGCCGGGATTTCGTCATTGTTCTTGATTCGTACAAAATCGCCCACCCTAACTGACTTCCAGAAATCACGTCTAAATTTAGCCGTTCCAGGCGTCTGCTGGGATCGATCAACCACTGTACTGGCATTGCTACTGGTACTGTCAGCCTTGGTCGGCTCGAACGGATTTTGGAGATGCTTGCCATTAGTGTCATTGGAGTCGTCATAAACAGTGGTTTCAGAGGAAAATGTGTTGTCATCCTCGTTTACAGAGTAAATCGAGTGAATTGTGGTAGCCCGAGTCAACTCGTTGTCAAAAGGAGCAATTTCGTCCATTGGAATACCGCTTTTCTGTTGTTTTTTGACTTTTTTCTTGTACTTTTGCTTCTTAATGCTTCTGCCAATGCGCAACATGAGCCGGGTATTTGCCTTTTTGAATCTCCGCCACAATGACACGTTTTCATCCGTCACATTGTAGTTATAGTTGTGAGCGAGGATTTGAGTCGGGGTGTTGTTAACCTCCAAGTCGAGCAAGGTTCTTCGATAGTCTTCGACGGCATCTTTAATGCCAGTAATAACGACAATGACAATGATGGGAACTGCAGCCAGCCCAGGACTCTCTACGCCAAAAATTGGGAATGCCTAGACCAGTTAGTAACCGTTAGTAGTCAAAAAAAGAGAGAGGAACATACGCCCAAAATGACAATAAATAAGAAATAAATATTCGCGACATTCTGGAATTGGTAATACAAGTTCTTCGGTATGAACGACAGCGGAGTGTATTTTGTCGTTCGAATTTTGTTTCGCGGGTACTCCAAAGCGGGGAGACCTGTCTCCATGTCAACCATGTCTTTTGGTAAAGGGGTGTTGATGAAAATACGTCTGCTAGGACTGGCATTCTCTGGGTCAGTTACCTCTTCGCTTGTCTCGGTAATTGAAGACTTGTGGGACATGACCGACGTTCTTCGTGATCTAAAAATCGATTTCGACCGTTTCGGTCCGGGTGGAGGACGGCCCTTTTTGTGCCGCTGTGTACCCCACCTATGCCGCTTCATTGTCGAGTTCTCAAATTGCTTCAGGTTTTGCTCTTGCTGTAACTGGGAGTTGTTCTGCGACATCTTAATTGACCCTGAAGAAATTGAGTGGGATATGCTTTTTGGCGAGTCAATGATAGATGGAGCAAAGGAAATATGGCGCTCTTGGCGGGTCGGGGTGGTAGGAGATAAAAGACTCGGGCTGGCCGCTCCAAGGTTGTACGACTTGCCACTTCGTGTGTATGATGTATCGTGGTCCGCATTATGCCCATGACTCTGGTCGTCGTCATCATCTTCAAAATGCTCCACTGTCTGGATAATCGGAGTCTGTATAATAGAGTTACGGTCCAACTTTTTTTTAGGTTGTTGATGGTTGGCCTCATCAAAGTCGTACCCAGAGTAATCAAATGCATCGTCAACTGGCACGTCTGACAGAGGGCGAATCTCTGTCGGGGACAGTTTTCTTGGGGGCGGAGGCTGTGGATTGAACGGGTTATTCGATGAAAAGCGCTTAGTATGGTCACCGAAATTGGGTGAAGTTGGCGACGACACCCGTGACGTATTCCTAGAGCTGTAGTCCTCTGATGCATTGTCAACGGGTGAGCGTAATTGTGTCGGCCACTCCTCTCTCGGAGACGTAGAGTCGTTAGGATAAGGCATGGCCAAAAAAACGACTAGACACGGGTAAATTGCAAACACGAGCGAAAAATTGTCAAAATAATAGGAGCCAGGGAATTAAAATCAAGTAATCCAAACGAATGACTGGGAATAGAGAACGAGTGCCGCCAGGGCCAGAACCATTCACCTTGTACAATGTGATGCGTGTGTCAAGGAGCGTAAAAACTTTACTCTCCCTCTCTCCCTTACTCAAACCTTAGTCGGCAGCGACACGCTAAACTGGCCTGGCTGTGTGGGAAATAAAAATGGCTAGACGTATTGTTAGGGTGTAGCAAGGGGTCGAAAAAAAGCCTCCAGGGATCCGACACAAAACCACGCGAAAATGATTCGTGTTTGACTTGCAAATTGTCTCTCGTATATATCACCAGGATATATATAGATGACCTAGTCGTAAGGACGGTCTATTTCAGCAAGGACAGTTTTGGGGGATATTGGGGAACTTTTCACCTCCACTATAAACCACGTAAGGGGCACAGGTTAGTTGAAACGTTTACCACTCCAGTCCGGACTGCTGGTAGCCACAACCGCCTATTTGGTACTGGAAAAACCCCAGGAAGTACTTACGCGTCGGGAAACAGCCAAAGAGTCCTGCTATACTATAGACAGTTATTCTATAGACAGGGATAAGGTAGAAAAAAATTTAAAAGCCTTGGGAATTAATGGATGAAAAAAAATACGGGGCGAAAATGCCTACTCCTGCCGCTTCGTACAGGTTACAGGTTACTCACTGCCACTGCTTCACGGGTCCGCCGGGTATAGGTACAGCTCTACTGCGTTTACAGTGCGTTGCAATGAAATTTTCTGACACAGTGGGCACCCACCTTATGTGCTTAAGGGAGGGCAAGAGGTAAACTTTATATGGAGTCTCGTGTGGATGAAAGTACTCAATTCAAATAACTTTCAATCTATTCCTATGCTCAGGGGGATGGTCTAGCCGCTTTTTTTTTCTCCTCTTTTGCTCGACCCCCTTCAGTGTCCGCCTGGAGCACCGCCGGACAACTGGTAAGTGTGATAGATGCATGAAATTAAACCCCCTCCCGGCATTCCGATTGTTATGTACTCTACTAGGTATGGTACAAAAGAGCTGGCATTATTCAACTGCAGTCCGCGCTTCTTCATTACTCCAAAGTGGCTCAGTAAAGGCATGTGTTGTTGGGGTCTCCTACTACTTCTGCCTCTTGGCAGGTTCTGATGTTATCGCCTTGGAGTGGGACGTGTCGCGCGAAAATCCTACCGGATCTGGCACAACCCCCTGAATTCGCAGGCTAAAAAAACGATGGTACTTATAGTACGCAAGAAGCTAGACCTCTGAGGAAATAAAAAGATACCTGGACTATATTGCGAACGCATATGGTAAGTAGCGGGGTTTGCAGTGGGGGTAGTGCAACGGTTCTTTCGGTTATATATTATATTCCGACGTCCGGCCTGTATGATTTGTCATGCATGCACTGAAAAACGAGCCGCATGAGCCGCACATACTGTGACATCACGTCCCCCTCATAGCCAGGGCAAAGAAGATATAAGAGAGAAGTGTTTAAGCTCGCAAAGAAACTCCCCTTACAAGTATATCTTCTAAAATTAGATCAACGAAATACTAGTTTTTTGCAAGATACATAGATTCCAGCCGGTCACCTACCTGCTTCTCTACGTGTCTAGCTGTCCAAGCGGAATACCTCGCCAAACGCTTTAGGCGCATCCGGGGACTCAATAATTTCGCCGTGGCAGGGAATTATACGTTCAAAGTTCCATCGACGAATGTGATCGAGTTGGCGATGGGCCGAGGTTGTGTTCACCATCCGGTTTACCAGTATATTGTGCGCCTTTGAGTTGAATGACAGGTACTTCGTCACAAAGCTAAGCCACCCAGTAGGGGACTTTCTAAAGCCGCTGTATTGCTCAACAGCTGGGAGGTTGAACAGCAAGTCGGCTTCAATGACAGTCTTCGACGCGCGGTGGAACAGAACCAATTCCTTGTTCGTATGCTGTGGAATATAGACGGCATCAAACACATCCGTAAACTCCTTGGGCAGGGAGCTAATGTCGTCCTTCTTCCCCTCGGCATCCGATACTTCGATAATGTCCATTGCATTGCCCTCCTCAGCCTTCTTCTTGGCATGCCCTTCCACGCCGATTACCTGTGCATCAGGGAACTGCCTCTTCCAGGAGGACAGACCCATATGATGCCCGTAGTCTAACGCCACAATGTATCTCACATTGTTCGTGCCTGCTGCTTGAAGCAGTTTCTCGCTCTCAGGGCCGTATGGTATTGGCCCCAAGATTGCCAACGAAGGAGGCGTAGTTGGCATTCTCACTGCTGTGCATCTCGCGCCAATTGACAACCCCAGGCGCAGAAATGGCGCAGAGTGGATGGTCACATCCTCTCCCAGCTTACGAATCGTGCCACCTATCGGCGAGTAATACCCATTAATTGCTTGCATTTTCCAAATTCCTATGGTTATTGAAAGTGACAAGGAGCACTTTTATGCTTTTTTTTCAGTGTGCGTCTGCCGTCTCTGCCCTGCGTGTAAACCACAGCCCCTTTCTACAATGTTGCTGGAATGGTTGGAACAAGTCAAACCATATTTCCGTTGTCTAATTTTTCTTGTCTACCCTACCTATAGTCCGTGATGCGGATTGTTTTATATTTTTGACGCAACTGCGGTGTACTGTTAATACAACGGACGAAACGCTCGTTGGTATTTCCAGTTTATGTTCGGTGTACTTTTTTTTAAGACGAAGATGACGAGAACGTCATAAACCCTCATGCGGCTGAGACTATGTCTGTATAAATTGGCTTGCACCTGTTAACCCACACAAGCATAGAATTAACCACTGCGACTCATGCTGGGTATCATATTATATATGTATTTGATACTCTAAATGTAAAACAGATACTAAAATTGCAATTTATTGATAAATTCTCCCCGGTCTCGTAAACTGGTCAAACCGCCCTTATCAGGTCACCAGTCTTTACTGAGCGATAAAAATAGTTTACCTAGAAGCGTGATAACTACTTAGCTTATCAAGACTATGTTGGAACTTTGTCATTAATGCGTCCATTTGACCCTCATAACCCGTCAGTTTCGCTTTTGCGATGCGATAGCGAAGTCCAAGGGAGTCTGCTTTGGATTCTGCAGCCAAGCGCCTCGCATGTTCTCTCTCCGCCAATAGACTCAGTCTTTCGTATGCCTCTATTAGTGTTTTCCGGTCATGCTGTAGCTCTGTTATTCGCTCTTCCAATTGACTATACTGTTTCGACTTCACTTTCGGGACTGCAATCTTTTTTTCCGGACTAAGGTCGAGATCAGATATCTGCGGGAAGGGGGAGCCTTTAGGAAACTTTGAACCAGTGTAACAATCGCTACTAGATGGAATTGAGGACGATTTGTCATTTAGCACCGCCATCGGAGAGTTGGAAATGATCTCAGTACAGGCTGCTTCGTACTCCTGGGGGTCATTGATGTAGGTTGTGCTCGCTTCTTCTATTAATCTCTCGGTACGGGACTTGGGGGCCCTTTTGATGGTGAAATCCGTTCCTTCAGCATAGCTCACTTTTTTGGAACTGGCGGGCTTGTGCCTCCCAAGAGTGTGCTTAAACTTGCCTTGTCGGATGTTGGTCGATTTGACATCTTTAAGGATGTTATTGTTGTAGGGCATGTACGTTTCTGGGTATCCAGGTCCCTGCTCATCGCTGCTGTCGGTGAATGTTGAGCTACTATTAGACATTGTAGCAATGACAACTACGATGCAGCCGTCAAGAGTATTATCCTATTGTATACCGCGTTAGAATTACTATGCTCGGCGTATATATACAAACCTATTGATAAAGTTTCCGAATGGACTTTAACGTCATTCGAATAATATTATTACGAATAATCAATACCTTATATATTACGACAATATAGTCACTAAAAGCTGTCATTGATTTCAATTGTTCAATGATTACAATTAACCGAAGCAAGCCATGCATTCTTCAGCTGCACAGCAGAAGCACAATGCTGCGAGACTATTCCAATTAGTTTCTAATTCCAGTCATTTCCAATCAGATGAACTTACCACCCGCCACAGCAGCCGCAACCTCCACCATCACCACTCTTTTGTGGCTGTTGCTGCTGGACGTACACTGGCTGTGGCTGCTGCTGATAACCCTGTTGAGGATATCCCTGCTGTTGCTGTGGATAGCCAGCCTGTTGCTGTTGAGGATAGCCGTGCTGAGGGTATCCTTGCTGCTGAGGATAGCCCTGTTGATACCCTCCGTGTTGTTGCTAGACACATGTAAGTTTCCTTGGACCATTTACGGTACTAAACGTACTTGTCCCTGGTTGTAATAGTCGTTGGCACTCATGGTTGTGGCCTAGTTGGTTTCTCTCCGTTGTTGTGGTTGATCATATAAATAATGCATTCTGTTTTTCGATCATTTCTGCAGCCAATCTAATCGCCTTACTCGGAGGAACATTGCACACAAAACTTCTTCCCCAATGGTTTAAATTTCTCTCGAGCGAGGGTAGATTTTGCTATAAATTGCCCTGTTCTTTTCATTAAGGAATTCTTAAGAATCTATGGCATCAATCACCCGTGCTCCAGAAAAAAAAAAACAACCACAGTCTATTTATTTAATTTACCCTATTATAGATCTATAATACATGTGGTCACTTGAAATAAATTTGGACGCCAGCTAGTTATCGAAGGCCCGAGATAAACTGCTAGCCCATATAAATCTGTAATTAGAGATGCCCTAACTCGACGCATAGTATGCGGGTAGATTTCTTGGCATCGGTTTTTTTCAGACATACGGACACACCGACATTATTCACATAATCAACAACTTTGGATGGCCCAAGAGTTCCCGATCTTGCCGAGCTCTCTGCCCTTTGAACACCTCGTGTGTGTCATCGAGCTTAGCATAGCAGATGTGGTCGACGCGGTTTACCCAGAAAGCAGCATTGTCTCCCTGATAAAGCCGGTTGTGGCATGGCTGGTAAAAGAACACAATACCCAAATTGAATACCACCCAGGGGTTGTAGCCGCTCTTTTACTTGCCAGAAACGATTTTGAAAGCTGTAATGACTTGGGCGATGATGAAGATGAAGATTATGACGGCGGTTTTGCCCAAATCGGCGTCTCCAACACAAGGGCCCTGGCAGCTGAGCTTATCGCAGTCGAATTCATGAACTGCGTGCCTAAAGACAAGGCACGCATAGCGCTGTTGACATATGAGTGCAGTGCCTCCGAAGCCGCCACAAGCCCTCCTACCGTTGCCAATTCACCGCTTGCATCCCGGGCATCCTCCTTTTCGGCTAGGGCTCGATCTGATGTGCTCAAAGCTTTTACTCTCGACAATTATGAAGGCTTCAGTGCACTTGAGCTTGCTGTGGTAAATGAAATGGGGAGGTTCCTGTGCTCTCCGGCAGTGGAGTCAATTCTCAACCGAATATGGAACGGGCGAATTGCATTTTGGAATGAGATGGACATCACCGCCAAGAAGTCGGCACATATAAACAACGATACCGGGCTCGGTAAGATGTTTGTGCGACTAAGAGTTCCAAAGTACCGGGCATTCTTTATGATGCTTAATTATGCGGTTTTGTTGCTGTTATTTTACACGTTCCTCTTTCGTCCGGTCCAGGGCTCGCTTGTAGAGACTTGTCTGCATGTGTGGTTCCTGGGCATTGTTGTAGACGAGGTGATGCAGGTACGCCAGGCTAGTTCTCTCGGCCATTATGCTATTGACTATTGGAGCATATTTGACCTGGCCATTATAGCTGTGTACTTAGCATTTCTCGGCCTTCGCATTAGCGGATCATTTCTCGGCCGCAATGACTTAACTCAAAGGTCGTTTGACGTATTGTCACTTGAGGCTCTGATGCTGGTCCCGAGACTCTTTTCGTTTCTCTCGATATACCCGTATTTCGGCACGCTGTTGCCATGTCTGAAGGAGCTCACCAAGGAATTTATCAAGTTCTCGTCGCTAATCCTAATTGTCTACTTTGGATTTTTCACAACGTTCAGTTTCCTGGGTCGTGACAACTTTACTATTCAGCGCATGTTCTGGTTGTTGATTAGTGTATTTTTCGGCTCGTCTACTGCTGGGTTCGATGCATCCACTGTCATCTCGCCAACATTTGGACCCACGCTGATGCTCATATTCGTCACGCTGACCAACATTTTGCTGGTGACGGTTCTCGTTTCGATTCTGTCCCAAAAGTTTTCTGTCATGATGCTCAGAGCGAGGGAGGAGTATGTGCTCATGTTTGCATCGACGGTTGTAGAGAGCATCTCCACTGCAACTGACAGGCTCACATATTTCTACCCTCCGTTAAACCTTATTGGCCTTGCCATGCGACCATTCCGATTGGTGCTAACGCATGACCAATACCGCGCAGTGCGAATTGCCGTGATCAAAACGACCCATTGGCCATTCGCCCTTTCAATAGCATTTTATGAGTACATGGTGTCGGTGCTGTCCAATCGCCGAAAGATGCAGCGCCGCAACAGGCGAGGCAATTCAATTGTACTTGTATAACTATTCATTTACAGGTCATGACGCTACTTGCATCCCCCCTCACTAATTAACACCTAAAAATATTCGCCCATGTCGATCAAGATAGATTGGAGCCTCTCCTTTGCAGAGGGGACCCTCCACAATGCGTGAGGACCGTCTATGATTTCCCAAGCGACAGTATTCCCAAAACTCTTTGTTAGCAGTCGCTGGCCCTCGCTCCAGCTCTTCTCGCGCAGCGATTGGCTGGCACTGACCACTGCAACCGGCGTATCTAACCGTATAATCTCACTTGAGGCAGCAACTTCCTGTTTGGTCAGCTCTTTCGTGTAATGCTGCTGGAGCGCCGCAGAGTATCCATTAGTCCATGGAAAGAGCAGGCCCTTAGCCCAAACTTTGAGACATGAGATTATGCCAAGGTGGCTGACGTAGTAATCTTCGTGGGGAGTGTCGATAAGCATAATTGATGTCACTTGGGTAGGGTGTCTCGAAGCAAACACTCGAGAGTATATTCCTCCATTTCCGTGGGCAACTAACAGCAACTGATCCTCGTTAACCTGCAGGTGATTTAGAACCTGTGTCAATGTGTCCGAAACTGTGCCTGCCGACTGAGGTGAAGGCGACGTATCACTATGGCCAGTGCCTGGTCTATCCCAGTAGCAAATCCTTCCTATTCCTCGCGCACTATTAGATGCTTCAATGGCCCACTGTGCAAAATCAGAGGAAGGAATTCCATCTTCGGACTCCATAATTACCGTTGTATTGTCCGCGGATGGGTTTAGGTCTGAGCAGTAGATATGGATGAACTGGTTGTGCGCTACTGGGACCAGTGACCCTTCGGGGAGCTGGTAATTGAATACTGCCAGGAAGTTAAATCCGACGAGGAGAACAGCGAGTGCTGCCACTGCCACCCTCAATATGAATGCTACAGTCTCGCTCACAATCCACCATTTCTGGGGTGGCCGTTCCTCTGGGCGGTTTGTAATGAATATCCTGCGCACTGTATGCACGCTTATGGCAGCAATTATAGTGAATATAGTATCAACAAGCATTGCGCCCATTAATACAAACGAACTGGCGTGCCGCCTCCGCAAATGCGGAGTGAGGATTACAAGTAGGCCAATGGTCAGGATGCAGGCTGCTGTGAGCATGGTGAAGATTACATCCACAACCGTCGGCCACACTTCAAAGAACCGTAATGTCACCCATGAGTTGAGTATAACAAACAGAGCCAAGTCAATCTGTAAAAACACATCTCCATGATCCAGCAAGCCTCCAATTGCAGTATTGGCGGCCAGAACCAGTATCCATGCCAGTTCTACGACTATAGAAGTAGACAGTACAAACTTCAAGCTTCTAACTGTCTTTCTATTGTCGGAATAGTTTACCAAGAGCTCATTCTCGTCGATGCTCTCCCCGCTATGCCGGTGTCGCAACAGAGGCGACTCTTCACTCACTGACGTTTGTTGACGCTGAGTACTAGTACTTTGACTATTCCTTTCACTCTCATTGGCCTGCTGTGCAATATCCATTTTTAATTCAAATATTTGTGATAAGGCCTGCAGGAAGGTCCCTGGTTATTTGATGCATTGCTGGGACATTTCTATGCATGTCAGCCGCACCTCACGCCGTCTTGATCATTTATTCTACTAGTAGAATGATTCGCGCTCCATATAAATCCAAAGTACATTTATTATCCGTCAATTGATTTTAGATAGTTGGTGGACAACAGTGGGTCAAAAACTATTACATGTAGATAAAGA
The DNA here is from genome assembly GCA_003705765.3 of Blastobotrys mokoenaii. Lineage (NCBI taxonomy): Eukaryota > Fungi > Ascomycota > Dipodascomycetes > Dipodascales > Trichomonascaceae > Blastobotrys > Blastobotrys mokoenaii. The sequence continues at coordinate 320,332 of PPJM03000007.1, forward strand.
GCAAATGTTTTGAATATCATAATTATAGAATTGATAATACTATTTCTCTCTTTTGAAGTCTTCCAGAACTTAACCCTTTAGAAGGATCTTTTTATTTGTGTTCATTATTTTCAATAATCTCTCATATTAATTAACAATATCTTGTTATACTTTTTACTAAGTCCTTCTGAATAGAAAAAATATGTACTGTACATTTCAATGGGCTTATAGTTTACTGGTAATCATTTTCGATGCCAAATTGTTAAAAAAAAGAACCAAAAATACTTTTAGTGTATATACGAAATTTAATAAATAAAATGAACATGCTACATACATGATACTCAGTACATCAGAAATTAAAGAAATCCACCGGGCCCCGATCCAAAGCCCCCACCTCCTCGAAAGTCATTCGGGTGCCGAGGGTCATACCTGGCTCCAGGTGGATGGTCCTCTCGCGAAGCACCTGGCCGATTGAGCCCTCCAGCCCCAAAAATGGGATCATCCATGCCCATATACATTCCGCCCCCGGCGCCACTGCCCGCTCCCGGACCAGGCATAAATGGCTGCATAGGCGGATGAGGCCCCAGCCCCGGAGGATTCAGGTCGTTCTGACCCAGATTTGGCGGCGCTGGCCGCCGCATCTCGCTATTGCGGTCCTGCCTTAATTTGCCAAACATCTCATACTCGTCTTCAAACCCTGGGGGCAGCCCCGTCGTCACAGGCCCTCCCGTAAGCCGCGGTTCATGCTTTACATCAGGCGATACATGGGTAGCCGCGGGCGCGTTGGGGGTAAACGGCCGCGAATGAGGCATGTTGCTCGGCGTGCTCGCCCGTGAATAGCTGTCGAGCTCCTCTTGGAGCCGCGACGCTCCCGGCGGAGGTGTCACATGACGGTCTTTCGTCCGCGTAATGAGCTTGCTAAGCACCTCCCGCCCCAGCTGGTCGCACAACTGCTCAACGGCCGCGTCGTCATGGTACGCATCCCGCACCTCCTCAGACCCGTCCGGGTGCTGGAAGAATGCAGAGCTCACCAACTTGGACGTATCAACCTTGGTGGTTGCGTCCTTGCCACCCAACAGGCCATTGACCATCATGAACCCAGCGTTTTTCGTCACCGTAAGGTCCACCGGCAGGTTGTTCTTGGTATAACGGAAAGAGTAGAAATTGGGTGCGCCCCGCTGCCATGTCGCCTCTAGCGGCTTGAGCCCTTCAAGCCCAAAGCTCACGCTCTTACTCGTGTCCTCGTTATACCCTTGGTATTCAAGACCGCTGTGGAGCGCCCAAGCATGGACAGCCACAGCCACTGCGTCTTGCGGCGTCTTGAGCAGAGACGTGGCCGTCTCCGGATCGCTTGCTAGGCTGGAGCAAATAGTCTTGTAAATGTGGCACGCTTCCATCGCTTGCCGTGATTGTTCTACTCTTTTTTTGCTGTTTAAATCACCTGGGTTTTGCGCTACTTTAATATTGGCTGGTTATCTGCGGACCTTATCGTCGGAATATCCCAACTGCTTTAGTTTTTCCGGGGTAACACTGCCGGGTAAGTTTGGTTCACTTACGAGCAAATATTGCGACAATATACAACGTTGTTTGGTGGATTGATGGAAGGAGAACTTTTTCATATACTGTTAGAATGCTTGATAAGTTCTGAATTGTATGATTTTTTTTTTTAGTTTTTCTTTACGGCTATTTGTTCAAGTTCATATTGCAATGGGCCATTGCTATCCACTATTTGTTATCTTTTCACCCGATTAAATACAAAGAATATCAGCAATTCCCTCTCCCTATTCACCTACCCATCTCTCTTTTTCAATTGGAGCAAGCTATTTGGCTCTTTCAAATAGGGCAAGCCGCACGTCTTACCAACTTCTAGTGAATTAGCGCTAATAATCTTTAACATAATTACCCTGACAAAATCAAGTTAATTGTGGAGGACGCCAATCGTTCCACGATAACGATATACAGCCTTGTCAGAAAGAACGCGACGAAGAGGAGACCGTTTATGCGACATACGGGCGTTTTTTTGGAGACACAATGGTTACCGCAAACCAATGGACTGGAACGGCGAATATCCGGGGCAGCTCTGAGTTTATTCGCATGTTCCTGCTGACCATATCGGCGGCAGGGCTGCAATTCACCTGGGGCGTCGAGATGTCCTACGTCAATGTGTTCCTTCTTGCCCTAGGGATGAGCAAAAGTGCCTTGTCGTTTGTATGGGTTGCGGGCCCCCTGTCGGGGCTCATTATGCAGCCCGTAGTAGGCGTGCTGTCGGACAATTGCCAGTCCAAGTACGGCAGAAGAAGGCCGTTCATGGTGGGGGGATCGCTCTTGGTGTCCATTGGGCTTTGCACCCTGGCGTGGAGTAAAGAGATTGTAGGCATCTTTGACTTCATCTTCTCTGAAGGTACAATCCAGCTGCTGACAATCTTTCTCGCCGTTGTGGCTGTGTTTGTTACAGATTTTGCCGTTAATGCAGTCCAGGCATGCTGTAGAGCACTGATTGTAGACGTCTTGCCTCCCGATAAGCAGGAGCTGGGGAACGGGTGGGCCGGCCGGATGATTGCCATTGGCCATCTACTGGGGTACTTTACCGGGTATCTCGACCTTGTAGAGCTCTTCAATGGGGTTTTGGGAGACACCCAGCTCAAGTCGCTCGTCATTGTAGCCAGCTTTGCCCTTGTTGGTTGCGTGCTTATTACCTGCGCCTCTGTGCAAGAGCGAGTACTGACGAAAGGACTGCCCAGTCATTCCTCACCCTCGGTCATGGACCAGGTGTCAGAAATATTCGCTACGTTGGTTAAAAATGTCAGGTCCCTGCCACCGCGAATAAAGCAGATCCTCAAGGTGCAGCTGTTTGCATGGTACGGGTGGTTCACATTCTTGTTCTACTCGTCTACGTGGGTGAGCGAAGTTTACATCAAGTACGATGCTGATCCTACTACCACCTCGCAGTCAGAGATAGTGGGGGAGCTGGCGCGGATTGGCTCCAAGTCGCTAATGTGGTTTTCACTGGTTACTCTCGTGTGCTCTTTTGCCCTGCCAGAGTTCCTTCGGACGACCAAATCCCGCATCTTTAGTCTTGTGGACTTATGGACTGTGTCACACTTTGTTTATGCGGCTATGGTCTTCCTGTCATACTACGTTACCTCTACTGCTAATGCAACTCTACTGGTGTCTGTGTGTGGCTTCTCATGGGCCATCACGACTTGGGCTCCTTTTGCATTGCTGGGCACCGAGATTCTCAAGCTGCCTCCCCAGCCATTGCCGTCCGACCGATATTCCCATCTGCCCCAAGAAGAGGACATTGAGCTGGGCGAGCGAATTAATGCTCCCCAGGCTGCATTTGCTCATCCACCCGACAACACTACCGGGGAGCAATCTGGGGTATACTTGGGAATTCACAATGTCGCAATTACGCTCCCTCAGTTTGTTTCCACATGTATGTCGTTTTTAATCTTTTTGGTCATCACTGATGAGGGCGATGCAACGCTACCAGAGAAGCCCAGTGAAGGCGATGGTGGTGCGGCCATAGCACGGACACTTCAAGTTGGTGCGATCACCGCATCAATTGCTGGTTACTTGACTATGAAGCTTAAGAATATGTAGCCAACATTACCCAGCACTATGGACATTATTTGAGCCTGGTTATGCACTTTTTTTTTTCAACAGTCCAGCTCCTGGCTAGGCGTTTGTTGATGTAACCAGAGACATTGGACTACAATGGATGTCCACGAATTGCTGTTAATAACATAAATTTCATTATCCAATATAAATAGAGGATTATTTAATGCCAAATCCTTGGCTCTCATAAATGGCGCTAGTTAGTTTCTCTTCGAGCTTCTGTTTGGTGGAATACTCATACAAACAGAGCTGATTGAAGCACGTGTGTGACGTAGGAAGCCTATCGCAATCCTCACCAATCTTGGATATTCTAAACGACATGTTTGCAATGCCAGTTGCCGGAATTCGGTCCGACCCCGTAACGAAGATGAGCAGTTTGCGCTGTGCCTCCGGAGTCAAGTTCTTAAAGTACTGCCAGAACCAATTGACAACAAGACTGCTCTTGGCGCTAGCCGAGCCCTTGGGGCCCCAATGCTGGTATTTCGTCACCGACCGCAACGCGTCAACGTCAATGGCGTCGGGGCTGCCCCGCACAAGGAGCTCAATCTCATCTGGGCTGAACAGAGAGAGAGCGTTGCCACCAGCAACGTTGTAAAAGCCCTGCTTAAACGCCTCAAACTCGAGTCGAATAGAAACATCGAGATAGTACGCCATGACTCTCTTGACATACTCACTTCGATTCTGTTTGGTGACAGCAATATCTTTTCCGCCGGGAATGAGCGGCTCCTCCACGGTAACAAGCTCGCCGTTAACCCTTTTTCGCACTGTCACACAGAAGTTGATGCCAAACACTTCTTCAAAGTCATCTCCCTGGTAGTCCAGCATCATTTTGAGGCTCTTGCCATAAGATGGTTTAAACTCGGTGAAGTCATCGAGGGTGTACGGGCAGCTGAGGAGCTTCTTAAAGATGACGGGCGGGAAGTTGACGTCGAGAATCGTCGAGTTGTACAGCGCCAGGCCAATTGCAACGCCAGTTAGCTTGTAATACTTTAGCGGGTGCTCGGTGCCGGCGTCGAACCAGCAGTAGTGAGACTCTTCCTCTTCGACGAAGATGCCCGTAGTTGGGTTGAAGAGTTCTCTGAGCAAGAGCAAAAACCACTCTTTGCGCAGTCCACCTGCGTCCACGCCGGGCTCGCCAATAAACTCAATACGCAGCGATTTTTTTAGGTCGTCCTCTTGCGTTTCAAACGCCTCAAACGAGTCCTGTAGAATGGTGTTGCGGTTGACGCGAATGTAGAGGTACGGGCTCAGCGGGCACTTGAGGTCCAGCGACCCAAAGAAAGCCTCCTGTGCCTTGCACTCCATCTGTCGCCGTGCGTCGTGCTCGAGGATCTGCGTCTTGGAGCCCATGGAGAGCATGAACGGGTATTGGCAAAATGCCACCTTGGGCTGGAGGTTGATGCTAAAGTCGAACGCATCAAAGCCATTGAGGGGCCCTGGCGTCGAGGAGTTGTTGTGCAGCACGTCGCGATTAGCTTGATGAATATGGTGGGATGAGAGGGAGGACGTAGGCACGCCTAGCCTCTGCCACTCGTCAAAGTCGGAGAAAATATCGGTGAAGTCGACCATGGAGTTATAGAAAGTCGAGGTGGGGATTTTGGGCCGCGAATTGGCCGTGTTTGCGTTGTAGAAGATGGCCAGGGCGCGCAAAAAGGCCGAAATCCGCCAGTCGTCGCGGTAGAGCTCGGTTCGGATCTGGCCCGAGACGGAGTTTCTTCTCCGCCGCGGACGGCTGGGTCTGAAATTGAACGGGAAAGTTGATGGAACGGACGAGGAGGACGAAGACGTGTACGAATTGGACCCGCCAGTGTACGAGACAACGGGCTCTGAGGAAGTCCTGGCATGCTTGCTCACATGGCTGTTAGTATCGGCAGAGTACCGCGGAAGACTGCTCTGGCTCATGTTGTTGGAATTCGTGCCGCTGCTGCCACTACCGCTCCCGTGATGGTAGTGGTGATGGTGGTGGTTGCGCTGGCGGTTCCGTAGGTGGTGGATTGGCGCCTGAAGCGAGGACCCGCTGACCTTATGTCGCTTGTGGTAATATAGCGTGAGTCGATGGGCAATGTACGCGTTGAACAATTCGACCTTGGGCAGGAACTTTGCCGTCGGGTATCTCGAGATCCAATTGAGCAAAAAGTACCGCGTCTTCTTTGGCGCGTGGGAGAGCAACGCAACGGCGCGTTCTAGCAGCTCCAATAAATACGGGCGCAGCGACCCAAACTTTTTGTTCTTGGGCGTTGCATCCTTCGAGAACAACGAGTAGTCATAGAAAATGGGGTTCTCGAGGATAATCAGCAGGAAGCAGACATCGTTGGCGGAGGAAACGCCGTGCCGCGGCCGCTTAAGCAGCCCGAGGCAGGTGTGTACTAGACACCGCATGGGGCCCTCCGAGGGCAGCCCCACAAGCAATTTGTAAAACTCGTCAATCTGGGCCAGATCAATGGGGGTCCGCGAGTAGGTGAGCCGTGTTCCGTCTCTAAACGACGCGTTGAGTGCGTCTACGGATGCAAACGTGTCTTTGATAAGCGCCTCCAAGGCCCTAAATTCTGGGGGAGGGGCGGTGGACACTGTTGCCGTGCGGCCACTCGATTCGTTATCGGAACTCGAGCTACTGCCGCTAGTGCAGGATGCCAACACGTCCGAGTCCACGCTAAACCGCCGCCTCACCTGGTCCCAGTCGTACTCAATTGCCTGCGCCACGGCCTCTACGCTTATTGGCGTCCCTTCAATGGGGGACGGGTGCGCGTCATGGAAGGTATCACAAATAGAGCCTACACACAGTTGCAATGTTAGTGATCTCTGTCTTCATGCATCATGCGGGGCATGTACGACACGCCGGGGTGCATGTGCCACATACCTCCACCAAAAATAAAAAGCACCACGCATCAAAAACTTGGCTTTGATAACAAGGCCAGGGTAATTGATTCATGGGGGGGAGGTGAATAGAGAAGTGGGGGATGTCCATACGTACACTTGAAATAGGGCAGGCCGTCTGGGACCTGAAGGCGGGTGCCACAGCAAATGCACTTTTGAAAGACCTGCGCTAGTTAGTAAATTTTTTCCCCTTTCGCAATGGGTGGGGCGACATACGAGCTTTTCTTTGGGCGCAGCGCTACTAGTGTTGGAAGGGTCAATTCCTGCCGACGCTTCGGCGTTGGCCTGGGAGACGCTCTTCAATATGTCCCCCATGGAGGACATGGTGGAGACGTTGAGCGAGCCATTTCGCTTGTGCTTTGGCGGCGAGCCGCCAGAGGAGGCACCAGAGTCACTCTTTCTTCTAAAAAACGACCACGAAGGCATAAAACAGCTCTCTTTTTAACTGAGAGAACAATCCACCAAAAAACAAAAATAATTACTCAAACACACAACCGGCAGGATATATGCCAAATCCAAAATATCCCGCAATCCCAAACCACACAAACACAAACTCTTGACAACCGAAGAGAAGGGAAACAAAAAAATATAAAGGAAGAACGAAGGAAGAGAAAACGCAGTGGTCAATGGTTGAAGAAGCAAGAACGATCTCCGATCACATACAATCAAAGGGAATGCACGGCATGAGACACAGGGCCGCAGCCTCGCGCTTCGCCATCATCCAAACAAGTGGCCCACCATGCCGTATTCTACGCCCATGTGACCAACAAGCCACCAAAAAATCGCCTGCGAGTTTATAAACCATCCGATTTCTCCAATTGATGGTCGCCATTTTCAACTCGGCCGTCAATTTCCATCTCTCACTCTCTTGCCAGTCAATTGGTTGCCGTCCTCCCTTATCGTATTACATTGCCGCTATAGGCAGTGCTCTTGGCAGGGATCGGAGGGGTCTGGGGTCCCCCAGCTCCGGGGGTTTGGGGGGCGAGCCCCCAACGCACGGCGCTAGCGGAATTTGGCCGCCGCACCGCGCCGCACGATTCACGTGACCCCAGACCGATTGGGAAGGTCATCCGTCCACGGTGGCTGCGTGCAACCGAAAAGCCGCCAACCTCCATACCAACCAGAGCTGGACAGAGAGAGAGACGCAAACAAAAGAGGTAGTCTGGAAGGATGACTACGACAGTACCAGCGGTGTATGCGTTCCCCGAGTTCTCCGGCGTCGCCGCGGCAGTGGCAGACCACGTAGTGGCGGCGCAGAACGCGGCGCTCCAGGCACCAGCCAAGTCGCCGCTCAAGAAGCGGTTCAAGATCGGGCTGTCAGGCGGGTCGCTCATCTCGGTGCTCAACGAGGGCCTGCTGGCCCGTAACGACGTGCAGTGGGACAAGTGGGACATATACTTTGCCGACGAGCGGCTTGTGCCGTTCGACGACCCGGCGTCCAACTACGGTCTAGTCAAGCGCGAGCTGCTCGACCGCATTCCCGAGGGCCAGCCGCAGCCGCGCGTGTTCCACGTCGACGAGTCGCTCATTGGCGATGCCCAGGAGGCCGCGGACGCATACGAAAAGACGCTTATTAGAGGCTTTGCTGCCAAGGACTCGGTGAAGCTGCCCATGTTCGACCTGCTGCTTCTGGGGTGCGCCCCGGATGGGCATACGTGCTCGCTGTTCCCTAACCATGCGCTGCTGCGCGAGAATCTGGCGTGGGTCGCCCCGATAGAAGATGCGCCAAAGCCCCCGGCGCGCCGCATTACTCTCACGCTGCCGGTGATTTGCCATTCGCACCGCGTCACATTTGTCGTCGAGGGCTCGACGAAGGCGCCGGTGGTCAAGACCATCATGGAGCGCCCGGAGAAGGGTCTCCCGAGTTCGCTCGTGAACGAGGCTGCCGCGGGCAAGGTATCGTGGTTTGTTGACGACGAGGCTTTGACCGGCGTGTTTGTCACGAAAAAGGAATACAAAATGCAGGCGTCGGCGCCGCCCCAGTAGGCGGGGGACCTTTTTTCTTTATTCTCGGTTTATATGCATTGTTAGGTTTAATCTATGTACGTTACGACTCAATTGCTTTCAAGTTGGCTGTAGTCGCGATTCAGCTTTGGTTCCTAATCCGTTATCAGTGACAAGTCGTACAAACTGTCTCCTGGTACCTGTTGCTCCTACAATTGCAGAAGGTTGGAAACAATGGATACAACTACTCGTACTAGAAGATACGTCAATTGCAGATGGCCTAACAATCCAGGGTAGTTTATAACCACCAGCTGGACTACAACAGGTAGAGGAGTCATAACTTCTATTACCCAAAGGATAGAGAATAATAAATAATGCGATTTTCTTTCTTTTTTCACTCGAGCGGCTCGGAGGAGCTGCTGAGACGGTTAAGATGCAAGTAGACGTCGGTACCGTATCCCTCCATGGAAATGAGCTTGAGATCACCGCCAAAATATCGAGCATAGAGCCTTGAAATGGGCAAACCATAGCCAAACCCGGCCATGGGGGCTTTAAAGTCGCTACGCGACATGTCCGGGTCCATCATGGGCGTGTCCTTGACGGTCGTGTACAGATATGTCCATACGAAGGGCACCTCGCGGCGCGGAATGCCCCCGCCCTCGTCAGAAATCTTGATAGTAATGTCCTCCTGGCCCTCGGCCACAATAACCTTGATCGGCGGGAACTCGTCAGCATCCTCGCCATAGTGCTCGACAACAGCCCGCAGAGAGTTCTTGATCGTTTCAAACAGCATATGGTTGAGATGGCCCGGAACGTACATGAAATTGATGGATGGGTGGCACACTATTTCCACCCGCGGCGCCTCAAACAACCCGTACCACTCCTGGCACAGCATTCTGGCATTCTCCGCGGCGCAATAGGCAATCTCCTGGACATTGGTGTTAGTACAGATGATGCCCACGTAGTCAGGTCGCACGCCGCGATCCTTGTTAAGCGCTACATGCTGGCCAATGAGCATTCGAATCCCGATTCGGGACATGTAGAACCGGTCCAGGAAAGACTGGATCGAGTAGTCTACGGGGTTGCTGGGGCGCGTGTTCTTCCACTCAATTACGCCCTGTGCCACAGTGGACACAACACCGTCGTGTCTGGCCTTGATCTTCTCCAGTCGATCCGTCACTGTGTAATTGTACTGGTCAATTTCAGCCGGCCACTGGACATTGGGCTCCACCGCAGCAAAGTACCGCCGCGAGTTGGCAATATACTGGTAAATCTTGTTTATCACACCGGACCCGCCATTGCCGTTCGACTCCACAAGCGTGCCATTAGCAATGGCATCCTGTCGGTTGAACCCTTCGGCCGTCCAGTCCTCCTCCGTAGGGTGGATCCCGCCAGACTCGGGTTTGATTGCAATGTCGTTGCGCTGCCACCCGTTAGAATGGTAGTTTACATTCTGCAACGTATGGTCCTTGTCCTTCTTTTGTGGTCGGTAGAGCATGCGCTTAAGCTCCGGTGTCAACACGGGCTTGGGGATAGACGTGAGCTCCTCAAAGGACTGCGCGTACCAGTTCTTGACCCTCAAAATCGAGGGCATCTCGTTGAGCCCATTGGGCAGCGCTTCCAGGTCCTTGACTCGGTGCGCAAGCCGTATTGGCAGCTCCTCTACGATAAATTGACTCGCCCGGAACAGTGTGCCAGGCGAGGGATCGCTGCCAAACTGCACCATCTGCCTCAAACTCACCCCCGTAGCCGGAAACTGGGCATAGCACGAGATCTGGTCGGCCAGCTGTTTTGAAAGCTTCCACCCCGTCGAGCTGCCCTGGGGGCTCAGTCTTATTCTTGTGGGTATCATGCTCCGTTTGTTTGGGGGCCCAGGTGTTAAGGTACTAAATGTCTCCGTCCACCCGGAGCTCAATATTCTCCTCGGGCCAGGCCAATCACTCTAAAAAATGTCACGAAATATCAAATGGGCAAGTATGATCTTGCCAGCTATCTCTCGAGATGGTGACTTTTTCAAGAGTGTGGGGAAGAAAAAGACGAAGAAGTGCCCTTGGAGGTGTGTGCGTGTGTGCGTGTGTGTGTGTGGAGGAGCCGCACTGATCAACCCCCGGTCCGACCTCGGACCCGACATTCGTCTTTGCGCCCTCGGAAGAATGGACATCCTCGGCATGTCGCCTAGCTCATATGCCATCAGCCCATACTTGTCGCCGTATCATTGGCCAGACGCCTCGTGATAGGGCCCACTTACCGCTCTTCCGACAAAGCTTGACAAATTATATTAGTATTAGCCCATCCTCACTGCACTCAACTGGCACTGTAATATCGCGTTATTTATAAGACTTAGCCACGATTCATAGGCAAAGGCGCCGCAAACCCACCGTAGCTTGGAGCAATGCTCCCAAACTAACTGTTGATAAAAATTGAGGCTCCAATTTCACGTTGCGGATATCAAAATCACAAGTTACTTTTATATAGCTGCCGCTATACTATTTCAACCCACTCAAGCCGTGCGGCTGGTAACCATGTTTCACCTCGTAAGCAATTTACAATAGCAATCTCTTCGGGCTAAGATGGGTATTTATAGATGCTGAATATAAAGACAACAGATCATCTGTGATGCGGCTGCCCTTAAATCTTCGATAGTGCGACTTTGTGAACAGCTATTCTGTAGCATAACTAGATGCATAAATGCTCAATTACTTCGAAATAGTTCATTGTATATGTTACAAGATTGTAGTTACATGAGCGTCGCACGGCCGCCAATGTCATTGCTGGCGGTGCCGTTTGGCATGTCACCGCTTCGCCCAGAAACGAACTGGTCGTAGATGGCCTGTAGCTTGAGGCGCTCCTTAGAGGATATAGACGGCTTCGTCTCAGAAAGAGATTTTTCCAAGTGCGACCATTGCACCTGCACCTTGCCTGTAGTGTCCTCCTCTTCGTCCTCCTCAGCATTATCGGCCGTATGGTGATCTTCGTTGTGAAGTAGCCGCTCGAGCTTCTTGGACATTCGTGCCTTATCAGCCGCTGAGATGCCGTCCTGCTTGAGTTGTTCCGAGAGCTCAAAGAACTCTAGTGACTTCTTTTCATTCTCTGCTAATGGAGCATCGTTCTCAAGCTTCTCGTCAACCACCTCATGAATAGCATCAAGGTACGCATTGTATAACACAGCTTGGAGATCAGCAGGGGAGTATCCATCAGTACGAGCAGCAATGTCCTCAAGCTTAATTTCAGGTGAAAGCTTCATCTTCTTCTGAATTGCCCCCAAGATGTCGACTCGGTCCTCAAAGCTCGGCATATCGCAAATCAGTGACTTGTCAAGACGACCCGGTCGAAGCAGAGCAGAGTCAATGAGGTCAGGCCGACTGGTAGCAGCCAAAACGTAAACACCATCAAGCCCCTCTGCACCATCCATTTGGGTAAGCATCTGGTTGACTACTCGGTCAGTGACACCAGTGCTGTCGTGGCCACGCTTTGGCGCAATGGAGTCAAATTCGTCAAAGAACAAAATGCACGGTTTCGCAGCCTGTGCACGTTCAAACAAGTCTCGCACGCTCTGCTCACTAGCACCAATGTACTTGTTGAGAATTTCAGGACCCTTGATTGAAATGAAGTTCAGACCACACTGAGCCGCCACAGCGCTAGCCAGGAATGTCTTGCCGCAACCAGGGTACCCATAAAGCAGCAGACCCGACCGCAGTCTTAGCGGGCAGTTCGCGAAGATTGGTGCATATTTGGTTGGCCACTCTAGAGTTTCAAGTAACACAGATTTGGTCTCTTTGAGGCCACCAATATCGTCCCACGAGACGGAAGACTTCTGCAGCTTAACACCTCGCAAACTTGAAGGAACAAAACCTTCCATTGCGGTAGTAAAGTCAGAGTTCTTGAGCTCAAACTCAGCACTGGGGTTCTGTATCCTTCGCAGAATTGATTCATGGTTCGCCCGTTCTACAAGCGTCCAGAGATCACTTGGCTGGTACCCTTCGGTCGAGCCTGCAATGTCCAACAATTCAAATCCAGCGGTAGTCTTTAAGCCATTGCTTCGAACCGCTTCATCTAGAATGAGCTCTCGAGCGTTCTTATCTGGGGACTTGAGGTGGAAGAGATCCTCAAAGAGATGAGAGCTGATAAGCAGTCCATGGACGGACTCTTTGGCTTGGGCACTTACCAGGAGAGAAACCTTACGCGAAGCCATGGTCGAAGTAGCAAGTTGCTTAAATATTTCCGCGAGCTGGACAGACTTCGAAGAATCTCGATGCTCCTGCTCGGCTGGAATAAGCTTGTCAATGTCGTCAAATATGATAACACTTGGCGCATACCATGCGGCCTCAATAAAAAGCTTGCGCAGCGTCTCCTTCAAGTGATGTACTTGCTTCTCTCCATTGGGCCCACAGGAGAACCAAATAGAGTGGACAAGATCCTTCTTTAGCCCACGTGCAACTTCTCTAAGAACTACCGTCTTACCGCTGCCTTTGGAACCATAAACCATAGTTCCACCAGCACGACTTCGAACTGCCTTTTGGCAGCTCAGAAGCTCCTTATCGATACCGACGATACGTCTCTCCTGAGTTTTAGGGGAGATCAACTCAGCAAGTCTTGGCGGGACTGTAGACTCTGCTCGAACTAGATCCTCCTTACCCCATGACATTTCGCAGTTCGGTGACACACTATTGGTCCAGGTATTCTCATCTCCATCAACAATCTCAAGAATACCGCCATATGGCAGGTGCTCATCTACCACTGGAAGAGACATCTTATTCGTCAGAGCACTAGTAATAAAGCCACGGTCCTTCAAGGTTTCGAATAGTGTAGATGCATTTTCTTGGCTCTCTAGCTCCTTCTGCTTTTTCTCCTTGTTAAGCTTCACAGCTTTGGCTCCCGAACCACTCTGAAGCACATGCTTATGAACTCTAAGTCCACTGATCTTGCTAGCAGGACGTGGGGCCGGTTCTAAACGCACTAGATGCCCCAGAGAGTTTGCAATTCCTAGTGCTGCGCTCAAGGAATATGATAACCCAACATGGTCTCGAGGGGCATTGGCATATGGAACAAGTTTGGCCACTACAGTGTTGATGCTGGATATTTCTTCTCCCTCGTGATCGGGGGTGGGCGGCTGGTTGGACTCGTTCAATGACGATGGCTTAATAACGCTAACCGTCACATACTCAGCCGCCTTCAATGCAAACATGGTGCTGTTTGGATCCGCGTAGGCCTCAACTGCCAGCGTATCCTGCTCTATATCGCTGAATGCTTCATGAGGCAGTGCTACGCCCCGAAGCAAAATGCATGGCCCAAATTTGTCAGTGAGCTTCTTCTTTCGAGGCTTCTTCCCACCCACTGGCTGTGCATCCCCATTGAGCTGTGCTGGAGCCTCAGTTTGCTTTTTCTTTCGCAACTTTGGGGCGATGATAATCTCGCTATCAGGGGCTAACATGGCAAACCCCGCAGGACCTGGATCAGGCTCAATCCTAGTCACTTTCAGAGTCGCAATTGACGTTGATGAAGGGTATACGGTGATGGGATGCACAGCACTCACTGATCTAACCTGATTAATCATCCATGATTCGAGGAATTGGGCATGAATCTCAACGATTTCCCAGTCGCTCGGCGTCATGGGCTCTAAATGCACAGTGTGGGCCGACTGTACATTGCTACCGTGTATCTTAATCGACACTGGCTGGCCACTTTCGAGCCCGAGGCTGAGAGCAAAAGTCGGATCAATCTCGACCAGATCAGTCCGCCCAGGCTCTACCTTGCTCGACATGCCGGTCCATCCAACGTAGGCATGCCTTTCAGGACGCTCGCCCTTGATATTTTGTCGGCCTTGCCACACAAGTTCAAGGACTACATTTTGAGCGGCCTACGTAGTTAGTCATCGGTTGTCCCCGAGATATCTGTACTTACAATGTTAGAGTTAAAGAGAACACCCGTAACCGATGATGGAAGGTTCACCAGTGCAGATCGCAGAGGTGAATAGGACACAGATCCTTTGTAGCTGGACATTGATGGGTTATGGAAAAGGAAGGAACGGGGAAGGTGAACAGTTTCAATATGCGTGGATGTGGGGTGCCCCGAACCGATGGATCTCTAAAGCCTCGGATGTGCCTCCACGCGGGGGAACCTTTTCAGCCGTGAAACTCCCAAAAGCTCGCGCACTCTACAACAACAAAAAAATTCAACATCAAATGCTACAGAGATGGGAACCTAATGGAATTAGATAAGAGTACCGAGAGCCAGTGGTAGCTAATTTATTTATTGATAATGATGACCTATTGACTGTTCATAATTGTTATATATCGATTGGTTGTTTGCAATACTGGGGTCTAAACTTCTCCCCATTTCCATTGATTATATAGCACGGATTCTCTATATAGACAAGATTAATTCGGTAGGATTGGTTACTGTATTGCTCATCAGTATTATGCAATGCTTTGGTAAAAGAATCTAAAAGGACCAATGTGTGATAAGACGCGCTCCTTTGGCCATTAATGACTTTCCTAGTTTGTACTACGCGTTTCATTGGTGTTAACTGCATCTGCGCCAGCGGTGGTACGCGCGACGCGTCGATTCCCAAATCTGGCCAAATGGAATTTTCACGACGCGTACACAAACTTTTCCTCCTTCCACTGTATAATTCTTTTAAACCCACCTAATTTTTGTTAAATTCACCAAATGTCACATAATCTTTTTGAAAGCTTAGCTGCTGAGGACGCCCTGCCGTCCTCTCCAGCGCCCCCACCCTCCTCATTCGGAGGGACGAGATCACAGTTTGGAGATGACTCCTCTCAGTTCGGAGACGATCGACCCATGGCGGCGATGCCTCCATCTTCTTCGGCTAATGCACTCCCTACCAGCGAAGGCGCATTCCCATACGGAAGGCGAGAAGGTGAAAATGCTCAAGAAGATGTTGACGGTGATGATCTGCCCATCAGCCGAATCAGGAGACAGATCTTGGATGCAATCCCAAAAGTAACCGATGCTACTGGCGAAAAGGTCCAAGAGTCGTTCGCTAACTTCCTTGAGACTTTCAAAGACTTTTCTGACTCGAACAATAAGTCTGATGGCAGGTACTACATTGCCCAGATCCATGGTCTTAAGACGTATGAGCTTTCAACGCTCTACGTTGATTATCAGCATCTAGTCACTGTTGAGAACGGTGTTCTGGCTCAAGCTATCACAGAACAGTACTACCGGTTCCTGCCGTTCTTGCAGCGAGCTCTCAGGTTGATGATCAAAAAGTACCAACCCGATCTTCTGTATAACCAAATTAGCTCCAAGGAGGACCAATCACAGGACAGATCCACCATGCCATCTGCCACTGGTGGGACCAGTACGACTTCTACTGAGGAGAACGAGAAAATCTTCCAGATTGCGTTTTACAACCTGCCGGTGGTGAATCGAATCAGAGACCTACGAACGGATAAGGTTGGCGCGCTGATTAGCATTTCTGGCACTGTAACTAGGACCAGTGAAGTAAGACCAGAGTTGTACAAAGCTACCTTCACTTGTGATGCCTGCCGAGCTGTCGTTGAAGGCGTCGAGCAAGTCTTCCGATACACTGAACCATACATGTGTCCCAATGTGACTTGTCAGAACAGAACCCATTGGTCGCTCAATGTGCCCAAAAGTCAATTTGTTGATTGGCAAAAGGTACGAATTCAGGAAAATTCTAATGAGATACCTACTGGCTCTATGCCACGGACTTTGGATGTCATTCTGCGGGGAGAGATGGTCGAAAGAGCTAAGGCTGGTGACAAGTGTACTTTCACCGGATGCGAGATTGTCGTGCCAGATGTTTCTCAGCTAGGTCTCCCTGGTGTTAAGCCTACGTCCCAAAGAGATAACCGAGGGGCCGGGCGTGGTGGCGAGGGCATGAACGGTGGGGTTCAGGGTCTCAAGGCTTTGGGCGCCCGAGACCTCACTTATAAGCTTGCGTTCCTCGCATTCATGGTTCAGGATACTGACGCTGGAGATGCCTCGCGAAATGATATCCGGGGTGATGGTAACCAGGGTGAAGAGGAGCAGGAGGAGTTCCTTAACTCACTCACCCAGGCTGAGGTCGATGAACTCAAAGAAATGGTGCATGCTGATCACATCTACTCAAAGCTTGTTGATTCTATCGCACCAACTGTATGGGGCCACGAAATGATCAAAAAGGGTATTCTGCTACAGCTCATGGGTGGTGTTCACAAGACCACAGTTGAAGGCATCAACCTTCGAGGCGACATCAATGTTTGCATCGTTGGCGATCCTTCGACTTCAAAGTCACAATTCCTCAAGTATGTCACAGGCTTCTTGCCGCGATCTGTTTACACTTCCGGTAAGGCCTCGTCGGCTGCTGGTTTGACCGCTGCAGTCGTTAAGGATGAGGAAACCGGTGAGTTCACCATCGAAGCTGGTGCGCTTATGCTGGCAGATAACGGAATCTGTGCAATTGACGAATTCGACAAGATGGATATTGCTGACCAGGTTGCCATTCACGAGGCTATGGAGCAGCAGACCATATCTATTGCCAAGGCTGGTATCCAGGCGACGCTTAATGCCCGTACTTCCATTCTTGCTGCAGCAAACCCTGTTGGTGGGCGATACAACCGAAGAACCAGCTTGCGGGCGAACATTAACATGAGCGCTCCAATTATGTCCCGATTTGACCTTTTCTTCGTCGTGCTGGACGACTGCAACGAACAAGTAGACAGGAATCTTGCCGACCACATTGTTGACCTTCATATGCTTCGAGACGACGCGATCAAGCCACCGTACTCCACAGAGCAGCTCCAGCGGTATATCCGGTACGCTCGAACTTTCAAGCCAGTCATGACTAAGGAGTCGCGAGACCTTATGGTCGAGAAATACAAGGAGCTACGAGCTGATGATGCCCAAGGATTGGGTCGAAACTCGTATCGAATTACTGTGCGACAACTTGAGAGTATGATTCGACTGTCAGAGGCCATTGCGCGAGCCAACTGTGTGGATGTTATTACTCCTCACTTCGTCCGCGAAGCCTACAATCTTCTTCGACAGAGTATCATCCACGTCGACAAGGATGATGTTGAAGTTGATGAGGAAGAGGAAGAGATTCCGCTCAACGAGGTCAACAATAACGACACTGTGGCCGATGAGTCTCAGCAGGCTTCTGAGAAGCCTGTTACTAAGAAGAAGATCAAGATCACATACGACAAGTACACTGCGATGATGAACCTCATGGTCCAGTACATCAATAGCCGCGAGTCTGCTGATAGTGACTCTGGTGTCACCGAGAAAGATTTGATTGACTACTATCTTAATACTCAGGAAAGTCATTTGGAGTCGGAGGAGGCGTACAATGAGGAGAAGGCACTTGCCGAGAAGGTGCTGCGTCGATTGGTCAAGGACAATATTCTCATGGAGATCAGGGGTGAGGGACTTGTTGATGGTGATGGCGAGACCGCTGCTAAGGACTCTGTGGTTTCGTTTGTTCTCCATCCGAACTGTGCGCTTTTGGACACCTTGGATGACCCAGAGAGGCAGCAGGGAGACTCAATGGAGACGGATCTCCAGGACTCGAACGACACGAACCAGTAGACTACGATATTTATGGAGTATAATGATAATTATTTTAATGATTTTTAAAGTTGAGTTGACCCCAATACTACTGCGTAGTCCGAACTTGTTCAATTCATCAAATATATACAAAAAAGGGCCAAGAATATTGTTTCCGAAAGGATTTTCAGTTGGAGCTCATCCTAGACGCACGCTGATTATTCTGAAGCACGTAAATAAGTCACGGTGAAATAAAAAACATTAATTGGTAATATGTTGTGCGCGCGAGTGACGCGAAGGGATAATTGCGCGCGCAAATTGGCCCGCGACGCGTCAATTTAATTGTCCCCCGAGTTTTTCAATTTTATCTTTTCACTCACCTCAGGGACAATCCAGTAAAAACATATTTTGACGCGATGTTGGAAGCTAAGCTTGATCAGGCCGGTATTCTCAAGCGAGTAAGTTGCCCAATTACCCAGCATGACGAATCATACTAACGAAGAACAGGTTATCGAAGCCATCATGGTTATGGTTACTGAATGCAACTTTGACTGCTCAGAGACTGGTATCTCTGTTCAGGCCATTGACAACTCACACATTTCACTTGTTTCTCTGCAACTGGGGTCTGACGGCTTCAGCACTTTCCGAAATGACAGAAACATGACCCTTGGTGTTAACATTACCTCCCTCAACAAGCTGCTGCGATGCGGCGGCAATGATGATATGTTGACCCTGCAGGCTGAGGACACTTCTAAGCTCACTATTATTTTTGAGGACTCCAAGCAGGACAAGATCTCTGAGTTTAACCTCAAGCTTCTGGACATTGATCAGCAGCACCTTGCGATCCCAGACACGGAGTACGATGTCACCATCACCATGGCCTCAGCTCAGTTCCAGAAGATTGTGCGTGATCTGCATGCTATTGAGGAGTCTATCAAGGTTGAGGCCAACAAGGAAGGTGTTCGATTCTCCTGCGAGGGTGACTTTGGTGATGGTTCCGTCAACCTTAAGCCATTCACTGACGCTGACTCGGATGAGAACTCCACCACCATCCAGGTCTCTGAGCCAGTCACTAACACTCTCAATGGCCGATACCTTATGGATATCTGCAAGGCCGGCAGTCTCTCTCCCCAGGTCACCTTGCGTATGGTTCCAGACAAGCCAGTGGAGATTGAGTACAAGCTGCCAAACGGTTACCTGCGGTACTACCTTGCTCCGAAGATTGAGGAGGACTAAGCCTCCTCCGTATAAACGTCCAGAGATGAAGGATTCACCACACCAGACGGAATCAGCTCGGAGTAGGGCGGCTGTATTTATTCTTATTTAGATTGTAGTTGTTGTTTACTAGCTAGTAGTTCGAAATTAATGATTATATGCCTATCAATTCCCTTTATTAATAGCTAAAGCATATAACCAGCCGCACTCCCTGTAGTGTTCAACGGTCGGGGTGCGCGAGCCCCCTGTCTTAACGCGTTCCCACGGCAACGCGCACGTTTCGCGTTCAACACATACATTTACAAAAACAAACACCTACAAAGTTGACGCCATTAAAGCGTGTACGAAAATAAAAATCAGCTGCGATATCTAAGAGGACACTATCTCTAGCGGGTTGTCGTCTAGGTCTAGAGATCACATTGTCTAGCCCGTCTTCCGAGCCCAACGATCTATAATGGCGTCTTCTCGCAAGGTCCCGGCGCTGAACTCGACCACGGTCGGCACTAAGGAATGGGTCGACAAAGAGACTACGCTGGCACGGGACCTGGTAGTCGCGGACGTGGAGGACTTCGCCTATACGGCGCGTAGGGACATTGAATGGCTCAACGAATATGTATCCGACATTCTGGAAGGGAAGAATATGTAAGTGTTTCGAGTTGTTTGAAAGATTTGGCATTAACCAAACACCAGCGACCTTCCTGGTCTAATGCAGACTCCTGGCCGACTGAAAGGTGCCTTATCGCCGCGTAAGGCACGGCTTCAGGCACATAGCGCACTGAAGTATAGCCGATCTAGGCCGGGTCAGGTCCGATTTGGCGACGAGGCGCTGAATTCTCCGCTTGCGATGTCGCCTTTTAAAGTATCGAAAAATCCATCTGCTTTGGGTAGAATGGACAATACCCCGTTGAGACTGTTCAGAACTGCTGCTATTCCTAGTGGTAGTGACCCAAAGATACCAGATCTGCCGCCCACGTCTCAAAGGGCCCTTACGCCGGCGGCACCAATTGATGAGAAGACAGAAGAAAAGTTGGAAAAGGAACAACAGAATAAAGATGAAGATAATGGTGAGTCTGAAGGTGAGGGTGATTCGTTTATCGCTATTAGCCGGTCAATTAAGCGAACGGATAATACCACTGATGTCAGCATCGAGCCAATTCCGAATACTGACGATACCACAGTTTTACCGGAAGCCCAAGAGACTAAAAATAAACCCCAAGAGACTCGAATTGAGCCTGACGCTGATGTTAAAGGGTTAAAATCTGAGTCGATTGAAGTAAAATCTTCTTCTCAAGCTGCTGAAGTTTTGTCAGTCACGGAAAAGGCTACTCAAGGTACTAATGTTCAGCCAGAACCTCAAACTTTGCAAAGAGAGAGCGAGAGCAATAAAGGCAACGAGGAGGATCAGGACGAGGAAGAAGCTGACGAATCGCCAAAAGTTACAAGGTCTACCTTTGGTTTTGCTAGCTTACCGGCCAAGCAACCAATCACTAAAAAATCTTTCGCCAAAACTCCTTCGACTGTTCTCATGTCAGAAAAGCGTATCAATGCTAGCGGTATGCTGTCAAGGCTACGCAAAGACCCAACTCCATTCGAGACTAAGCTGGCTGATAGCAAGGCCCCTGTTTCTAATGGATCTGTTGCCTCGACCAACACTACAACTGCTGATGTCGGTGATTCAACTGTCGCTACCTCGATAGACTACTCGTCTAAGCGAAGCTCGCGAACAGAAATTTCCGAACACGACTTACCACCTCCATCTCCAATTCGCGTTGAAAATGCAAGAGTATCGGTACATTATCCTAGAATTGAGCCTAAGGCTAAGTCAACCTCACCACCTAGGTCTAAAGAAGTACCACAGGCATCAACGTCGACCCTTGAATCTTCATCACGCAAAGAAGAGTATGAGTATGTTGGTCCTATCAAGCTGTCAAAGTCTCTTTCTCCAGAAAAGAATTCAACCGCTAGCAATACTGGAGGGCCACTGACTGCCCCTAGCCCCATCAAATATCCTGCCCCGGCTGCCTTGCCTTCCCGAACTGTTTCTCAAAGCTCACAAAAGTCTGTTTCTTCGCAATCTTCGCACAAGTCATTTACATCTAAGTTGCAATCGACATTCAGTAAGCACGATTCGCCGCTTCCACCTCCCTCCGCAGTGAAGAAGGATCCCAAATCCCCATCTAGATCGCCTATGAGGCATTTTTCTGGATCCAAGCACAACCCCGATTCCCCTAGTCTCATGTCCTACACAGCTGGTATGTTTAAACGAGCTAAACAGTTATTGTTTGACCATGACCAGCCAAGTAGTCCGAACAAGAATCAAGACCGTGCAGGTAGTCCTGGCAAGAAACTAGCACATCCAGCTTCAGCGGCCAATAAAGGGATGGCTACTATCAAATCTAAGCCTACTGAACAGTCCCATTCTGGATCAGCTTTATCACCCCAGAAGTCAGTTCCTCGATCTCCACAAAAGGACACAGTCTCCCGGCTCCTGGCGCCCACATTTGCAAGCGCCAACAGGCGCGCTCATTCTCCAACTAGAATGGAACATCCTGGTAGTCCGTTAGCAAAGAAGGCACAGGTACCATACTCAGAGATTAAGCGTGCTAAGGTTGCCTCTCTCGACCCTGAGGAAGGCGTCAATGACGCGACCATCAAAAAGGGCGAAGTAGATGCCTCCAAGCGTGAACCCGTTAAACCAGTGGCTAAAGTACAAGAGAGTAAGAGCCAAGGTCTAACTTCAATTGAGCTTAAATCAGGGACTAATCCAAGGGCCCAGATGGCTACAACGAAATCCCAACCAGTCTCAACAAAATTGAGCCAACAGGGCTCAACGTCGACTCAAAGCTCTGATCTAGCATCTCATTCTTCTTCTGTCAAGCAGCCTCAAAAAGAAGAGGCTTCTGCGAAACAGTCACAGCAGAAGCCTGCCAACAAACCACTTACGATAAAGATACCCATGGCTGCCCAGAGGGAAATGGAACAAAAGAAGAAGGAAAGGGAAGCTGCTAAATCTGCAACCTCAAACAGGACTTCGACAGCAGCCCCTTCTTCGATCCCACAGGCTATCAAGGTTAAATCATCACAGTCGGCTTTGAAGCAAAAGGCCAAGGTTCAAGACCAAGCTCAGAACAAGAGAGCCCATGCTGCAGAGACTGAAAATAGAGATCCTCTGCGTCAAGCAAAGCTAACGGGCCGGACTAACGGTGTAACAAAGCCAACTTATAATCAGTCTGGTGTTGCTACTCAGTCTGCTACTTCAGGATCGGTTAAGCGGACTTCAGATCAGGCACATCTTGAAACCCCATCTGAGAAACGTCCAATGCGTGTCTCAAAACTTGGTAACACTGGATATAAAAAGACTGGCAGTCAGACCCCAAGTCTTATGAAGTCGACAATTGTTCAACAGGCTAAGGCCGTAGGGAATAACAGTGCTATCCCGCAGGTTGAGGGCGTTAAGTTCTCGAATGAGAAGATCAACTTTGCTTCGGTCAATGGAGGCAGTGTAAAGCCAAATCCGTTCCGTCAGAACCCCACCGTGTCAGCAGCCAACATCTCTACTCCTAAGTCGACAACGTCGCTGTTCGGCGGACCAAAGAACAGTAGTCGGCCAACTGCTGGGGATGACATTGTTTTGCCAGAGATTATGTCTGAATCAGAAGATGATGACGATGGCAATGTTCTTCAAGATTGGGCAAACTCTCCACAGCTGAGAGACGTCCTTCTTAAACAGCAGAAGGTCGACCCTGATTCCGTATTCGGACCAATTGCTCCTTTGCAAATGGAAGAGGTTTTTAAGTCGTCTCGTCTCTCTCGATTCAGGCCCAGAAGCTCCTCTGCGAATTGGACTGGCCAGGATAAGTTGACTCAACAAGAGATTGACCAGTACGCTTCAAAGATGGGGTACAAGAACCCATAATTTATAAACACACTGTAATGATGACATGAATTGGTTAGTATAATACACTAATGATCACAATTAATTGATGCAATTGTACAGTACTTTGGAATAATTTAATTATGAATTGTGATCAATGTAACCCTGCTACTTACCCTGGTAAATGATGGAGTTGAAAAATCATCAGAATAAATTCATCACTAGAAACAAAAATACATATAAATTAAGGTCATAACATAACCACTTATTAATAGTGGTATCGGAAAGTAGCGTTCTGCTTATCGGTCAGGTCATCGAAAGCATGTTCGAGCGCAAGATCTTCCTGGGCAGCACCCTCAGCGATAGCCTTATCCTTCTGCTTGTTGCAGTAAACGAGCCACATTCTCAGGCAACCGAGCATAACAATCAAGACAATATAGCATACCAAGTTGGTGATAAATGCTCGCAAATATCGTGGAGCGTCGGTAGAAATGAAAGTTTGAGGACCAACAGCGTTACCGGCGGCCCATAGAATGAAATTCATGGCCACAGCAATGGACTTCTTGGTCTGACCAGCAACATTTCGAGTGATAAGGGACATACCCAGGTTCTGAGTACCCCAGAAGGACATGGTAATGTAGTAGCAGAAGAGCAACCCAGCCTTTCTCTCAGTGCTGCCATCGAATGGAACTGTAATAAACACAACTGTACCGGCAATGGAGAGCAATGGGAAGGCCATCATGACAAGGATAGTCTGATCGGTCTTCCTAGCAAGCCATGAAGAGCCGAAAAGAATGATAATGATGTAGACACCGAGCACCATGGCCAGCAACTGGGTCTGGAGAACAGTGAAACCAAGGGATTTGACAATGATACCCTGAAAGGCGCCGAGACCACCACTAGAAATGCAGGTCAAGAACTGGACCATGGCGTAGCAGTAGAGCTGGGGGTCCTTGACCGCCTCCCAGAAGTGGTCCCATCTGAACTTTTTGTTCTGCAAACCAGTCTGGTTCTCTCGCACTCGTTCGACCATGAGCCTCTTCTCCTCCTCACTCCAGCATTTAGCTCTCATGGGCGAATCAGGCATCCAGAAGAAGACAAGAATGCCAAATGCCACGGTGACGCTCCCGTAAACGAGGAAGATGATCTGCCAGGAGGCGAGTCGAGCGTCGGTAATGAGAGAGAAGCAGTAGGCGAGCAGACCGCCAATGATCTGGTTCAGGCCGTTCATGCAATACCACGCCGCAACAATATAAGCCTGCTCGCTTCGCTTGTACCACATGGCAGTCAGAATGATGAAAATCGGCTGGCAGCAGCACTCGAAGAAACCCAGAAGGATTCGGCAGACAAGGAGCCCGGCAAAGCTCGTGCAAGCAGCGTGGCATGCCAGCACAATACCCCAGCACACAATATTAAAAGAGAGATACTTTGCAATGGGTACACGCTGGATGATCCAGTTGGTGGGGAATTCCCACACGAGAATGGTGAGGTAGATGCAAGTAGTCAACCATGAGTATTCCTGGCCCACGAGGTTGGTATCTTCGATGATACCCATGATGGACGAGAATGAGACGAGACCCTTATCAAGGCCCTGGGCCAGATAAGTAATGATGATGATAGGAAGGATACGCTTGTTGATCTTCCATAGCAGCCTTTTGTTGGTCTCCTCGTCTATGTAAATAGCTTCGGCACTGGCGTACTTGGCGACATCGGAGTCGACTCGCTCAAGGTGATCAGAGCCGATCTGCTTGATATCTTCAGTGTCGATATCCCTGTTATCTGTCATTGGAGTTTGTATGGACTGGCTATATTCTGTGGTCATCTCTAATGATTTATATACCCCAAATCTTCCCCGCCTATTTTCTCCCTCGCATCTTCATTCTGCCGGCCCACCTGGATCAAAGCCTGCAGCGATATGTATGTGGGGTAAATAAAACGCCCTATGGGCACTCCACAGCCATCTCGGCCCAATCTCTCCCCGGGCTGACTCCTGGTGTTCACCGTTACCTCTTTATCGCGCATGCATAGCGAATCAGACATTCTTAGCTTGAACCGCTTTGATGTCACCGCACTGATTCTGCTACGCTGGAACTTGTCTTTGGTTTGCCCCGCAATTATACACGTAATCCCCTCCAGCTATCTTGGCTTCCAAATACTGCGAGAGTTAATTCAAAGGCTATAGAGTACGAACGTGAGTCACGCGTTTCTATATACTACAGGCTGATATGAAAACAATTTCAGGTCGATCGAAGCAGAAATGTACTACATAGTTCCAAAAAAAATTTTTTCGCTCCTCGAACTGATAATGCATGGGGAAAAATGGGTCGCTACATTACGAAAGATTTAGACTGCGGATAAGGGATTCCGCTAAATATCTTTCTGTTCTCTAGATTCCCCCTGCCAAGCGCGGATATATAATTTCTTTCGGGCTATTCTCTACCCGAAATTCTCGGTCCGTTTGCATCAGACGTGGGGTAAGCTGCATGCAACGGCCCTTTCAGTGGCCCGAGTGTGGGGGATCATCAGCCCGTTAGAGCAGAAGAGGGGGAGTATATCACTGAGGGACCCTCCACCTGAAAGAGAAATTTCATCACAGAAAAAAAATAGAGAAGATGCCTAGTCAAGTCGAGAATATCCCATTGCAGGATTTGCATGGTCATATCAAGAAGCTCATCAACAGCCTTGCGGCTATTGAAGACAAGGAAGGCAAGTTTGTCTTCGAGGTCGATGGCATGCTTATCGACACCAAGAGCTGGAATGGCTGGGACTGGACCCAAGGTATCGGGCTCTATGGTATGTGGCACTACTACCAGATGACCAACGACCAGGAGACGTGGAACCACATGTTCGAATGGTTTGAGCGAAAGTTCCAAGAGGGCACCGTGCCAAAGAACATCAACACAGTGTCGCCTTTCCTCACCCTGGCTTACATGTATGAGGCAACCAACGACCGTCGATATGTCGGTTACCTCGACTCTTGGTGCGAGTGGGCCATCAATGACCTTCACCGAACCAAGCATGGTGGTCTCCAGCATGTCACCTACCTGTCTGACAATCACAACCACCTGTGGGACGACACCCTTATGATGACTGTCATGCCACTGACCAAGATTGGTAAGCTCCTGAACCGACCTCACTATGTGGAGGAGGCCAAGAAACAGTTCTTGTTGCACCTGCAGTTCCTCTCTGACCGAAAGACGGGTCTCTACTTCCACGGTTTTACTTTTGAAGGCAACCACAACTTTGCCAACGCGCTGTGGGCTCGAGGTAATAGCTGGATCACCATTGTCTTGCCAGAGTTCCTCGAGCTCCTTGAACTGCCAGAATCCGATGGGTTCCGACAGTACCTGGTCGAAATGTTCCGAGCGCAGTGTGAGGCATTGGTCAAGTGCCAGGACGAGGAGACCGGCATGTGGCACACTCTGCTTGATGATCCAACGTCGTACTGCGAGTCTTCGGCCACTGCGGGCTTCGCCTATGGTATACTCAAGGGTATTCGACTCAAGTTGCTTCCAAAGGAGTACATGGGCTGTGCTGTCAAGGCTATCAAGAGTGTCATTGCCAACATTGGCGAGGATGGTGAGCTTGCCAATACTTCCTTCGGCACTGACATGGGACGAAACTTGCAGTTCTACAAGGATATTCCTATCACGCCAATGCCGTACGGCCAGGCGATGGCGATTATGGCTTTGGGCGAGTTCCTCAAGCTTTACCTGTAATTTTAAAACTATGACATGTGATGTACGTATACGATATTATGAATATAGACCTTTTATATACACAGCTTTTTTGGTGGTATAGTAAGTCAACTCTATCATATAGCGTATG
This sequence comes from Blastobotrys mokoenaii, assembly GCA_003705765.3. Classification (NCBI taxonomy): domain Eukaryota; kingdom Fungi; phylum Ascomycota; class Dipodascomycetes; order Dipodascales; family Trichomonascaceae; genus Blastobotrys; species Blastobotrys mokoenaii. The sequence continues at coordinate 347,180 of PPJM03000007.1, forward strand.
AAAAAAAACATACCAATCTATTCAATATATTTTTAATATTTCCTATATTTCAGGTCGTATTCAAGTATGATTCCAAGTTCTTAAATACAAATGATCTATCGAAGACTCTAGCGAACAGTTATAGTTGTCACGAAAAATTACTCCATAATATAATAATGTCTATCTTCTGGAATTTAAATTCATTATAATATAAATTAGAATATTTATATAACTGCCATGGTGTGTGCCCACCTCTTTTGAATAGAATAATGTGTATGGATAACCTCCATAACTAGCAAATGGAAAATATGTAAACTACGGGCTCTACCAAGGCTTAACATTTTCTAAATTATAGCCACAGTTTATGGATTTTTTTTATCGACACATGGTTAGTAGTCCGTTAGAACCCTCAAGACTTGCTAGCTAAGAGCCTCATCATTTTAACTTAAAGAGCATGCATCACTAATTGTACGTTCAAAATTTGGATTATTTTTCGTTACCTTGGCATGCAGACTAAACTGGGTGTCCCGTACCTTTCCCACCGCATAAGGTTCGTTAGGTCCGTGGGTTAGAGGTTTGGCAGAGGCAGGTCGGTCTCACTTCGCAAGGTACTTATTGGCTTCATTTTTGTAGCATCCGATTCGAAAATTGCCAAATAATCTAAAATAATAATTGATTGTAATATTTGTAATGAGTTCAAAACGAAATTGAAGTATTGCTCCTGTAAGTAGGATAATAATTTCTCGGGGAACCAAATCAGGAAATAGGGTTTCGATGCATAAATAGAGGACAATACATTTAGCTCAGATCATAGATCGACTGTTATAGACTCGATTTCTGAGTTTATTTCTAATAGGAGAATAGCTAATGCAATTCTCATGTGTGAATAGTTTTAGATTCGGGTTATAGGTTCAATATTCAATTAAGATTAAAATAAATGATATTAAAATGTCGTTGGCTAGTGGGATACCTAGGATATCATAGTAATTGCATTGCTAGTTAAATCAGTAGGAGAAACTGCGACCACCTCTATGCCGGATAGCTTGAACAGAGATAAGGGGAGTGCAGAAAATATGCAACTTGATTTCATAAATTCTGAGCGGAATTGGGAGGTGGAGAGGTTCATTATCCGTCAATTTGTCTATTTTCCCGTTAACAAAATTTTCTAGGCACTGGCCCTTACAGCATGACATTGCAGGCAAGTTTGAGATACACTAATTCAATTGATCGACGCCCACCCTCTACGAGTTGACTGTTACGTTACTCCACTAGAAGTGTGAAATATTCTATCCTTTATGGCAAGAAAGGAATGCAATTGTATGCTGAGGTGACGCAACTTGATGATCATTGGGTATCGCATATTGTAACACAGTAATTTCCGATTGTATTAGGAAATTGCTTATAATCTTCGATTAACGATATAGATATGTTCAGCCAAGAAAATGGTTACAAAATATAATTCTTTGCGTTCACTGTTAAAGAAATACGAGCCGAAATATCAAAGTAAATTAATGGTATGCCCCGAGTCTAAACGACTTATGCATTAGAGATCTACAGACCGGGTACGATTTCCCGATATCCCCGATTGCTCAAAACCCAGGTAGAGAAGGTGCGGCTAACCCCACAATTCCCCTAGCATGGCGTCTCGGGTATGCAGGTACGTTGAGCTCCATCGGAAGTTTAACGGAGTTTCGCCAATAAGATTAGGAGATCAGCATGACGTAAACTTAAAAAAATTGAAGTTACTAGTAGAATACCAATTGCAAATTGGTATTAGTGCAAATGTCGCATACGAGATAGAGCCTTTTAGTTGATAGTAGGGGAGAAGGATCGACGGCCGTTACGCGTCGCACTTTACCTTGTAATCTGCATCATTTTGTAACCTTGGCTCGGTAGCTCGTTTTGACAATCTTCTGTGGGGCACATAGAGAAGATTGCGACAATCCACACTTACCAGTAAAGATCGCCATAGCCGTAGCATCTGGAAAATATCTTCAATTGTTTCCGATTTATCCTATATTACCGATCTCACCAGATTGAAATATAAGTAGCGAGTTTCAATTGATCTAAGAAATCACAAATGAAGTTTTCTAAGATTGCGGTACCATTCTTGCTCGGGCTGGCCACAGCTCTGACAATTTCGGACAAGTCCACTAACTCATCATCTTCGCTCCTTCATGGGTTGATGTATGAAGATATCAATAGGTGTGGTGATGGCGGCCTTTACGGCGAATTGCTCATCAACAGAGCTTTCCAGGGCTCCAATCCATCTCTAGATGGTTATGCAAGTGTGGATGGAGCGAATCTGAGTCTTGTTAATGACCCTCTTTCAAGCGCCCTTCCTACATCTATGAAGGTTTCTGGAAAAGGGTTTTACAACGAAGGATTCCTCGGAATCAATGTTAAGAAGGGAACTAAATATACCGCTCGATTCTATGCAAAGGGCGGGTCCAACTTCAAGGTTGCAATTAAGAGCCTGTCATCCGAGAAGGAGATTGTCTCTGCTAAAGCTACGAAGGCCAAGCATGGTACACTGCTCTTCCCTTCTGAGAGCAATGGTTATCAGCTTTATACGGCTGAGCTCACTCCAAAGTCCGATGCTGCAGACTCTGAAAATGGACTCTTTATTACCTTTGACGGGGGTGAAGCAACTTTTAATCTCATTTCCCTTATGCCACCATTGTTCAACCACCGAGAGAATGGTCTAAAGCCAGACTTGGCCAATGCTTTGAATGACCTCTCAGGAAAATTCCTTCGATTCCCTGGTGGAAATAACCTTGAAGGCGAAAGCATTGCTACTCGATGGAAGTGGAACGAGACTATTGGTGCCTTGACTGATCGTCCTGGCAGGCAAGGCGACTGGAGCTACCCAAACACTGACGGCATTGGCCTCCATGAATACTTTGAGTGGTGTGAGGATATGAATTTGACTCCAATCCTTGCCGTTTTTGCCGCATACTCTTTGAATCACGAGGAAATTTCTGAAGATGACATGCAACCATACATTGACGATGTTCTCAATGAACTGGAATATTGTCTAGGCGATGATACCACTGAGTACGGCAAAAAACGCATTGCGAACGGTAGGAAGGAGCCGTTTGATGTCAGATACGTTGAGATTGGGAATGAAGACCAATACAGCAAACACTACAGTTACCGATTCTCAATGATAAACCAGGCTATTCATGAAAAATACCCAGATATTACGGTGGTTGCTTCCACAAACGTTGGCGTCGAGTTCCCTGACGACCAATTAACCTGGATGGACGAGCACAACTATCGGTCCCCGCAGTGGTTTGTTGATGCTTTCAATAGGTTCGACAATTTCCCACGAAACAATACCAAGGTATTCCAAGGCGAGTATGCAAACACGGAAGACAATTCAGGCAAAAGCATCAGCACGCCAAACATGTACGGTAGTGCGTCAGAGGCGACTTTTATGATTGGCATGGAACGTAACTCTGACCAGGTTGCAGCCATGTGCTTTGCTCCTACAATGCAGAATGTCAATTACACTCAATGGACTCCAAACATGATTCAATTCAACGTGGATTCTATTGCTAAGTCAACCTCTTATTATGTACACCAGCTGCTTTTCTCGACAGCGGGAGATAAAATACTTGAGCTGAAGGATGCTTCGTTTGGTCCACTGTACTATGTGGCTAACTTGGACAGCAAAAAGAATCGTGTCCATGTGAAGATCGCTAACCCAACGAACCAGTCCATTAAGTTCACTGCCAATGTTGATGTTGAAGGATTTGAGCATGCGAAGGCTACTGCGCGTTCTATCTCTTCGAGCAATGCTGATGCTACGAACATAGTGGGGCAGCCAGAGCAAGCGACTCCAAGCGACCAGGCAGTCACATACAAGAATGGCCAGATACAATTAGACGTTGGACCATACTACGTTGGTGTCGTCACGCTTCAGAAATAATAGTTAATGGAGTAATTTTTGTACTGTTTCCTATAGCTTGAAGTGATTTCACCGATAAATAACAATCAATCATGAGCATAGAGAACAACCGCCGCAGCCTATGCGGCTCAAAAATTTCGCGCGCGCAGAATTTTTCAGTGCGGCGATATCAAATCTCTCTTGAAAACTTACTGATCTAAAGAGAAGAGTGAAGAAATGTCGGATCTAGAAGGCATGCCTGATGATGCGACCATCGGAAAGATGGTGGAGTCTGAATGGGAAAGGTTAAAGTATCGGCCAGCCCCAGGTGAGCCAAATCTGCCTCCGCAGCTGAGATACATCAAAGACCAGACTCCCGAGCAATATGCCGAGGAACTCAAGAAGCTGCCATTTTTCATGACTCAGTTGGACGAAGATGCCCAGGACAATGAAATGATCGAGGCGCTGCAAGCTATGCAGTATGAAGGTGAACCGCATGAGGTAGCGGAGAACTTTAAAGCTCAGGGCAACGAAGCATACCGTGAGAGAAAGTTCAAGGACGCCATTGAGTTCTACAACAAGGGCATTGAGGTCAAGTGCGATAGAGATGCTATTAATGGAGCACTTTACTTGAATCGAGCTGCATGCAATCTGGAGCTTAAAAATTATAGAAAGTGCATAAACGACTGCAAAGTCGCTCTTAAGTTTACCCCAGAGAATGTAAAGGCGCTCTATCGTGCGGCGCGAGCTTATTTTGCGGTTGACAGAGTACAGGAGTCACTTGATTGCATTAATTATGGGCTCACACTTGACTCTAAGAGCCCGTCGTTGAAAGAATTGCAGGCCAAAGTCCAGGAACGTGAGAAAAAGCTCAAAGAACTAGAACAGAAGCGTAAGGCCGCAGAGGAAATCAAGCAAACCAAAAAAATGAACTTGGATCTGGCGATCAAATCACGGAACATTACTATGATGTATACCTCGGAGCGTCCAGACAGTTATTCCCATTCCACTGAGCAAATGAAGATTGCCCTCCACGATGCTATGGACCCGACATCCGCTCTGTTGATCCCATGTCTATTCCTTTATCCACTGGAGCTGGAATCTGACATTATCACCGCTGACGCCGATGGAGCTACTATAAATGACAACTTACAGACTATTTTTGCCGAAGATCCTCAATGGTTTGCCAAGTCCTCCAATTCAAAGAGAGATTATGCACTGGCAAACTTGCAGGTGTTCGCACAGACCCAGAGTGGTGGCCTGGCAAAGATTCCTAAGAATTCAACTATTAAAAAAGTGCTCTCCATGGAGAAACCGATCATACCAGTCGTCGATAACTTTGCACGATTTTATGTCGTTCCCAAAAATAGAGCTCAGGAGTTCCTGGGTACGTGGAATAAGGAGAATGCCGCAGCTCAACTAAGAAGCTCGGAATAACGATTTATTTGGAAATTGGAGCTTGGCTTAGCTGAAATAGTATGATACGTCTTACGTCAACTAATCATTAGAAATTACAAGCCTAGGTAGGATTATATGTTTCAATAGTACAGTCGAAGAGTCGGAGACTCAAAGGAACATCATTCGTGGTCATAGTAGGGTTCGGGTCTTCAAGTAAGTCAAAGCTTCGAACGTTGAACTCGCTGTAGTTGTCGTTGCTGGTGTCATATATCATTAGATCGTTGAGGTAAGAGCTTGGGCCCATATCAAATTTCCAGCAATGATTCTGTGACTGATCAGGCGCGGGCGAGTTACCTGCGGAGTTTGGTGCTTGAGTCACATTGATTGGGGATGCTTTTGGCTTGAGCAGCTTCGAAGGGGCGTTTGTTGGCGTATTGGCCTTAACCGAAGATGGCGTTGAAACAATGCCGTCTGAAATCTCACCCTTAATAATATTAAGCGTATCCATCAAAAGGCCACTTAACTCAGCGGAGTTGATCACAAAAGGCGAGTCCATAAGCGCTAGTAGTCCATTCAAAAGTTTGTCCCGCAAGCCCAAATTTTCCGTCGAAAACGACTGACAATGAATAATGGCAATCTTAACGAAAAATATAATCGCATCATGGATATCGTCACTGCTATTTCCAGACGGTGTGTTATCAAGTTCCATGTCGTCTTCAACTTCGCCATTCTTCCTATCATCGCCACTATTATTGGTTTTTTCTTCCGAGAACTGTACGAGGTGATCTAAGCACTTAATGACAGTGGCAGAGTGGTTGGTCAGAACGTTCTCCATTGCAGAGTCGGACACAGCGTCGACAATCTCAAAGATTGCACTAACTGCGTTCTTCCCGTCCACAACTGAATATCTCGGGAAGTTCTCAGACTCGAGGAAGCAAAGTTCAGTGTAAATAAGTAGTTTGCCCTTAAACTCTTTGTCAAGATAAACCATCAAATCACCAATTGTGCGTTTCAAGCTTCTTGAAATAACATCGCTTCGACCAGCTGCTTCAACAATAGCAGATATAGCGTCATCTTCGCTATAAGGCTCCGCACTGGATGGATTCAGTGCCGGACTGGCCACATTGTCAACAGTTAGAACGCTATTGGGGAAAATTGCCGATCGCGGTTCGAGCTGAACGGACTGAATGAGAACTCTCATGTACACCTGACATATCTGGCAGTTAAAAACGTTGACAATAGTGGCCACAGCAAGAATGTGATCTGCAAGGCTGCCAGAGTCAGGGATATCAGAGCCGATAAGACACCGGAGGACCTGTCTGAGTTCTCGAATCTGTGAAAAGTCGGCTCGAGCATTATTGACAACGGGATCCACAAATACAGAAATAAATAGGGAAGCATCTCGAGCAGCAATTCCCACCAAGAATTTGGTCACAGCTTCGTTGGTTCTCAAAAAAGCTGTAAAATCCATCTGTAGCGCGCTATATTCGACCAGCATGCCGTTCAAATACCTCAAGTAAGTCTTTGGGTGTGACGATTCAAATACGCTGCGATAGAAATCCAGAGAAATACGCTCACTAGCCCTCAGTTTGATGGCATCAAAGGTTTTGCTTGATGCAAGATCAATCATGATTCGTGTTAGAGATGCCGAACTTGAGGACTTAACACTTTGAAGCTGCATGAATATATCGGCAACTTTCTCCAGAGTAATACACTCATAAACGACCAACATAACTAGCAACATGAGGAAGGTCGGGTGATTAGATTCCAGCTGCGGCTCCACCTGGTCGCGAACCCATTTTGTGAGAACCTCATTATACACGTGCAAATCGCCATCACGAAGGTGCTGCATGACCTTGACATACTTTCGAGCCGAATCCGCGTCTCCATCGGAACAGGCGACAAGGAAACGGGAAGAGACGGTGTCAAAGTGACCTGGGAGAGACCTAGCATCTACTGGCTCGTGGCCAATTCCTAAGTCGATGAGTGTTTGTTCGTTGATGTCGTAATAACAAATGAACGACGCCTCGACATTTTCCGACATTGGCGACAATTTGCTGATGTCCAATGGTGATGAGCCTGCTGCCGAGGGTTTCAAAATTGCTTCCAACTCGCCCTTTAATTCTGGGCCAAATATATCTGCTTGGTGGAGTGCAAACTGAACAAGGTCGAAGAGTCCTTTTGAGATTCGCGATTTTGTTTTCAGTGCCTTGTACTGCACAATGAACAGCTGCATGACGACGGCAACGTTGCCAAATGTGCAAAAATTGACCAGATATTCTCGTACTGTGTTGGCTAGAGAATACAGGAAAAGGCCAGAAGTCACTTTGGGGAGAATAAGCAAGATCGCAGAGTACAGCTGGCGGGTCGCGTCAAGCGAGACGAGGATGCGTTCAATGACACTGAAATGCTGAAGGTTAGGCACCCAATCGTCTTGTTTCACCCTAGACTCGAGGTTATCTACGAGCCAATCGGCCAGTCTCACCTTGTTGCATTTCAACAGGTTACACAGTGTGGACACTTCAGTAGAAGACAGATCCAAGAAATCGCCCGATGATTCATCGTCACCAAACATGAAGAGAAGTCTCTTTCGGGCTATGTGCTTGGCATCGTCCAGTTCTTTGTGTTCAAGTGCTTCGTCAAAACAGTTGATGCCCTTGAGGATCATGTTTCTTTGTATTTTATAGCTCGGGATGAACTCGTCGAGGTCAATGTTCTGTAGGATTGCAATCTGGGCCCCTGCTTCTGCGCGGAGGCGGTCAATAAATAGGATACCCGAGGAAATGACGGCGCGGAAGTAGTTTTCCAGCAATAGCACGTCTTCATGGACAAACTCATGTACAAGGCTGTGCACACGATCCATATTATACAAGTCAACGTTTCTAATGGAGACGAGGAAGTTTTGCAGGGCCCCAGAGACGTCCCATCGTCGCTCGGTCTGCAGATACTTGCACAATCCAAGCGCCACCAATACATTGCCATTGCTGCTGGCTTTGGAGCAGCACCACTGGAATACCACCCCTAGTATAACGCTGTCATCGAGCCTCCACGGGGAGACGATACTTACAAACCCAGAAAAGTCAAATGGCGGCGCTAGTTGGTCGAGGTACTTGACGAGTACTATACTGTGGTCTCGCTGAGACCGCACCAACGATGCATCGCTCACGATAAGGTTTTCGTTTCTCACGCGTACCGTCTCGAGCAGCCCTTGGACTTTTGGCGAGTCGGATTTGATTGCCTCGACAAGAACCGGAGCCAGGGTCCGCCAGTGGCGCGGGATGACGAACGAGTCCGGAGAAATGACAAACAACTGCTCGATCGAGTCACTGACTTTCCGCAAAAGTGTGTCAAATACCTCACTGTTGCTGGCGCTCCGCTCACTGGACAAGGTTGCATATTGTTTAAGTAGCGTGTGGGCCAGGCTCTGAGAAAACGCCCGGGATGCAGAGAGATCGCCCCAGAACAGGTTGATATAAATAAGCGCCACGGGGAGCTCCTCAGGACGCGCCTTCTGGAAGAAGCGCAGCGTCCATCGTAGCACCAACCCGCGGTCTACAAGGTTCTCATGGAACAGATGCGCCAAAAACCGTGTCAGATACTCAATTCGGAACCGCCACGACTTGGGTTCGGGCTTTGAGCTCCTCTTCTCTTCTCCCCCGCCAAAATCACGTACTGTCTTCTCAATAAACTCAATCACCTCCTCGGTCCAGTCCCTGATCCACCCGGCCTCGTTGTTCCCCGACGCATTGGCTCCCTTTCGCTTGAGACCCCGCAGCTCGTTGGCGCCAACACAGCGCGCAAACCACACAGCGCGCGGAATAGGAACGGCCTTATTACAGCATTGCTCCAACAGCCCTCTATTTCTAATGCCGTGCGGGATAGTCCGCGACAGCTTTCGCAGCGGCACTGCCGGCGATGCCAGGTCCCGCAACCACGCCTCCCGCTTTTGGTCGGTCAGAGTAACCCGTGGCGGTGGCTTAAATGTCGAGGCCGTCGTGATGCGGCACTTCTTCTCCCTCACCTCCATTGACTTGTACAGAAAGTATTGCAGCGCCGGCAGGCTCGTCCATTGCTTGAACAGTGGCAACAGCGAGTTCCGCGCCGACCCGTACTCATTCATCACCTGCGACGACGGATAGTACCCCTTCTGGACGTACTCTGTGCTCAATTTGTCCTCTTCCTCCGACTTGTGCCATGGGAAGAAATCCGGGTACGATTCTACTCAGTTAGTCCTTCCACGCCCGCAACGGCTACTTACTCGATCCCGGTAGCGCGATGACATCTGGCGGCGGCTCGAGAACATACCGCTCGGAGGCCAGGTCTCCTCTGTTGTTCCTGCCGGCGTGACGGCCCGCGGAGGGCGCCAGCAGGTTGTTAAAGCGAGAGCTCTTCCCATGGCCGAAGGGAGCTCCCGACGACATGGCTTTCTATCAGCTCTCTCACAGATATCAAAAACACACAAAGTAACTCCTCTACCGCTCGGTAGGCGTTCAAATCATTGGTCTTCAAGGCAGAGCCCGATTACTTTTCACTTTGTCTAGGCGGGTGTTTTGGGCAAGGCGGATTTTGGGCGCGCCTACCAGGGGGCAGAGGTCGGCCCGACCCGCTCGGACAGCCGCACGTTCTAAGACCCGCCAACCCTGCTGGACTAGCGGGCCTTGGAGCTTGAGTTTGCAGGCCATTTGATTGGCGGCCAATCCACCAAATCCTCCGTAGCTGTAGGGGCGACTCCAGAGTCACCTGTCGCTAATGTCGGGGTTTAAAGCATGTTGAAATAACGTTATTTCACTTCTATTTATAGGAGCATATCCACCAGGCTGAGGAGGGCCATTGGAACTTCAAGCTTTTATTCGACTGGGTCATAAGGGCTCTAGAACTAGTGTGGATTATTATATTCCGAGGGACAGCTTGCCAGGCTCAAGTAAGACTGCTCTCAGCTGCAGCTGAATTTTTATAGGGTTAATTCAGTCAGTAATATCTCTTTTTCGGAGGCCAGATAAAAAAAAAACGTTAATTAACTTAAGACTATGTAGAACGGGCTCTCAGCGGTTTTATTATGGCCAGGTCAATAAAGGAAGCCAATTGCAGTCGAATAACACTAGTGTTTTGGCAGATTGCGCAGATCAAACGTCTCGGGGATGTCTTTATACACGAAATGCTGAGTAAGGAAGATGAGGTCGAAAAACACGGTAATTACAGCCAGGGCAAGCTTGACCGTGTTATTCCAAATACCCGACAGGTCATTGCGGATGTATCCATCGAGTACAAGCTGGCATAGCGACGCTACGGCACCAATAATGTCGAGACGCACGCCACTCATGGACCACCCCTTGGTCGATCGCCGGTGATGGTTGTATAGCACCTGGGGCACGTACTTGGCCGTGCTCATAGCGACTTTTACCGAGCCCATGACCCACACCAGGTCATACAGCTCGAGATGCTTAGGGGTGTTCCTGACGCGATATGCGTACATGCAGCCGCCAACTCCCGCGGCGATCACACCGTAAAGAAGCAGCTTGGTGTACCGTGACAGATGTCGCTGCCGCGAGGTGGTTGAATAGCCCATGCAGAACATCTGGAAAAACATATACACCAGCAGAACACACCCGTGGAGCCCATAGACAATGTCATTGAATCTAACCAGGGGATAGTTGAGTTCCCCCGTGTTGGACTGCAGGGTGTGTCTTTGGGCGTACTGGTTTCGCACCCACTGGTTCGAGTACAAAAGCCACACGCTCAGCGTATATAGCACGTAGCCTATGAAATTAAGTACCATAAAGTCCAGTGAGATGCCCTCTACCGACTTGAGCCGCCGATTCAGCAGAATGGGCGGGTACAGCGATATACTCTATATAATTAGCCACTGATTTATTTCCCTCGCGGTGTTTCATACCCAGCAGATGACATAGCTCCAGCCCAAGACGGCCGAGACTACGGGGAGAATGCCCTGCATTTGCCCTGTTGGAATTCGTCGGTTGGTGCTACACACCACTTGTCATCTTTCCAGGGGGTGTTTGAGATGAGGCTGTGAGCCGCAGTGAAAAATGCTCGCATCACGTGAGCTCTAGCCGCACATCGAACTTTAATTCCCCTGATGGCATCGATCCTGCAAGGCAAATAGACTATGGAGCATATAGCAGTGCCAAGCAAGCAATTAGCTCAGCCAGTAGGGCAGCTGGCTCTTTCTGTGGCCCTCTTAGGACCAGAGGTTGAAATTTTGGGGATAGCCCCTCTCAAGGCACATTGTGCAGTGGGAATGATTAATCGTATATGTGTCCGCACAGCGGTTTAATTAGGAGGAGCAAGCTTCTTAACTCGCACGGTGGAGCCAGCCCAGGTTTGCATAACGGTAGCAAGCTCGCCGCTCTTGTCGAGCTCCCGGAACTCGTCGCCGCCTCCACGGGAAATGCCCTTGACGTGGACATTGGGAACGGTGGTGCGGCCCGTCATCTGGCCAATGTAGTCCTGGAACTCGCGCCCGTGGGGGTGCATGTCGAGCTCGACCACCCACGGCTTTGGGGTGATCTGGTACTCATTGAGCAACAGGTCCTTGACAAACTTGGAATGCGGACAGTATGATTTAGAGAAAATTACCACTGGTGACTCGGACAGAATTGCCTTGTATTCCTTTTCTGGAATGAACGGCTCTCCTGGGTCGTTGGTCAGGTCCTCATTGCTTCCCGCGGCTGTCCAGTTAGCAAAAACATTCCGTGGCGTGATACATACCAGGGGCCAGTTCTCCACTCTCTTTCTTGAGTTCGGGCTCGAGTCGCGTGGTCTCATCAATCGAGTTGAGGAACTTGGACGTGTCGGTTGCCTTTTGCGATCTGTGGTACCCGAAAAATGTGATCCCCACAATGAACGCCCACACGGTGAGAATGAGAATACGTGTTCGTCGTGACGATACCATGTTGGTGATGAAGAGAGGTTAGGGGGCTACACCAACGCGAAGCTGTCAAGTTTCATCGTCCCTGGAAAGGGGCACACACCTTGTTTCTCCGCACCCAATTATGTAATCTTCGTATCACCCAAAAAAACAACTCAATATAGAGCATAGCCCAGGGCCGCCATTTTGCCTAGACGCATTCCGAACTCAATGCTCTAGTCCGTATCATGCCTCAAGTTCTAGAGCGTCATCTATGCTGCACACGAGAAATTAAATCCAAGTCTATTAGTATTTCTATTCATTCGAGCCTGTTTTAACGAAGCATTTGGGACCGTTGCAATTGCAAAGGTACAATTGAAAGGCCAAATTAAGTTAGCTCTAGTATTATTTGCATTAGCAGTAACGGCCTCAGACTTGCCTTTTCGAGTCCCCACTATTGAGCGCTCAGAGCAGGTTTGTCCTCATACAATGGAATTGCATATCAAGGATAACCTTCTCTCCAAGTGCCTCACATCAATTGACTTTTCAGGTCAAATATGGCTCGACCTGACTTCAAATCAAAAGATCTGATGGTAGGAAAATCTCTTTGTCATCATAGGCCATAATTGCCACTAATGGGGCCTTTTATATGGACGCTTACCCAGTGGTGGAGTCTTAATGTCAGCGTTTTAATAGATCGATGGGCGATGGGGAGGTTACAAGAGATCTGAACCTTTGACTTTTCGCTGCCCTGGTTCCATCTTGGCGCTCTTCGCGCCAAATTGAATGGCCCGCTTCTTCTCTAAACTGACCAGCGGGAGATTTCGATTGCGTGCAATTGATCTCAATATGTGCTTGGTATCCCCTTCTGGGGAGACCTTGTAGTTTAGTGGGCATTCCTCCAGAGCCCAGCGAACAAGGTTCTCGTCTAAGAACGGGTAGCGAAGCTCCTTGCCCCACACAGTACACACCCGATCATCTCGTCCCAGGTTCCGTTCATGCAGTCGGCCAAAATCCAGTTGTAGCTCCTCTGCCAGGCCCTCATAACCGTTGCGCTGGAGCTGCGTCGTATGGCGCGTGTACCCACCAAACAGTTCGTCTGCCCCAAGGCCAGACAGCAACACCGGTGCTGTGCTCTCATACTCGTAGCCAACGGATCCAGGCTCGTCGTAAGCCAAGCCACGCCCGCGGGACGCAAAGTAAAAGGCAATTGCAATAGATAGATCCATCACGCTGTTCTTGGGCTTCATTAGCGCAGTGACAAGTCTGCGATGCTCTAACATTTCATCAAACGGAACGTCAATCTCCACAAACCGGAACCGCGACGAATTGAGCTCAGTCCAGCTTTGGAGGCCCAGCCTCCGGTCCGGGGTACTGTACCCATTATTCGTACGCTTATTTTCAAATGCGACATTGAGAAGATCAACCTTCTCGTTCACGGGCAGGAGTTCATCTACCAGCGATGCGACTAGAGTGCAGTCGATCCCTCCCGAGAATAGAATGGCCATTCGCGTATTACTGACGGCGGGAGACTCCACCGATCTTCTCGGAATCGTATGTACTCGCCTGGTTAGCGAAGCACTGAGAATTTTTTCTAGCTCCAGCGGCAGTTGCTTGTCGTCGTTACGTTCGGCAACTCTGCCGTTGGTAGCGCCATATGGGTATGATAGCTGATGGCTGCCCCATTCTATAACATCCAGGATGCCATCATCCAGCGAATAACAATAAACATTTCCTCCTAGCGCCTCTTGCAGCGGGTAACTAATATCGCTGGCGCTAGTTACCAATAACTCTCCATCGGAATAAGAGTACATCAAGCTCCTGCGAGCAATACAGTCTCTTCCAAACCACACCCGTCTAGCGGCTTTCTCGTAATAAACGAATGCATACTCGCCGCGAACCTCATTAAGTGTTGCGAGCACGCCATCTTTTTTAAATCTATGAAACAGGTAGGACGTATCGCATCCGGAGATGTCACTATTATACAGCTCTCCGTTGAATTGGAGCACCCCAGCTTCATCCGACACCGGCTGCTTCGTATACGGAAGTCTGAGCGAAAGCACAGACGAAAAGAACCTCAGTTTGGACCCTGGGCCGGCAGTTACAACCTTCTCTCCTGTACCAGTGGGCCCACGCTTCGCTGTCAGCGGCCTCAGCTTGGCGTAAGCCACGCACTTGTCCGAAGTACTGCTCGACAGACAAAAGAGTATGCCACACATCTACGACTCTAATATTACTACCGGTCTACAGTACCACCAGCTCGGTCTATCGCGATCTATAATTGGAGGGGTTGGTCAAAGTTTGTCCCAACTATAATCAAGTCGGAGTTTGGTCCGGTTAAGCACTGGCTCCTCTCCCCTTCCATATAGTACCGCACCCGCGATAGATGAGCGACGAGAACGCAGAGCAGATAACTGAGTGCTCGGTGACGCCAGCGAGTACTACGCAGGCTGTGTCCAGCGACATGAATAGCATACTCGATCAGTTTGATCCGCTCAGCCTTAGATCGGACCCCAAGCCCTCTGACAAACAGTCGCAGCAATTGGAAAGCTCTTCCAAGCAATTGGAGAGTGGATCCAAGGAGAGCAGCAAAGTACCGCCTGCTTCTGAGGAGATAACTACAAAGGACCCGGAGAACCAACCGCAAGGCGACGATAGAAAAGAGGACCACCCGGATAGCGATCAAAAGGTGTCTTCAGGCAGTGGCGAAGCCGTGGAATCCAACGAGTTGAAATCGTTTGGGCCCAACGATGATGACAAGCCGTTTGATTTCCAGCGCTTTCTTGGCCAGCTGCGGCACAAGTCGGCGGACCCCATTGCGCGATATCTCAAGTCATTCCTTACTGAGTTCAACAAGAAGACATGGACGACTAATGAGCAGATCAAGATTATTGGGGACTTTAAAGTGTTCATTTCGGCCAAAATGGATCAATGCCCGCCTTTTTCCACCCTGTCCGACAATGAGTTCCGAAACACGCTGGAAGGCATGGAGAAACTCATTATGAACCGACTGTACTCGCTCACGTTCTCTCCCGAGATACCGGAATCGCGGCGGAGTGACGGCCACGAGGAGGACGTGCTGCGTGACCGAGTGCTGGAAGAGAAGATGCGCATTTGGCATTGGATCGAAGGGCGCCATCTCGATATTACCGAGCGGTTCCTCAAGAACGGAGAGTCTTTTGTAAAGCTCGCTAGCGACGAATTGCTCAAAATCAACCACTACAGGGCCCCTCGGGACAAGGTGATCTGCATACTTAACTGCTGCAAGGTCATTTTCGGCCTATTGAGGCAGACGAACTCGGAGGAGTCGGCAGATGGGTTCCTACCTATACTCATCTACGTTGTTATCAAGGCGCAGCCCAAGGATCTTATTTCTAACGTCAACTACATTCAGCGGTTCCGAAACCCGGACCGGCTCAATGGCGAGTCTGGATACTACCTATCCTCGCTAGTGGGTGCTATTTCTTTTATCGAGACGCTCGACCGCTCATCACTGAGCATTACCGAAGAGGAGTTTGAGCAGAATGTGGAAACCAGTGTCAAGTCCATCGCCCAGGACCGCTCTGCTGACCACCCGCCCAAGACGCCGGATTTGAGCAATTCTGCGCGTTCCAAGTCCCCGTTACCGGCAACCGGAACTCTAACCCCTTCCTCGGTGCTGTACAACTCTGCGGGGCTCCTCTCTGGACCGTTCAAGTCGCTGTCAAAGCTCTTCGAAGACCAGCCAGAGCCGAACGAAGAGGATGCGAATAATACCAAGCGCACTACGAATGATGAAACTAAAGGCAATGATGGCGATGTCAAGCGAGAGGCGTCTCCATCACCTCAAGAGACAGCGGCGCGGCAGATCTCTGCTGAAGAAGAGGAAGCCCGCCGCATTTCGTCACAAGAGTTTGAAAACGTCTCTGATACCCTCAGCCAAATGTTCCCCACGCTCGACAGAGAGGTCATCCAGGACGTTATCCGAGAGAAGCAAGGACGAGTGGGCGCGGCTGTCGATGTCTGTCTCACTTTGGTGGGTACCAGCTAATACAAAGGCATCCCCCCGGAACGGTAGTACCCTCACCCATCGTCGTCATCAAGTGACATCATGGCAATGCTGAGCAACATGGCTGATTCGATTGACGGTCACGGAGCCTGTACTTCATGGATGGGCCATCCTGCCGGTACTTTGAATGCACGTTAACCGTTGCCGGATGGTAAATGCGCATATAATAGACTTGCATGATGTCATGTTCGCGTGGGAGATGGGTGATTCAGCCGCACGCCCGATAATCCGGGGTAGAGTCCGACTGGTACACACTGAAAGCTAAGACTTTTGACAAGAGCGGACCTATCAGCGGCAACAAAGGATGACGACGGATCAATTGACCTTGACTCGGGAGTGTCTTGCCCTGGCAAAATCTGAGGTCTGGTCTAGTCTGGTGCCCGGTTTTGCTTGCGACTCGCATCGAAGTATAAATACGCTCTGTCGAACTAATGAAGTTTATTCGTTTAGACTATAAACATCACCTCCAAACGACGAAGCGGTTCTTGTAGTATATACTCTTGATATTGGATCCACACGTTTGGTAATGATTGGCACTCTACATGCATTCGTGGCCCTAGTGGCCGTTGTTATGCCGGGATTGGCGTTCGACCCTGCCAGCGGAAATAACGTACTTGTATACTGGGGGCAGAATTCTGCGGGCGGCGCCAGCTCGGAGCCATCCTTGGGGGATTTATGCAGCGATGGTTCCACCGATGCAGTGGTTATCGGCTACTTGGACGTTTTTGCTTCTGACAATGGCCTTCCTGCGCTATCCTTGGCCAACGGAGCCTGCTCCAAGCGATTCAAGGACACGAATCTTTACGACTGCTCTGACATTGGGGACCAGATCACACAGTGCCAGAACAAGGGCAAGAAAGTTCTGCTCTCTCTGGGCGGCCCGACTGGGTCATATGGGTTTGATAACAATAGCCAGGCGATCTATTTCGCCGACTCGCTGTGGAATCTGTTTGGTAATGGGGTCTCAAACACAAGGCCATTTGGGAAGGCTGCAGTGGATGGCTTCGAGCTCGATATTCAAGGCGGACAGTCTAAGCAATTTGACGCGTTCATCACTCAATTGCGTACCCACTTCGATTCTGACAAGTCCAAGTCATGGTACCTCTCGGCCACGGCGCCTTGCCCGAACCCCAATGACATTGCCAACTCGGTGGCAGAGCTGGACGTGGACTGGGTCGTGATCCAGCTGTTTAAAGGGTACTGTCTCAACAGTACCGTTGACCTTTCAGGGAACCCCAGTGACGAGGTGGGCAATTGGGGCGATTTCCTGGGAACGAACAAACGGGCCTTCTTGGGCGTGAGTGCATCGCCCAATGGCCCAGCAGCATTCTTCGAGTCAGCGGACCATATCGCTGCAATGGCAAACGCAATTGGATCCAGCTCGTGCCAGTTTGCAGGAGCGGCGGTATGGGACGCTTCGCTTTCCTCTACCAATGGCAATTTCGCCGACATGGTCAAGTCGGGCCTCAAGCAGAACAAATGCGCTGTAGAGACTTCTCCGAAGCCGTCGCCTGGGCCGTCCACTTCCCCAATGCCTACAACCAGTGAGACGCCTGCTACTACTGAGAAACCTGCGGAGACGCAGCCGTCGTCGATCACGTCAATGGACGAGGAAGTCGTCACAATCACCCCAATTCCAGGCGCAAAGACCAGAACAGAGACCCAGTGTGAGAACCACGTGGGCAGGAAGTGCACGCGGCGAATCATCATTGAGATCCCCGGAAAGACCACGAAAACGTATCTCATTGAGCCTGGTCCTGCGACATTGACAATCCCTCAAGGCGAGTCTGTCCCAGTGGTCCCCGGTGCAAGAACCTCGACTGTCACAGAGTGTCCTAACCATGCGGGTGAGAAGTGTACGCGGCGAATCGTCATCGAGGTCCCTGCGCCTTCCACCACTTAACCCTGCGACTTTTATATTTATATGCTAGATTGTTTATTGTTCTCTTCTTTTACGTAATCCTCTTTTTTAATATGGGCTACTTGATGGAAACTTCGTTGCTAACTGTAGTAGAATTTCTCTAACGAATAAAGGGGGGGATGCGTAGATAAATATGCTAAGAGTAAGCCGGCGGCATCTGTGACTGCTGCCAGGTGAAATACGCTAGGCGGAGTGTGGGCTGCCACTTGCGCTTAATTGCCTGCTCAAACCTCCGGTCCGTGTTCGACAGCATCGATACGAACCAATTGTTGTCTTCCCATGACACCAAGCAGCATGCGCCCCCATATACACCACAGCTGAGCGCGTGGAACTCATTGGGACCGGTCACCTTGTAATAGAGATTGCGATCAGGGCTATTGAACTTGTCGGCATACTGCTGAATATTGCCCATGAGCATTTTCGGCCCCGTCGAGACGTACTTTAGTGAGAGCTCGTCGAAGAACCCTTCCGACGCAACCGGATTCCAAGGCAAGGGGTCCTGCTTGTTGGTGATCAATATGTTGACCTGGCCGAGCTTTGAGAGCCACAGCGCCAGCTCGTCCATCTGGGGGGACTCCTGGTATGCCCAATAGGCAGACAAAAAGCTTACCACCAAACATCGGAAGTCGGGCCTTGGAACAAGATCGATGAGACCCGTGGTCGGTGTCATTGGCGGGGCCGGAGAAGGGGACCTCCGTTCAACTGGCGTCCTCGACTGGTAAGTAGACTGCCCGCTGCTAGGATTCGCGCTTGTCGCCGTAGAGCCTCTCAACGTAGCGATAATAGCCGACATTATTTCGATGGTGAAAGATCGCCGATAAGGTATGGAAAGAAGGACCCCACTTTTAGTTGCCCTATAGCCCCCCTCAGAGACCGCCGGCCGTTATCGCCCGTTTTGGCACATGCATAAAGTCCTTCAAGCCCTGCAGGCGATACCGCTCGATCCGCTTAAACAAAAAATAAAAGCAGGCAGCGCTAGACGTAACGGCCGTGGCCAATGCTCGAGCGTGTGTGCAGTGCAGAGAAGGCAGACCCCGGTCTCTTGAGAAGCTTCTCGTCAGTGCTGTGCCGGGAGGAGATACTTGATGATGACGTATTGCTAAACACGGTGAACCCGTCGGTCGAGCGCTTTTTGGCGTGGTCTGCGGGGGAGCCCTGGATCGTCTCAAGGCGGTATCTTGGGGGGAATTTTTCTTCCTCAATGGCCGAGGGCGGGTTCGAGACGTCGCGCCGCGAGCGGCTCATGCGGCTCATGCGGCGCGCCTCCCCGGCGGACTGGAGGAACGGCTTGCTGATAAAAGTCATCGAGGGAGAGCTGCGGCGGAGAGACGCCACAGGCAGGTTGGACGGCGAGTCAGGAGAAGAAGCAGCCGAGGGGATTGGCGTCATTGACCGGCTGCGCGGCGACGGGGTGTGATTAGGGGAGCCTTTGACAGGGGTCACTGGCTTGGGCAGCGAGGACTT
Source organism: Blastobotrys mokoenaii (assembly GCA_003705765.3). Lineage (NCBI taxonomy): Eukaryota > Fungi > Ascomycota > Dipodascomycetes > Dipodascales > Trichomonascaceae > Blastobotrys > Blastobotrys mokoenaii. The sequence continues at coordinate 366,747 of PPJM03000007.1, forward strand.
GAAATGGGCGACGCGGGTCTCGAGGTTCTTCATCTGGTCAAGCATGCCATGGATCTTGCGCAGAGACTTGGACGAGGTCATGCGGGGCAGGCTCGTTGCCGTGGCCTTGACGAGGCCGTTGGGCGAGGAAGACACCATGGTGCCCGAAGAAGACACATAGTAGTAGGACGGCGGCGAGCGGTCTGCAGTGGCATTGACGGGCGTAGTGGCCGCCGAGGGGTCCGACTTGCGCAGCCGGCTCGCTCGCATGAGCGCCGCAGCCTGTGCGGCTTGCACGGCTGAATCGCTCTTGCGGGCGGGCTTGCGGGCTGCGGCAGTAGGGGTGGCCGGCGGCGAGATGGTGGCCTCGGCGAGCTGCTGCTCGAGCATTTGAATGCGAGAGTGCGCCACGGAGAGCTCTTCCTTGGTGTCTCTGAGCTCGTCTTTCGACCGCTGGAGGTCCACGGCGAGGGTATCTTTAGTGGCGAGCTCCGACTCGAGCATGGCGATCTCTTCGAGGCTGCCGTAGTACTTTTGCTCCAGCTCCTCGAGCGACGTCTTGGTGATGCGTTCGTTGCGCTCCATGTCGTCGTTGGTCATCTCGATCTCCATGAGCCGTTTGCTGACCTGTTTATGCGCGGCCTGGAGCGATGCGATTTGTTTCTGGAGGCTGGCCTGCGTGCCGCCATACTCCTTCTGTAGGTCGTTGTACTTTTTCTTCCACTCAGACACCTCGGCGGTGAGCAGGGCCACTTTTTCAGACAGGTCGGTGAGCCGCTGCTCGGACTCTTCGAGCTCGAGCTCCAGTTCTTTTTCCAGCTCGCGAGAGGACGCCTGGAACTCGGCCAGCTCGGCCTCCAGCTGCGCTATCTGCTCCTTGGCGTTGCGGTAATCCACGCTCATCTACCAATCGATCTAACTCCAAATAACAACTCTATATCACTAGTCTTCCAAGGTGATGCTTGCGGGCCTCTCTTTCTCGCACCTGGGAGTCTCAATAGTACAGTGCAGTGAACGGTCTAAATATATATATATATCCTGGCTGCCTAAATAACAAAGATACGTGGACTGTTTACCCTCGATATGATGATCCCCGGTGTATGTATAAACAGAAAACCTTTTTAAACAGGGTGCTCCTACCGAATGCATGCCACCACCACTGCCCCAGTCGCAATACCTTCCATACAGCCCCACCAGCGGCCTCAATTCGCCCTCTCCTCCGGCCCTTCACCCTCAAACCACGCCTCCGCCCGCCAACCACCCGCCAATTCATCCTCCCCCTCCGTCTACCTACCCCTGACCACCACCCCCCTTCATGGCCCAACCCGATTTTTGGTGTTGTGGGGCGCGCGAGAGGATCACCAAAAGACACGACATCACCACCCGTCACCACCACCACCGACCGACCTTCACCGACCGTACACAGGCAAAGATATAAGATGGTAGGTTTGCACTGGGAGAGAAATGGCGCTGCGGGCGCCATGGAGAGGTGATAGATGAATTGGCTGACCCACCCCCTTCTACTAGGTTGTTCTGGCGGCGTCGATTTGCACTCGAGGCGGCAAGGCCATTCTGTCGCGACAGTTCCGCGACCTCCACAAGGACCGGGTCCAGGCGCTGCTGGCCAGCTTCCCGAAGCTGGCGCAGCGCGGGTCGCAGCACACGACCGCCGAGGACGAGAACGTGCGGTACGTGTACCAGCCGCTGGAGGAGCTCTACGTGGTGCTCATCACGAACCGGCAGTCCAACATTCTGCAGGACATTGAGACGCTGCGGCTCATGACCTCGGTCGTCTCATCAATTGTGCGCAACGTGGACGAGCGCGAGGTGCTGCACCGCGCGTTTGAGCTGCTGAGCGCGTTTGACGAGATTGTGACGCTCGGGTACCGGGAGAACTTGAATCTGCAGCAGGTCGAGACGTTTTTGGCGATGGAGTCCCACGAGGAGAAGATCCAGGAGATCATTGAGCGCAACAAGGAGCTCGAGGCGGCCGAGGAGCGCAAGAAGCGAGCGCGGGAGCTTGATCTCGCCCGCCGCGAGGCGAGCAGGCGGGGCAATGCCGGGTTTGGCTCGCCTTCCATGGGCCGCTCCTTCACGCCGACCGCGCCTGCTCCGGCCCCCGTGGTGCCCGAGACGACATATGACTATGAGGAGCCGCCCAAGCCGCGGTCGCACGCTCCCAAGGGCAAGGGCCTGCAACTGGGCCGCAAGAAGACGGGCGGGCTTGACGCGCTGCGCAGCGAGGTGGGTGAGGCCAGCCCGCTCATGAGCGCGCCAGCGCCCAAGCCGCAGGCGCCTGTGGCGCCGCAGCGGCCGCCGCAGCCCTCGGTGGAGGGAATTGAGGTTGCTGTAGTAGAGCAGCTCAGCATTACGCTGTCGCGAGATGGCTCGGTCAAGAGCTCAGACGTCAAGGGCAACCTGCAATTGCACGTCGGCGACCCGTCGCTGGCGCGCATCAAGCTGCTGTCGGCCGTCACGGGCGCCGACTCGCTGTACAAGACGCACCCCAACGTGGACAAGGCCGAGTTTGGCCGCAGCCGGGCCATTGGCCTCAAGGACCCGTCGCGGCCCTTCCCGACCACACAGGTGTCGGTGCTGCGGTGGAAGCTGCATGGGGACGCCGACAATGACGCGTACGTGCCCATTCTCTTTAGCTGCTGGCTCAACCGCACCGACAAGAACTTCTTCGACGTGACCATTGAGTACGAGCTGAACTCCAAGTTCACCGAGCCGCTCAAGGACGTGCAGGTGCACATCCCGCTGCCTACTAACAACGCCCACGTCACGGACCCGACTTTGCTGTGGGAGCAGTACGACGAGCACATTGTGTGGACCATCCCCGAGGTGCAGCCTGGCGGCGAGACGACGGGCTCGTTCAGCTTCACCGCCGAGGCGGATCTCGAGGAGGAGTTCTTCCCGATGCAGGTCGCCTTTGAGGTCGCCGACTCGCTCTCGACCTTTGGCGGCGTCGACGTTGAGGACGTGGTCTCCGCCGAGTCCGACGAGTCCATGCCGTTCAAAAAGAGCGTCTCCATCGTCACTGAAAAGTACATAATCGAGGCCTAGCCTCGCTACACATACGCCTCCTAATGCAAAATACTCTCTGCACCCGTGAACAAAAGTCTCCAAACCCCCTTTAGCTGGCAGAGCCCGTCCGCCCAGTCTCGGTTACAGATTTAGTAATTAGCCGTAGTTGATGCAGTGATTAGAGTTGAGAGCGAGAGGAGGATGGCATATAACACCGGTAAAAGAATTTGGAATACAAAATATCATAAACTATATCTTCATACACCAAGCAAAAATATGACTACATTGGATGCAGCGTAACAGGTTTTGTTTTTTAGTAGGCAACTAGACTTGATGGTTGAGGACAACCATTTAAACCGGCTGCTCAGTGTTAAAATGATTGACCTCAAAAGAGGTGAGGAGATAGGAGCGAGAAGGAGGGCAAGCGAGCACATTTTATAGTCAATTGCCAATGGGGAGGGGAATTTAAACAGGTGAGGTGATGTGTCGTAAGCACGTGGTGAATACAGGGACGAAGGTTCATCTCATTAATTGGTGAGGGGGCAATTAGGCAAACGTGTGTAATAATTCAAATGTGATAGATTCATTTTCATGCCAGTGTGTAAAGGGAAAACTGGGGTCACATTGTCAGTTATACCTATACTCTTTATCTATACGCTGTGATGTTGGGCCAAATTTGGCAATGAATCCTGAGAATCCGTTGAAATTGTCCATAAAATTGAATAGGGACAGGACAATAGAAAATGAAGTGTATGCAATGGTTCGTGAGATTTGTCCATTATAAGTTCCACTTCAGCACAAAACCTGCCATGATGAAATCAACCTACCCTATCTATTAAGATTATATCAATTCCGGTTATAAAACTTGTTAAACAATCCATTACAAAAATACATGAAAAATAGCTTTGAATGGATTCCTCTTACCCAACAGCTATAGCTAACCGGTCAAGAGATTTAAGGCTGACCCGTTATTTCTAGCCGTATTTTTTGGTTCAATCCAGTTTGTATTGTCGGCCAATAGTACTCTACTGGAGCATATAATAACATGCTATTGCATTAGGTTTCTCATTATTTAAAAGATTTGGTTTTGCTGACCTCAGTTGTCGAGTGGTATAGCATCGTTATCAAACATTCATACAATTGCTATACTGGTATATTTCTGGTCTCTCACCGAAACAATTAGAATAATAAAGGGTGAATAGCCCTACGGGTCTACGAATATTAGTAATTAAAGATACAAACACATGCCTGCACGGGCAATGGTAAAACTGCAGCGGAGGCCCTTGGCCGCTGCGAGCTGGACTAGCTCGGAATAAATACGCTCCTGCAGCGCGTGGCCGCCTCTATAATAATCCTTGATGTGGGTCACCACAACCGTCAGCCCTTCCAGGTCCGACGAGGCCATTTCCGCCAGAGTCTTGAGCTCCTCAACAAGATGCTCCGGGGTCAAATGGCCATACAGAGGCATGCCGTGGCTCGACGGGTATGAGCACTCAATTACAACGCCGCACAGCTTGCGGCTCGTAAGGTAGCGAGCGGCCTCGGCCCACACGACCGCGTTGACGGGCACTGCGGCCACCGAGTCGGCCTCAACGTCGCCCCATACGACAATTGCGCCCCCCGAGACGACATTGCGCACGAAAAAGGCAGTAGACTGCAGCACGCCATGCGACACGGGGTAGGCTGCGATTTCCAGCCCTCGGGCGAGCCCTGGGACATATGTGACCTGCGGCAGCCGAACGAGATCAATGAGCCCGGCAGCAAAGCGGCCCTCGGAGGTCAGGTTGGGCCACACAATGCCGTTGAATACATGAGCCTTGATGTCGTCGAGCGTTGTCGTCAGCCCGGCCAGCCGCTTGGGCTTATCGGCGCGGAACGCTGCTGAATTGAGCACGACGCCGTTGATATGGTCAAGGTGCGAGTGCGTCACGCAAATGGTGCCCACAAGCTCGTCGAGAACCTCCCAAGCGGCTGTTTCGGCGACATAGTCGCTCGTAAGATACTCTGCAAACGCCTCGCGGCCCGTTTCCGAGTGCAAAATGTCAATGAGGCCGCTAGCGAGCGTGCCTGCGTCGAGCGCCACAAAGCAGTCACGACACCAGTCTTCTCGGGTGGACCTCACCAGGTAGGCACTGGTGTGCCGGTCGGTGGGCCCCCCAGAGCTGCCGAGAACGACAAATTGGAACGAAGAGGCCCTGTTTTGTACTCCTGAAGTTACCACGGTCGAAGAATTACCCCCTTTTCTATGTCCAAGGGCCCCAGCTCGTCCACAAGGGTGAGTCTTTGGAGAGGAGTGGGGATGTTAGACGCTCAGGCAAGTGAGGGAGTAAAGAGAGAGAGAGAAAGATGGCCCAGTGGGGGTGGGTGTCTGAGAAAACCAAAAAAAAAATATAATGGGCTGCCCGGATTAGGACATCGATAGCCTAGAGAGACAAAGACATTGCGGCTCCCGAATAGGTTCTAGCTATTGTCTTCTCCGCTCCATTTCTCGTGGCGGATGCGGTTGACGTACGTCAACGCACAATAGACCGCAATGTCGCTTTGTCCGTATTTGGAGTTGTCATGGCAACAAGATGGAACCTGTCGGTGATACTGCCGCAAGGCATGCGGCGCCTGTTAGATTATGACTTGTCTAGCGACAATGGCCGCTAATTGTGGCTCTTTTTTTTGTTTCTACGCAAATTTAGTTACAGCTAGTACTCGTCATAGCAGTAGTTGGACCATATCACATGTTACTTTTGGGCGCAGTGCATAATGGCAGCAAGGGAAGAGGGAAGTGATAGTCGCCCGCACATGGCGATTTTGCCTGCTGCGTATAGGCGGGGGAGGGCAGGTTATAAACGACTTGAACGACGGCGGTTTGGTTTTAGATTTCTGGTGTTTCAGCAGATTTTATTATGTAGCACGCTGAATTTGATTGAAGAATATTGAAGGAGAATGATTTTTAAGGAGGTAAAAAGCGTGTTATTTGATCTATCTGCATGGAATATTCTCTTAGAGTGGCTTTTAATTACCTATAAAATACCACCATTGTGCATTGCATTACAGTAGGGCGGATTTTTACGCCTCATGAGTCGGATATAACATGAGATGCTAATATAAGCTGTTTAGATCGGGTGGTATGGCAACTTTGCTCAGGGGGTGTGTGACTAAAAAATTTAAGTCAATGGACTCATTAAATGATGTCTTACCAACTGCACAAGTAGAAATAGTTTCGAAATGAGGCTCTGTATATTGGGCCCCTGATGTATTCTCCTCCTGATATCAAATTCCATTACTGTAGCCATGTACTCTATTAAGCACTGCAGCGAATATCAACACAGTAGGTGATGCATTGTTACTCCCTCATATATTTAGTTACTGCGATTGCAAGTCTCGTAGCTGCTGTAGCTTTGTATTTGTTCATCACATAACATTAGTGTATAGTATATATCGCAGTGTATAGATTATACAGTCTGAGTACCGTAGCCAGTAATGTCTCGTGCGAATCGCCAGCTCATATTCTCGCATCGTACATCCCGCTCAATCTTAACCTCTCCCTCCTTAACAGTCGCCACACTATACTTGTCAAGACTTCGCGCGTCTCGGTAGAAGAGCACTTTCATACACTTGTCAATAAGCTTTCTCGCATCCTCCTCCGACAACTTGGAGGAATCCTCCTCCGTCTCTACCACCTGTCGCAGCAGTGGAATAGCCAAGTGCGCGCCAAATCCAGTAGCCAGAGACGGCGAGGAGTACGTCACACCAAGCAAATCTACGTAGTTGAGCACCGGCTTGCCGTCCTCAACTCCCGCAACAAGCAATGCATTCCACAGCGGATCCAGCTGCGACCGGCGGTGGTACATTACCCGCGACATGTACTGGAATACATGCTTGGCCCGCAGAGAGTGCCCATCGTCGTCGTAGTTCTGCTCAATCTCAAGCTCTTCAAGCATTCGCTGAATGTACTGGAGATCGCTAATATCGCCACTAATCCCGACAATGGTCTCCTTGCCAACCTGGAAGATTCGCTCCTGGTCGTCGAACCGCGCCAGCGAGCCATACGACGCTGACCCCTCAGTTAGCCCTGCTCCAATTCGCCGTCCAAAACACACTTACCCAGAGTATCAGCCGCCATCATCACACCCTTGTCGAACTTGACCGCGATTACACTCGTACCGGTGACAATTGGCGATTGGGTATGCTGTGTGGGATCCCCATTGCTGTAGTTTGGCGCCTGGTGGATCCGCATGTCGTACTTGCCGTAGATGTCGTCCCGGGGACGTCCCCATTTAACCTGGTGGTGCTCCATTGCTGTATGTCGTGACTGTCGATGGCAAATATCGAGGTGGTTGTGCTGTGTGGCGATGGGCGCTCGTTGGGACTATGGCGGGCCACCCACCACTCCATTATAGTTCCAATAATTAACGATAATGTTAAATTAGTCGAAATTGACACTGGCCCTTTAATAATATGGTCCAATTATGTAGTTATCAAGGAGAGTTGTAGGTCATATATATTACTAGGGCTGCTAATTGTACAATATTATTAGTAGAAAACAAAAGAAAGAGCAAAATGGCACTTGATGATGAAGGCTCCCCTTAGCTTCTGATTCGAGAGTAGATGTCCAATTCGGTGTCAAAAAATCTTGCAGAGGTCACGTCCCAGATTTTCCGTGTATCAGGTTATTATATGTAATTGAGCCTTTTCTTATAAGGCGGATTTGATATTTTATCGTTCACTTTTTGGTAGCTGATGGCACGTTCAAGTTTTGGTTTTCAGCCTCATTCATGGCTACTAGCTTTACAGGGTCTATGAGCCAAATTATTGAATTTGTAAACAGCGCTTTATACTGGTGTAAATCATTGAACATGTACCAATATCTATTCATAACACTCTACCATTGTAACTATGCTCGAATCACACAGGGCAATAATGCATTCAAAACAAGCACTAGTTTTGAATGATGATTTTGATATCAAAGCTAGTCTGAGGGTCCAGTTTGGCCACTAATATTCCAAACGCGGCAGGAGCCTCGAAAGCTCATTGCCGAAGTGACAAGGACACTTGAGAATACGTTCATTCTCATTGAACGATATAGAATCGCCATTTCTCATGTCCGACGCAGTAGACCCCAAGCGTGAAAACTAGCTTCAGAACTTTTGCATATTACTGCTGTTTGATGGACAGAGCATGTACAAACATTGGTACCAGGGAATTATATTTCATTGCGAAAAGACCAGACCTCCGCAATACTTATGATTATGGAAAGCAGACATGGTATAATCGATGATGATAAGCACCACTTTTGTTGAAACGTCAGTATCTATGGGAGTTAGTACCATAGAAACCACTCTACTTCAATTACGAGAATCGCACTTCATAGTCAAATAACAATTTCAAAAAGACTTGCTCAATCAATTTGATTCGTATATGATAACAGTGCGAAATATTTAATTCGAATCTGTACAACGACATTCGCATCCTGCGGTAAGAGGTTTGCATTTCAGCTGAGCTAACGTAGATATCCAAAACATTATGAGGGGAATGAGTTTGATAGTCTATATCGCAAAAGTGACCCTTATAAGTGGAGACGACTACAATCCCGCCGGTAACCCGCAACGTGTGAGTGTTGTCGAACACAATACTGCCTAATGTTTATGGGGATTAATGAATTGCAAATGGCAATTAATGTGCTTATCTACACACTACTACCGGAACCACCGTCGGAATATCCCAGATCCTAAATGTGCTGAACACAAGAGTTGGGGTTTACAAATGATCCTTTGTAAAAAAAAAAAAAAAAAAAAAATTAGTTAGCTAGTATTGCCAATTAGCAAACCATGAGACCAACTTGTCGTTGCCGATTGAATATCTATTTTCACGCCATATCTGACAGTGGTAAGGTCTGATCAACTGGAGTATGAAGAAAGGCTTGTGGAACACATAAAATCCATTCAGTAGCCAGTTATATACAATCGTATTTTATTCAAAAACAGCAGAATACTGGTATAATGGCAAAAGAACGCAAGTAGCGGTGATAATTCTTCAGTTTACACAAACATTTAGCCGGGCTGAGTTTCGCCCAATTTGTGACGAAAACTATTCCCCGCCTACTAATAATCATTTGATTCACATTAGTATTATCAAAACATTATAATACTACACAATTTACAGCTCGGTGATGTAAGTAATAGGAATTTATATTTTACTTCGCTTCTCGCCGAGGATAAAGCAAGGTACCCCTGAGGCGATTAATCTAAGACACGATCTGTGCGTCCCAACGGGTACAAAGAATTGGAATGACGTCAAGCTTCATAGTATTGGCGAGTTATTGATATACGTAATTCATTATTTGTTACTCATGATTACTCCTTATTTTTACACTACTTGAGATCATTATTCACTTGGGGAAGAGCTGCCTTGTCGTGTCAATGTGACAATGGCAAAAATTTGGAGGAGAAGCCCGAAACTATCTTGCGGATATCGATTACGATCTTTTACTTCACGTCAAGCTGCATTATCGGACAGACCGGTGTAATATTCAGACACAGGTAGGCATCACATAGACCCACATAAATATTTTCACCGGGTACCAAACTCAGACCAGATTATTTTAGCAGTCAACCCTTTTTAGCTGATGATGCTCAATGCGGGTCCCTGTTTCGACTATGTTTGTGGAATGCAGCAAGATATAAACTGCAGGGCTGAAAAAAAAGCCAATCATCATTCAAAGAACGAACTCCACTTCCACAGACTACTCCACTTTTTTTTATCTTGACACAGATATTGCTAGGGGAGATCGCTTTCCCCTCAGAACACAATATACAAACGTCTCACTAAGCACGCTTCATCCCCAATTTTTCCGGCGGTAAAAACACCGTCCCTGCTGAAATATGCCTACCGAAAACAGGATACGTTTGTTCTGCCGTCTATACTCCCGTTAGCCTGCAGAGCCCTGCGAGATATTACACAGGACAATGCACTAGGATATGTTAATTCCAATTTAAAGCTACTCTTGTATACTCTTTGGTATTGCTAGCAGCTGGAAGAATTGCTATTTTTGTGCAACGCAAAAATTTTAAAAGCCGGCCACCTTTGACAACTCGGCTAAACCAATTCAGCAGTTCGAACCAGGGTACTGAAACGCGATTCAGCCCTGGTGAAAGGTGGCGTTATCGATGAAGATCACTTCTCCTCTTCCTCGGTACAAACTCCCCTCGTATGTCATGCCATGTAATGCAGTCGTCGATCGCACTCTCTGATAGGGCTGACCCGGAGCGTTGGAGGGCCCGGATCCCTCCGGGCCTTGTCGAGCGGGTTAGCCGCGCTGCGCGCGCGCGTCCACCCACTGGCCGCTTGGGATTGGCACGCCAATAATGCAGAGCCCAAGCTATAAATCTCGGGAGTTCCCTCCTTTCTTATCTGCCCATCCATCTCATTTGATCAGTAACACCATGCGGCCAACTCATATCTCTCTGCGAACCCCATTGATCCGATTCCTCGGCAAGCGAACGATCCCAACTGTGGATCACACCCCGCGGGTGCACCCTCAGTCGCCATATAAGGAATTGCCGCCATCTTTCACTTCTTTTGCGGCTTACCGAAAGAACGCGCAGACCCACGGCCCGCTGGGCGGTAAGGGACGGGCAATTGAGGCCGGCGAAGGCGAGTACTTTGCACGACGGGACCTGCCACAGCGACTGCGATACAAGGGCTTTACGGACGCTGAGATCGATAACATTAACTCTGGAGGCGCGGAAATCGTTTACTAAACTAGTCCTGCTGGTTACGGACTGTGCATTTATTTTCTAACCTGTTACGATGTTACGATGTAGAGACTTCTCTAATGTATATTTTTTATCCTATTCATTTTATTCTGTATTATTGACTGTTAGTATTCTTAACGTGTTTTTTGCATAACCTGATTTGTCAAATGCATCGCTCTAATTGGGTACAATACTTCCGAGTATTACCGGCATCATGCCGAAGTCATCATCAAAACCACCGCGGGCAGCGTTCTCCGGCTAGAGCTTCTGCGGCGCCAGAGATCCAGGATATATGTCGGCTCTAGGAGTTTGCGGAGATATTCGTGGAGAGGCGCCATAACAGCGTGTCCCCTCTATTTTTTTTTTTTTTTTTTTTTTTGCTCATGTCAGGGAGTCTGCATGTCTGAGCCTCACCGAGCCGCACCAGGCTGAACCGGTGTTACAAATATTAATAATAGATAAATTATCGCCCAGCAAGGACTGACTCGACAACGGTAACCATATTCTTGAGGTCGGTGCCCTCTACTTCGGCCGCCATCTTGAACGCCTTGACAGAGTCCTGACGGTGGTAAATGGCCATGATCTTGGCTCGGTCAAGCTCGAAGCAGTTCTTGCTGGTCTCAGTAAACACAGTCAGCATGGCAAACAACTCCTGCGAGTTCATCTCGGCAGTGTCGGCCGCCAGGAAGCGTACCCGCAACCCAGCAAACGACTTGAGAATGACGGCGGTAGTGTTGAGAATGTAACCAATCTTGTGCCGCACCATCAGGCCGGAAAGGGCCACCTCTACGACCTGCAAAGACGGGAAATGGGTCAGCGCTTTGGCCATGGCAGAAAGACCAGTGTTGTGAGTCGTGCAGTTGTAATCTTGTCGCCAACTGTTAGACACCCGCACGGTCTTGACAGACTTGGCCGAGTGCTTTGGAATCAACAACGGCAGGGCATCAATGGCGAAGTTGATCACAACTTCGTCCAATTGGCAACAATCGTACAGCAGGTTGGCCAGGCTCCGCTGGAAAAGCTCCTCTGGAATACCATCGTCTCCGACGCTGACGCTAAGGTCAATTGCCTTAATGTTGGGGAATCGTAGCGTGGCCAAAACGTTCCAGAAATTCCCGTCCAGAGCTAGCCGTTCTACAGACAGAGAGCTAATAGGCTTACACGTGACAATGGAGTGCTCGTCGTCAATATCCGGGTTGCTCACGTGAATAAACAAGTCGCGGACACTCGAGGGGATCCAATTAATGTTCTCCAGATAAGCCACCTTGTTAATGTCCAGCTCCAGAGTTTGCAGCTTTGAACAGTTGGCGAACAGGGTCTTAAACCGACTGGTATCGATCACGACATCGGCCTGCAAACTAAACGACTCCAGCGAGCTGGGCAACTGTGTGTCAAACGACAAAACAGAGCGCGAATCATCCACGTCTGTGTTATTTCCCAGCGAGTAGCACGTGATACTGGTCATTTTGCTGAACAAAAACTTGTCCTCCTTGGTGAACCAATTGAACCCGTACCGGTAGGGGTGCATAATATGTTGGATAGCAACCCCACGACGGCGCTCAAGCTTCTCCAAAATGTTGTTCATGGCAGACTCCTCTGTCTCGGCGTCTTCCATAATCACTCTGTCCAGATAGACTGCGCGCAGGGAGGGCAGCGTCTTACGTGTGGACAGCAGCTCTAAGAACAAAAAGGCAAACATGTCTCGTGTATCGAGCTCACTAAAGTTCAGGTTCCGCCGGAACTTTTCAGGAATCTCCTCAGGAATCTCCGTCTTGAGAATACAAGGGGTCTCCTCAATGACCTTTACGTTTTGGATAAGCGGTAGAATGTAATCGAGGTGGCCCTTTTGGAGCGCCTCACAAAACATTTGCACATTGATGTTTCCAACTTGGATATGTCCCTTGGAACTGACCATCTGAAGGCCAAATTTTTCGTCCTCCATGAGGGTGGAGATCTCAATGGTCTGCCACAGCTTTGGCTGCAACAATTCTCTCAAATAGCGACATGTGTGGTGGAGAGCAAACAAATCTGCCGTATTCGTGTCGGGTACGAGGTAATCAGCGACTAGCAGCAGCAGCTCTGCCGGGAGTGAGAAAATAGTAGTCATTTATTGATACCCTGGGGGAGTAGTCCAGAAGAATAGTTGGGAAGCTACTTTTTTTTTTCGCATGTTGAGGTTGGCCAATTAGTCAAATGCAGGCTGCGCGGAACGGCGGGGCAACGGTCAGAACCGGTGCGAAATCGCAGCGATCGGCATGACACGAGACGTATTTAGCCCAGAGCCGCTTCTATTGCGGCAACATGCATATGCACGTACCATTTATCAGATTTCTACTGTTGGAAAATCATAGAATGTGCTGGATTTTTGTTGGAATTGTTTTGATTGGTAATTGGCATTAGGCAGTCCTCGATGCAAATTGGTAGTTTTTAGTTTGGCGATGTTCGGGTATGTCGCCCGCTATTTATCCGGCTACCGATACATGTTTTCATTATACACTGCATGGCACTTAGGTTTCTGTTAGCTCGGTTTCGGGTGGGTGGGCACCACCTGACATGGACCAATCATTATCTATCGAATGCCCAGGTCACTGCCCTGGTTGAATAGATTGAATAGCTAGTAGTTGGACGTGGAGTATCATGGGCCATGCAAGAGATTTAAGTTTAATGGTTTAGATATTGATATTTCAAATATTGATAGTGCCAATTAGAATTGTGACATTATACTTCATGCCTACGCAATTCGACGGAAGTCAATTGCTATGATTGATTTATCTGGAGTGGCTATTTTCGGTCCATTAAATTATTCATATTCCAAACATAATCAGGAGAAAAACGATTATACCAACTACAACTTTGGCCCAGCAAAGGAAATCTATGCACTAACAGCCAAGTTATACATCTTTTCACAATACGCAGTACCGGTCATTGTAAAAATCGGGCTGAATAGGCGTCACACTGTTTAGTCAATTCTTGTCTCAAAACAATTACCTGTGCCCAATGGCATACCACGTTTCGTTACAGTACCACAGGAGGTAAGCTACAACAGGTACCACGGGGATGGGTAAAATGAGAATGCTTGATTAGGTTAGCCCGATATTTACAGTCTATACTATTTACAAAACCCCCGAGTTGCGCAGGCTAGTCGATCTTGACGGCATGATATCGCTTCCCTCTGATGCCAAACACCTGCTGGTTGAACTGGTACACCTCGGCCGGATAGAGGTCGTTGAGCTCCCACTTAGTACTGCCGAACCGGTTCTCGGTGGGCTCGAGAAGCACGTCGAGCTTGTCGCCAAATTTACTGTGTACCCACTCCCAGTCACGCTGCGAGTCCGCCTTGTGGAACCCGGTCACAAACACAGGGCACTTGCTCTCCAGCAGTCCCGGAATGGTCTTCTCCCACTGATCCATCGCCTCAGGCGCCCCAAGACCGGGGTGGAATAGGAAGAAGGCATCGAGATACGGGTCGTAAGGCATAAAGTCCTGCGCCTCGTTGAGCACGTGGAAGTAGTCCGTATAGTAACTGAACGACAGTTGGTTGTCAAACCGCTGGAAGATCTTCTTCTGGCTCGTCACGTAGTGCCTCTTGGCCCGGTCGTAGTATGCCTCCGGCCCAATGAACACAATCTCAAACTGAGTGTCTGGCAGCAAGAACGACAGCTGCTTCCACACATGCGGCGGCAATTGGCTCTCCGCCCGCGCACCGAGAATGAAGAACCGCATCGGACGGTCCTGCCACTTCTGGTTTTTGTCCTTGGGATGCATCGTGTACCGCAGCGCCGCCAGCGACTTGAGGCCCTCCAGCGTCACCGGGCCCTTCGGCTTGAGCGAGTACGGTGAGTACTGGTGCATGATCGACGCCATAGTGATCGGATAGCTCAGCATCTTGGTCACCGCAGCGAGATGGAACTCCGTGTCCATCGAGTAGAACTGCCGCGTGTAGAAGAACGTGTCCCAATTGAGGAAGTTCACAATGGCATCATTGTCCTGTACCGTCGGGAAATCAAACTCTGGGAACTCTCGCCCCGACCGCAGGTCATGCTCGTAAGTGTTCACCTCCCGCAGGATCTTCCATCGCCAGTTCTGGTGGTCCGTGTCCGCCAGCCACGCGTCTTCGTTATGGTGCGTGGGAATCCCACTCTTAGGGCACGTAAAGTCAATGTTCTTGCCCGTCACAGGGCACTTGCCCCTTGCCCTGATGAACGCTGCCCGCGTGCGTATGTCCTGGGATGGCGAGCTGTCCCATGGATGGAACCGGTTCTCAGGCGTCGGGTAGTCGTCGCTCGGTGGTGGATCCATCCCCAGCGTCGCCCGCACGAAGTTCATTAGCCGCCCACCCGGCGGCTTCGCAGGAGCCTTCGTCGAATACTGCCTTAGCGAGTTCACCGCTCTCAAGTGCCTCGACATCTTCGTCGTTCTCACCTGATTTTTTTTTTTTTTTTCACTTGAAATATCTCTCCCAACACCACCGCAACCCTTCTCACCAGCCGCACAATCACCTACCAAGCCTTTGAACATACTGCTTGGGATGTTAATGCTTAGTGTACTTGGGGGCCTGACTCTCCAAACTCTTTAGAGCTGTGGGCCAACCTTCATACCCCTCGGGTATTCTAACTTTTTATTTGGTTGATGTCAATTTTTCACTATCTAAGCACAAGAGAATATAGATTAGGGAGAGGTACATTTTTAGATGCTCCTTTTGAGTCTTTCCCGAATTCACACACTTCCAAACAAACCCGCTACGTGCTATATAATTAACTTTACCTTCAATTTCTTTGCGTACCCCGCTCAATGGCCCTTCCATTGACGCCCTCACACGTCAATTGCGTGTCGGTCGATTGGCCGACCTATAAAGGCAAGCAATAGTCCCCTGTAATTCTGGTAGATTTTTCATGAATGTAGTGATTTCTTGGCAAGTAGGTATCTCGGACAACTTTATTGTCCTTCCTTGGCTCCGGACTGAGTTGAATTGAGCCGCCGTCCCCATATTATATACGACAATATCCTTACAGTTCTCGGGATATTTGCTTACTTGGAAGAGGATCCTTTTACCATTTCAATTTAGAGGAGTACCAATATAATTATTGTCATCTGGTTACTCCAATTATGAAGTAAGCAAACCTCATAAGTTCGATTGGTATAGCTGAACAACACTGGGATATCCAGCTTATGGAAATATCTGATGTGAAGCAGTTTTTTTGTAAATTTATGCGTAGTATATATTACATAGATCCCTAGGTTATAATGCGAATAGCAGTTGTGTTAATGCTGCTAACTCTTACCGCAATGCACAAATCATGACCAATCCTTGCTATTTCCAAATGTGAATTATATTGTCACTGCTACGGAGGGTGTTCGGCTCTCAATGATCAGTTTTCCAATAGAGCTGGATTGCAGTTAGAAGGGGGCTTGATATGAAGTTGAGGTACTACTGTTACTTAAGTGTGCACAATTGAACGTAAAAGAGTCAATTAGGAACAAATTTGCACAATTTAGCGTACCTGGGCTCTTTACAGAGCTGATTTTACATTTTGGGTCCATTGCAATGTCTATTTACGAGATCTTTTGCGATCTGAGCTCTACAAAGACCCATGCAGCTCGTCGAAATTAATAGACTGCAATTTAAGCGAAGTGGCCCTTTTTTATCTGAGCATTCAATAGGCAATCTCTATTACTTCAGTCATCCGTTTGGATGCTTAGAGAGCTGAGAATTCTAGGAACAAAAATTGTTACAGCGTTGCGATCATCTGTTACACTGTTGCAATTCACCGGTGGGGGTCTGGATAAGCAACTATAATCGTGGGGGCTTAGACCCCGTAACGGAGAGAATAGATCGTTGGGAACCAAAGACCGGCTTATCGGTATTCTACACCACGTAAGCCACACTGACCTAAGGAGAGAGAAAAACAGACTTTCCCCGATTGGATATAGTCCGTTTCCCTTCGTCGTAATACGTCAAGTTCGATTTGACAGAAATTAATCTGTTGGGGCTGTTTTGAAATTTAATAGTGGCCAGGTGAGCCGTGGGGACTATGGAGTCGAAGATAACGGTGAGGCTACGGTTTGAGAACCCGGAGGTCATCTCCGAAGCTAGTGGTCTGACAGTGACTGCAGACACGTCTGTTCGGGCGCTCAAGGCCCTTATAGCAACGACTATACTTAATATCCGCTCCATGCCCGTGGGGGCCATTGAAATCAAGCACGACGAGAGGACACTCGGTGACGACGAAGTTGTGTGGGAGGCGATACGTAATTTGGAACACTCTACGCTTACATGTGCTGTGGATATGGCTAAGGTTGAAATTGTCGAGCCTCGGGCCCCATCTCAAGCCGAATACCCGAGGATAATCGACGCATCGTGGGCCATTGAGTCGTTTCGAAAGGTCTTCCCACCCACTCACAATAGTCAGCCCGACCAACCTGGGGAGCCTACTCAAACCATTCAGAGGGAGATGCCTGATATCCGAAAGGGTCCGCTGATAGTGCCCAAAATCAATGCTGTGCCCATTGGCCGAGCAAGTCCCTCTGCGCTGGAATTCTACCAAGGCAGCGAGAAAATCACAGTGCAGCCCTCAGAGTACATGCTTGTGCCCAATCTTAGTCTTAATGGCGAATCTGCCCTGTGTCTGTCCCCGTCCGTGGTATCTCGCCATCCAGTGCTATCCAGCGCGCCACAGCTCAAACTGTACTCCAAGACTTCGGATCCTGCACCCTCTAAGCTGTTCCAGGAGCTCAAGCATGCACAGGAACACGTTGAGAAAGAAATCACCGTAGAGATTGAGCCGGAGACCCCACCCCTCAACTACATGGAGCAGCGTATTGTCGACCAGATGCGCCAGGACACATGGTTCAGAATGACAATAAATACCATCTCACACCTGGGTAATGCGGGGGGCATTGCAGTGCGCAATGTGTCTGAAATGGTTGACTTTATCTACGACAGGCGGGCTATCATTTTTGGAACCATAGGTCTCTCATGCATTATCCTAGCTAACTCGGCGCAACACTTGCCCACAAAGCCCTACATGCTTGCCATATATGCAGCAGCGGTATTTATGTCCGTTCTCGGCATTCTAACTGCGGTTGAGCGCGGGTTTACAGCCCTTAACTCGTCACAGTTCAGGCGGAACTTTGTAAACATCATTGCATCCCTGAATCCGGAGGTGGGTCCGGACACTCACATTGTCGATGTTGGCACAGAGCAGCTTGTCATCAGGCATAACCACTCACGGATACTGCTGAAGGTCGGTCACATATTGGCCATGTTTTTCATGTCGCTCTTCCCAGGATTGCAGCGTCAGATCATGGAGCGCACGAATGAGCTGAGGAACAACTACCGGGAGATACTAAGGAAAGAAGAAGAGGAGCGCGAGCAGGCAAACCGCGAGTATGAGGAACTTGAGCAGTATGTCGATGGCATCGTCACCCAGAGAAGAGCCCAGACAACAGAACCACCTCAACCACAACTTCACCAAGAGGTAGAGTGAATATCGCAATCTATTAGAATGTATGTTGTGTATATATACGTTGTCACAGGGCCCCATTATGGATCCATAAAATATCCCCATTGCCAGTGGCTTTTTTGTAGCGCGTAATGGTAATGTTGCTGGAATCTTGTTACGCTGTTACAATGGCCAAGTGCACATGAGACACGATTCTATGATATACGCAGCTCGGCGCAGCTTTGCTGGTCGAACAATCCCATATGTACCAATTTAAAAGATACTGAGCTCCAAGAGCCTTTCTAGTTATCAATGATCCAAGTTCTCTTATATAGTGTCGCCTGTCGGAGCAATCATCGGCCCATCCAAACACCGCCAAAACCATGTCGATAATCAAATTTGGTCCGTTCACAGTGACGAATCAAGTTTTCCTTAAATCCGCCCATTCTTATGGGCTAGTTAATCTCAAGCCATTGCTGCCGGGCCACGTTCTTGTTTGTCCCTACCGCAGTGTCCCGCGAGTGTCGATGCTGACGACAGAGGAAGCCACAGACTTTTATGCGACCGTGCATCGGGTTTCCAAGGTTCTCGAGAAGTATTACAGGGCCGATGCACTCAATATTTCCATCCAGGATGGTCCGCTAGCCGGGCAGTCTGTTCCTCATGTGCATTGCCATATCATCCCTCGTAGACTTAACGACCTCGAGAACGCCGACCAAATCTACCACTTGCTAGACAGTAAAGATGGAGACCTCGACTATGTGTTCCGAACCCTCAAAGACCATCGTAACTTGAGCGCTCTGGGTGTCGATAACGAAGAGAGAGAGCCCCGTACCCAGGAAGACATGGAGGACGAAGTCCGCAGACTATCGGCCTACATAGAAGAGCAAGGTCTCTAACCCCGCGCCTCCTATTGATTAGTATGGCTTACAATAGCATATAGACCAATCTTGGAATAACTTATGTCATTAATATGTACAGGATCTACTGGTTTAATTGCCATTCTGCTGCTTCTCGCGCTCCTCAGCACGCTGTCGGCCGTAGAAAACAGCCTTGTTAGCCTTTGCATTTCGCTCACCACCCCACTTCTTCTTTCCTCGCTTATGCTCCATCAATGGAATGCCCTGCTTGAACCGCTCTCGCCATTGCAGAATATATCTGTCCCGTTAGCACCAAACTATATAAACTCAAAAAAAAACTCACCTTCTCTCTCGGGCTTCCATTCCGGCCTCCTTAAGAGCGCTCGATGGCTTGGTCATAAGCTCTTCCCACGTCTCAAAATGCTTCTCATGCTGGATCGAGTCCCGGCCAATCTTGGTCAGGAAGGTCTGCACATCTGGAACCTCCTTGGTCGGTTCCGGCACTTTCGAGTAGCCCTCAATGATCTTCCCTCGGGAAATGCATGAAGTAGAAAACAGCCGAGAATATCCCGCTCTCGCTACGCTAGTCCTCAGCATCTTTATCGCCTCGTGTGTGTCGACAACTTCGCTCAGCACCCACTAGATGAAATTTTCGAGTTTGATCCCAAGTCACGTGGTTGCACAGCCGCATCTATGGGGTATAACTAGTGCCCTTTCATATGATAATGAGTCCATGCTAGTCTTCAGTACTATACAAATTATGGAAGATGCTTTCGGTATTGAAGAGGCCGTGGAGTCTTCTAGGGGGGATCCGGTTTGCTCCTTTGCTGCTACCGGTGCATAGGCGACTTGAAGTCGCCGCGCTGCTGTGGCACGTTCTGTCCATTCCATCCTTTGCTAGCTTTTTCATGCTCTGCTGTGCCTTCCCGCCCTTTTGGCCTTTTGTGCTCATTTACGTGGCTTACATGTGGTTCGATAAGAGCCCTGAAGATGGTAGTCCGGCGGACCGGCAGTCAATGCGGTTCCGGTCCATGCCTTTGTGGCAGTACTATGTTCGGTACTTTCCCATTACTCTTCACAAGACGGTTGATTTAGAGCCCACGTTTGTAGAGGTTCCCAATAGCGAGGAGAGCGCTAGCGAAAGCGGGGACGATCCAATGAACCTCGATAGGTGGACTCCTACTCCGACTGTGTTTGAGGTTATGTGGAAACTCGCCTTTTGGTGGTACTATTTGTTCTTTGCTAGGTCGTCTGGTGGCAGCCGCCCTGCATGTACAAGGGAGTACACTGGGAAAAGGTATATTTTTGGGTATCATCCACATGGAATCATTGGAATGGGGCTGGTTGGTGCAATGGCCAGTGAGGGCGCAGGATGGAGTGACCTCTTTCCTGGTGTGCCTGTAAGCTGCTTGACCCTTACGAACCAATTCGTTGTGCCCTTTTATAGAGACTACCTTATGGCCCTCGGGATGGGCGCGGTGTCCAAGCATAGCTGCGAAGCCCTGTTGCGACGCAATCAGTCCATTTGCATCGTGGTCGGTGGAGCTCAGGAAAGCCTTCTAGCTCGGCCGGGGCACATGGAACTGGTCTTGACTAAGCGCAAGGGTTTTATCAAACTCGCTCTGGAGCTGGGCAATTGTGATCTTGTGCCGGTGCTGGCATTCGGTGAAAATGATGTGTATGACCAAGTGGATAATACCAAGGGCTCTTTATTGTACAAGTTCCAGACAGCGCTGAAAAAGTTCCTTGGATTTACGTTGCCGCTGATGCATGCCCGAGGAGTGTTTAATTACGATGTTGGTATCATCCCTTATAGAAGGCCCATCAATGTGGTTGTAGGCTCACCCATCCCAGTACCCCAAAAGGCTAATCCCACGGATGACGATATCAATCATTATCATCAGTTGTACGTCAAGCAATTGCATGAACTCTTTGAGAAGCATAAGCATGAATATTACCATGACTATACTGACGGTTCCATGCCAGTGTCTTCAGCGCAAATGCGGCTTGTAGAATAATCTTTACTTATAGACTCTCCATAGATTTATTTATCAGCGAATAACAGCTAATGCACTCGATCTAAAGGCATACCATAAGCCCACCCCTCTAATTGTTGTCATCGCTTTCTCCACTATCCCCGTCATCTTCACTTCCTTCACTCCCTTCTTCTTCACTTCCTTCTTCTTCTTCATCATCCTCGACTAGGGGATTAATGTGAACCTCATATCCCAGAGCCTTCAAAGTGCCTTCAAGATGTTCGACCATAGATGGGTGACATGCAACATAAATTGAGGACGAATTCTTGTCAAACAGCGGCATAAGGTATTTTTTAATGGTCGCCTGGAGCTCTTCAATAGTTACCTCGCTCAACTGCTTCATGAATCTCTGGGTATGGTTGCTCCCGACCTGCTTGATTACCATATTGAAAAAGTTCATCAGACCAGCAGAGCTGCCATTAAGTTCACGGTTAGCAAGAGCATTGGCAATGCTGCTGACAGCACCCTCAACAGCAATAGGATCGAACTCGACAGTGCCGTCAGCAAGATCCTGTACGAGCTTTCGTGCAACCTCAATAGCCTGTGCCGAATCCGCACCACGATACACATCGAAGGAGATTTGGCCAGCGTCAACATTTCTATTAAGCCATGCTCCGTATGCAAGACCAGTACCTCTGATGCCTCTCCACAGAGGCCCCTCAACTGCCTGCAAGTACTCGCATGCAAGAGCCAGAGCTGGAATCTCTTTATCGCGGTAGTCCGAAGGACCCTGGGTGACAATGGAAAGGTAGCTTGACTCAGTCGCTGGCATTGGTGTAATATACGAGTCTCCACTCAGCTTCATGCCATGCTCGGTCCGCACGTCAACAGATTTCGGAATCTCTTCAAGAGGACGCGAACCATCTGCCAAATCAGCCAAAGGCTTCCATGCGCTTACTGGTTTTGAAAGCTTGGTAATATCTCCTTGGATAGCAATACGCATATTCTCAGGAGTGAACAAGCTCTTCCGCAAATCTTCCAGTTTCTCGACAAACTGCTCAAACTCCTCATCGCTACCAGATTCGAGCATGTCAGCAAGATTTTCATAAAGCTCTTCCGTTTCAATCCCGTCCTGAGCTCTCTTCAAGGACCGTGTGGAGAAGTTTGAACGAACAATCGAAGAATTCAAGACATTAGAGCCGTCCCGCTTGAACTCTGGAAGACTATTCAGATGTTTCTCAATAATAACCTGCAATCTCTCCTTGTCGAAGACTGTGTTGAACATGGCCCGCTGGATCCATTGAATGGCTTTTTCGTAGTTTTCCCACTTGGCGAGGACGATAATGGAAATAAATTCTTCAAACTGAGATGCAGGGCCAATCAAGTTCGAAACGGTGTCCCGCTTTACTTCGCGAACGACTTCTTCGTAAGTAAGCTTTGTGCCATCTGGCAAGACCATCGGCATGGAAAACAGTTCTCTAATAATGACATCAACATAAGGTAAGTACTCCTCCTTGATGAGTCGGGAAGAGAGCATGACCTGAATGTTCACGAACTGAGAATCAAAGGAATCAAATTGCAGGAAGAGCGGGAAATCCTTTGGTGCGTCCTTCGACACCAACTTCTGTACATCATTCTCGCACTCTGGAGTCTGAGGAGCTCGGCCAGATCGAGCCGTAGAGGTCTTGATAAACCGGATCTTCGATGGATCAGGGCTCTTAAACTGGCTAGTAATCTCTTCAGGGATCGGGCGGTTGTTTTCTTCCTGTGCCTTTTCCAATCGTTCTGCGAGCTTCTTGAGGCCCTCCTCGCCATACTTTTTACGATATCCAGCCAATCGCTCTTCTTTTTCCTTGACAAGTTTGTCATACAACTTCTCTGACGGCCGGCCAAGCACTGTTACACGTGGATTGTCAATGAAATAAGTCTTAATCATATCAACCCATTGCTCACGGGTCCAGCCCGCGACAGCCTCAAAATCACTGACGTCTCGTGTACACTCAATCAAATGCTTGCCATCAAGCGAACCGTATAGGAAGTTGCTGATAGCCATGTATGCCAGGGTCTGTGGATCTTTCTCGTTAGAAGAAAGGAATTTTTGCTTGCTTCGCTCTACGCAGTCTCGAACAAAATCAATGTCAAACTTGTCCAACTGGTCATTGAGGATTCGCATCATTTCGGAATCGATGGTGCCAAGTCGCTCAGTAGGAACACCCGAGAAAAAGAAGTTCATGGACGTGTTGATAAAGTCGTTGGTGTAGTAATAGATGCTAGTAGAGAGTGGGTCGGCGACGTCGACGAGCTCGAGCGAAAGTTTACCAATTCCAATTCTAGTGAGGTAAGCACCAAACACGTCAATGGCAGTGTTAACAATGAGATCATTTGTATCTGGACCCACCCATGAAATATGAGCCTCACCAAAAGACTCGTCAGTCTCCGGGAACTCAATTGTTTCTATAACACTCTCAGACAGTTTTGGATCAGGCGGCGAGTCAACAAACGGTCGTTTCTCATTTACCGAGTTGTCATCCAGCTCAATTGATTTATCAAATTCATCCATGACCTGGACAAACTCTTCCGGATCAACGTCTCCGGTGACAATGACACAGAGGTTATCTGGCTTGTACCGGAGCTTGTGGAATTTTCTGATTTGGTCGTTTGTCAATACTCGCAAAGACTCCATGAGGCCACCAGTCTCACTAGAGTAGCCACTATCTTTTCTGTAAAGCAGCTGTCTAGACCGCAGTGCCAGGAGAGAGTCGGATGTGTTTTCAACCCCCTGCATCTCAGAGAAAACTACACCCTTTTCCTCGCCGTTGCCATCTATGTGGTATACCTCAGTCAAACAGGCGCTATCGGTAAGAGTTGGGTTCAACAAGTGATCCAGATACACTGGTAGAAGTGTCCTGAATCCTTCCCAGCCAGCTGTGGTCAGCGTATAAACCGTCTGGTCCGTATCCGTCCACGCGTTGGTGTTCGACAGCATTCTGTTACCGACCATATCAAGGAGACCCTTGTAGGGATACTTCTTGGATCCCATAAAAACGAGATGCTCTAGGGTGTGAGGGCATCCTGAATCATCCTCAATCTCGGATGCAACAGCAAAGTAACCATTGACGACTGGCGTTTCCTTTCGGATCAGGACTAATTGGAGGTTTGTTCGCGTCGATCTCCAATTATAGACCCGGGTTGGGCCGTATGACGTTTTGACGTCTGCCTGGAGCTTGAAGTTTGAAGCCCCCTTCCCTGTCATGTCAATATTGTCGTTGATCTTCGGATTCAAAAGATAACCGATAGATCGTTTAGTGATGAAAAGTTCACTCGTTGCCCCGAGGACAGGTTAAGTTATAATGTTGTCGCCTTTAAACTCCCAACGGAGCTCCGCCAAATCGAATCTTCTCCCTCCGATATTTAATGACACTGGCAAGAGATTCATTATTGAAGCTTTGATAAAGCGTGTCTTTTGATCCATCGGGTAGTAGGCGACAGAATCTACAATTGACACATTGTCTGCCTTTGTTTCCAGCTTTATTGTTTGCCTGTTTTCTCCGTTTCCATTTGATTACTTATCTGAAGAAGGAATATGGCTTCTGGTGAACCCCTTGACGAAGTCCAATGGCGGTCGCCTGAGTGGATCCAGTTCCATGGAGGGCTCAAGACTGACAACGTTCTGGAATACTTTTCTCAATCTCCATTCTACGACCGGACTTCAAATAACCAGGTCCTCAAAATGCAGAATCAGTACTCTAACGACCCGTACCAGCAGAACCGCGTCGATATTTACGCACAATTGCGTAACATGCAAGGCATAGAATTCGTAGTGTACCTAGCGCGAGAGCCTGACCTCTGGATCATTCGCAAACAGGAGCGGCTCTCGCCGCAGGATGTGCGGCTTTTGACTACCTACTTTGTTGTCGGCGAAAACATTTACCAAGCGCCGTCGGTGCACTCAGTGGTTACATCGCGGTTGCTGAGTACAACTCTGGCCCTCAAGCAGGCGCTTAATACTGCCGCAGCCATGCCCATATACTCACCGTCCCAGGGCTACTCGTACTTCAATGACGCGAGCGAGCTCACTGGTCCTTCGGATTCGTCTACCCCGAGCTCCAAACCTGCTTCGGCCAAGAGCGCAAAGTCGCCTGCCCCGGGTTCGGGCCAAACCCCGGCACTCAACAGCATCAACAACCATATTCGAATTTCGCCCGTCAATGACTATAAAAACACCATGTACATGGAGCGCGCGTTGCATTACACCAACGCCAGCCCTGCGAATACGGCGTATATCGACTCTCCGGCGTCCGAAGCTCAGGGTGATCAGGGCCCCCGTGTTCCAGGTACCCCCGGAGTGGGCACTCCGCTACCCGCGAGGCGAACCATTTCAGCACGCAAAAAATAACCACACTCCCACTCCGCAGGTTTGATACACGTCTTCAGAGGCTCATTACTGAGCCCATTTGTGCGACGATGTGCGCTTGAAACCACTGATTAGCACCTTCCATGCCCTCGCAAGGCTGGGGTAAAGGCAGTCGATCATTAGTCAGCCGTACAGACACGCGCGGCGAAAAGCACGGCAGAAAGTTGATTTCCGGATTAGGCAATAGAAGGGCATAACTAGTACGAGATAAAAGAGCGCTTGACAAATCAAGGTCGCTTAAAATGCTGGTTCAGGAAATATTCATCAGTGGGATTTTTTAAATGAGAAGCTTATAAATGGAGCATTTTATGTGTGAACATTGTCCTGGAGGAATATGGTATTGGAAATGACAGGGCCTGGCAAGGAGCCGGAGGCCGCTAACCCCCAGCCCATCCAAGAGAAGACAATTACTGTCGAGGTTCGTCCCAGTACAGATAGCTCTCACTATGGGGGCACTGTAAGGCGATGGAATGACCCGAAAATCAATACCGTTCGCCTCGCGGCTGCGTTCTTTGCATTCTTTGTATCTGGCATGAAAGACTCGGCCATTGGAGTAATTTTACCGACACTACAGGACTACTATAATATCAACTATTTTATCGCCGCTATAGCATTCGCTTCCCCCATGGTGGGCTTCACTGCCTCTGCATTGACCAACGATCGACTTCACCGTCTAGTGGGCCGTCGTGGACTCTGCATAATTGGAACTTGCAGCCAGCTTATATTTTTCATTATAGCCGCATGTGCTCCACCTTTCCCTTTATTTGTGGTTGCCAATGCCCTCGCTGGATACGGAAGCGGCAGCATTGAGGCAACCTTCAATACATTTTGCGCGACTATGGATCGTGCAAGTACGCTCATGGGTCTTCTGCATTCCAGCTACGGTGTTGGTGGCACTATTTTACCTACTGTGGGACAGGCAATGCTGTCCCATGGTATCTCATGGCAGCGAATTTACCTGATTCATGTGTGTTGTAGCGTGACCTCCCTCACCTTTTCTGCATTTTCTTTCTGGGGGGAATCATCGCGGGCATACAAGACTCATGTCGACTCCGAAAATGCGTCGATGGCCCCCTCGGAAGGTGAACAAGTAGTGCCAAAACAACGGGACAGCTTTTCTGAAGTGCTACACAATGGCATGGTATGGTTGTTAGCGATATTGGTGTTCCTCTATGTAGGAGCCGAGGTCTCTGTTGGTGGCTGGACTACTTCCTACATGATTGTAGAGAGGGGCGCCAATCGAGACACGGTAGGCTATGTTACTACTGGTTTTTGGGGTGGCATTACTTTGGGTCGTTTCATCCTCGGCTATATCGCAGATCGCTATGTATTGAACCTTTCGCTTCTCGTTTTGGGATATATCATTGCTTCAATTGCAATGTCGTTGATTTACTGGCTTGTGCCGGAAATGATGGTCACGGCAGTGTTTGTTGGTGTACTTGGTATCGTTTTGGGTCCGCTCTACCCATCAATGATGACTGTAGCTGCCAAAAAGCTCCCCAAACGGCTCCATGTCGCTGGACTGAGCCTTCCATCATCTTTTGGCGGCGCTGGCGCTGGTGTCTTGCCGTTTGTGTGTGGAGCATTGGCTCAGGTGTACGGGGTGTGGACTGTTGCTCCGCTAATTTTTACTACATTCTGTGTCATGGCAATCCTTTGGTCACTTGTTATGAAGTTGTACTAGCTTGTACTTGATGTTATTTATTTAGGTTGATAAGGAGATTGGTGCGGAGTTTAGATGCAGTGCATGTGCCTTGTTTTTCCCCAGCGGTTGAACACGACGATCGTTTCAACATAACATAAAAGACTGTGAATTATATCTAATATGAGTTATTTTTTTCTTTTTCCATCGTATCTATCCTATATTTAAGGGCTAAGCAGTTACTTGCGAGAAATTTAAATGCTTAAGCTGGCCCCAACATTATTTGCAGGATTTCAGGGGCAGAATGTCCCATATCAATGTGTACATTTCAGCACGGCCGTCTCAAAGTGCCCAAGCCTATACAAAATGCCCTCCTAAGTTATCTTGGTGGTAGTAGAGAAGTAGACAAAATTTCGTGGTCAAAGCATCCCGTTGAGGACGCAATGAAAAAAAGTATATTAGTAAAATATAAATAGTCATCAAAGTTGTTGAAAACATTAACGTCGTAAAACCCGTAACATATACAATATAAATAAAAAATTCAAACGATTTGTTGAAATCCCATTTTTTTCATTTCGCCTGACTCTGGTTAAGCAGAGTACTTGGCTCGGTAGACCTTGGCGGCGTTAACCATGTTGGTCAACTGTCGCTTAGTCTCATCCCACTTTCGGGTCTTGAGACCACAGTCTGGGTTGACCCACAACTTCTCTCGTGGGTAGACACCGACAATCTGGCTGATTCGGTTCTCAAACTCGTCCTGTGGTGGGACTCGTGGGGAGTGGATATCGAAGAGACCGAGACCAATGTGGTTTGGATAGTCGGAGAACTCCTGGATGTACTTGGAGTCATCCTTCTTGGAGAACTCAATGGAGACAACATCGGCATCAAGGGCCTTGATGTGAGCTGGGTCCAAATCGGAGTAGCAGAAGTGGGAGTGGATCTGGGTACCATCCTGAACGCCAGAGGTGGCGAGTCGGAAGGACTCTGGGGCCCACTTGACGTACTCCTCTCGCTCCTTGCCGGATCGGAGTGGGAGACCCTCTCGAATAGCTGGCTCGTCGACCTGGATGACGTAAATGCCAGCGGCCTCAAGGTCGTTGACCTCGTCTCGCAGAGCCAAAGCAAGCTGCTGGCACTGCTCCTTGTCAGAGACATCGTCTCGTGGGAAAGACCATCGGAGAATGGTGACTGGACCAGTCAACATACCCTTCATTGGCTTCTTGGTGACGGACTGGGCGTACTTGGACTCCTTAACAGTCATGGCCTTTGGTCGGGAAACGTCACCAACAATGATAGGTGGTCGAACATATCGGGAACCGTAGGACTGGACCCAGCCGTTGGTGGTGAAGGCAAAGCCCTTGAGCTGCTCACCAAAGTACTGAACCATATCGTTTCGCTCTGGCTCACCGTGGACAAGCACATCGAGGCCAATCTCCTCCTGGAACTTGACAACCTCGTCAATCTCCTTCTGGATGAACTTCTCGTACTCCTCAGCAGAGATCTCACCCTTGGTGAACTTGTTTCGCTGCACTCGGATCTCCTTGGTCTGTGGGAAAGAGCCAATGGTGGTAGTTGGGAAGAGTGGCAGGTTGAGAGACTTCTTCTGGGCGGCAAGTCGCTCTGGGAATGGAGACTTTCGCTTCTTGTCAGCCTCGGTAACGTTGGCGAGTCGCTGTCGGACAGCTGGGTCGTTGGTGATCTCAGAAGAGGCTCGCGAAGCAATGGACTTGGCGTTGGCCTCGAGCTCAGCAGCGACAGACTCCTTGCCGGCAGTCACAGCCTTGGCAATGACAACAACCTCAGAAAGCTTCTGGGTAGCGAAGGAGAACCAGTCCTTGACCACTGGGTCGAGCTTCTTCTCGTTGTTGAGGTCGACTGGGGTGTGCAAAAGGGAGGAAGAGGTGGCGACAATGACTCGCTCGGCACCAACCTTGGCAATGGCCTGCTCAACAGTCTGGGTGGCCTTGGTGAGGTCAGTCTTCCAAATGTTTCGGCCGCTCACGACACCAACGGAGAGAATCTGCTTGTCGGTAAGGGCAGCAGCGACCTCGTCAAGCTGCTGTGGGGCTCGGACAAGGTCGTAGTGGAAACCAGCGACTGGGAGACCCTTGATGGCGTCGAGGTTTGGTCGAACATCGCCAAAGTAGGTGGTGAGGATGAGCTCTGGACCCTTGGCGGCAGCGAACGCCTCGTAGGCAACCTTGAAGGCGGCCTTGACGTTCTCTGGAAGATCGAGAACCAAAACTGGCTCGTCAATCTGGACAGACTTGGCACCAGCAGCAGCAAGCTTCTCGAGGAGCTCAACGTAGACTGGGAGGATCTTTGGAAGCAGAGAGATTGGCTCAAGGTCAAGAGAGTCCTTGTCGGCCTTACCGAGGTAGAGGTAAGAGACTGGACCGAGGATGACTGGTCGGGTCTCAATACCAAGCTCCTTAGCCTCGAGGAACTCGTTCACTGGCTTGAGGTTCTCGGTGTGCAGCTTGAACTGGGTGGAGTGGGAGAAGGTTGGTCGGACGTAGTGGTAGTTGGAGTCGAACCACTTGACCATCTCAAGAGCTGGCACATCAACCGCTGGGGAGGACTCGGTAGCTGGTCGCTGGAGACCTCGGCCCATGGCGAACAGAGTGTCAATGGCTGGGAGGTTGTACTTAGAGTATCGCTCTGGAACAGCGTTGAAGAGCAGAGACAGATCAAGGACCTGGTCGTAGAAGGAGAAGTCGTTGGAGGCAATGATGTCAACGCCAGCGTCCTTCTGGAGCTTCCAGTTGTGCTGTCGCAGCTCCTTGCCAACCTTCTGAAGCTCCTCGGCAGTGGCCTTGCCGGCCCAGTAGGCCTCAGTGATCTTCTTGAGCTCTCGGTTAGCACCGATTCTTGGGAAACCAAGTACAGATGAAAGAACCATTGTGATTGTCCTTCTTTTTATTATTTGTGGGAAAAAAAGGGGATAAAGGGGAAAGGAATTATCCGGATCTACTCTCCTTTAAATACTTTTCTCTAGTTGTAACCCTGCAATTGTCAACAAACGCCAAATAGCACGTGATTTGAAATTTTTCAACAAATTTCAGTGACTAATTCCCCACGACAGTTACAAGTGGTGATTGGCTGGGGGTGGTTGTCCACCTCCGCTTTGCGCGTTATCGGAGCTCACTGCTGCAGCATGCGTCCGCTACTCGGGGCAATACTACCTTTGCCGTGCGCCCCTATATTTGCAACCCTGGCCGATGAGCATCGTTGAAACGTGTACTTTTCTCTGGCTGTAGCATTAAATTTATGTTTGACCGTTACTCCATCTCTCCAATTGATTTCAATTTTTGTTTTTCTCCCTCTCCGCTTTTTTTTTCTTGCTACGAGCCGTTTCCCTTTCTTTGAAGATTTCCCCGCCTCAATGATTCATCCATGATTTGATACGGTGTGAGTACTTCGCCATGGCCCGTGTAGCAAGGTACCCAACCAACCGCGAGAGTGGCTAGTGTTAGCGAGAGGAACGAGGCGCTTTATCTCCTGCGGGCGCATGGCCTCCGGGGGATATGGCCCAGCCGCATCAAACCCTAACCCTTTTTTGAAAAACAAACCGCTCATATCCAACAGCGATGAGGTGCTTCGTATTCCTAGCGCTGGTAGATTTCGTATATTTACAGCATGTTGAGTGGGATTCCTATAGTTAATGGCACTGTGAAGGTCTTTTACAGACTCAATTGTTCTCAATTGTGGCGCCATTGAAGGTTAGATAGTTTGTCAAACTAATGGTAAATATGAGCTACATGATGGTCCTACCATGCTTTAAAAGGTAAACGGATAGAAAAAAAGAATATCTTAGCAAATTCCAATGGTAGGTATTGGAGATGTTTGGTTTAAATACTTAGCTCAATAACCGCCAAGGTGATTCAATATTGCAGCTCGCTGAACCAATATAACCATTAATTCTTGGAATCGAGTGTAAGTTTCGCAGGTTTTGGGTAATTTATTCTCTTATTTTATTTAACAAGCAATTGACACTCAATTATACGTATTTTGCATAGGCTTCTACTTGGAAACAGTACATTCGTCACATAATATCGGTTGTAAATGTCTTATATATATATCATAAAATATTCTTGGATAATTCGGAAAAAGTATGAGAATATCAATTTATGACAGAGGATCCTTTTGAACTACGAATGTGCTGGAGATTTTCACTCGCCGCTCATAAACCAATCAAATAAATTATATATATAAAGTATAAATAATGCTATTTAGTGCGTTTAATATCAACAAGGATCTGCGCACTGTGGCTCCTCTCTTCATACAATTTTGCAAGCTCGGCGACCATTTTACCACGCCGCGTAGTTGCAATTGATTTCGCCTGTGGCCCAAACGTACGCTTCGGCGGCGATTGCGGCTGGTTTATTTCAATGTTTGCTTTCTGCGAAGGCTGCAAAATTGCTGTGTTAATTGGAGAAGACGTCGCAATGGCAGACTTGCCCGGTGTAGTAGGTTGCACCGTAGACATGCTTGGCTGCTTTTTCAATGCCGACAGGCTTGGTTGTTTCTTCAGTGTCGAAATGCTTGGTTGTTTCTTCAATGTAGAAATGCTTGGTTGTTTCTTTGGTGGAGGAGGCGGGGGCATGCTATTGGACAATGGATTCGACGCAAATCTAGGTGACTCTGGGGTTAGCGGGAGGGTATCAAGTGGGTCAGAAGACCGGAGCTCGGGATTCGAGCTGTTTGAGCGGAGCGAGTACATCGAAGAGTTGGTGAGACCATTGTTCTTTTTGCCGAGGTGGTTGGTATCTTTGCTGCCTCCGGAGATTGATGTACCACGTCGTGGCAGCGGCGGAGGCGGTGGTCGCTTTTTAATATCCATCTCGCTGGCCGAGGCATGGCGGGAATGGGCAACTGAAGCCAGAGCCCGGAGGTCCTGGGCAGACGATGACGACGCCCTAGTTGTACTTGAAGACTCCAAAATCGCTGAAACCCGGCCATCGGATACGACCTGGGGCCACATATCAAGTAATAACCTCGTGAAACGCACACCCATGGCAATACCTTCCTTCGTAGCGCGTCCTAATAAACTGGGTGCCACACAGGCTGCAAGGGTCGCCGAGGTGTGCTCTGTACGTGCCGGGCTCAACGTTACCGAGTGTAATAGCCGCAAAAGATGGACTAGAACATACTGAGAGGAATAAGTGAGTCCAAATATAACGTCTAGGCAGTATGAAACCGTCTCCTGCAAAGGATTGGGTATTTCTGATGCAGGCAGAATAGGCTCGGGTAATTCAAAGAGATAGAGTTTGAGCACCGACGCAGCAAGGTTCGGACCGTAGTCATCGAGGTCTAACAGCTGGTTACGATCATAACAGTCGCGAAGAACATAGAGCAGCTCCGGGTCATTGGCCCGTCTAAACACTCCCCGGGTGAACGGGGCCGTGACACTCAAGTAATCCAATGTATCAGTCCACAATCTCGGGAGGTTTGTCGGATCGGGGATTGGAATACCAAATACCGGCATGGGGTGTCTCGGGATGGTGATCTCATCTTCAACTTTCCGATTGTGGAGATACACCAGCGGCCGGATGTTGATGAGCGTGATATCCATCAGCTGAGCAAGCTGGGAGAGGCTAGATACGTGGATAATCTTGGACTTGAACTTAGCCGAAACGACGCCCCGGAGCATCTCCGTTACGGCCCGCACCCACCACGACTCGTGGACCACATAGATCTTACGCACATTCTTTTTGGTGTGGCGATCCAGTGTGGCGTATGTTTTTGCGACCCAAGACCAGCTCGGCTTGTTGGGGGCCCCGCAGGCGAAGAACACCAGCGCGTATGGGTTCTGCGGCAGCCTGTCAATAATTGATGCTACCAGTGGATTATACAGATCGACATTAGGCGGAGGGAACGCGCTCGAGTCAATAACGACCAACGGCAGTCGGGTGCTAGGGTCGAATGTTTGGGAAATATGGACAATGCGACTGGTCAGTCGCCTCAGCTCATCTTTGTATGGCGCACCTGACATATCGTCAAATCTAACCAATCGCTACCAATTCACCACCAATCAATTCTCGCCCGGTCAATTAACCAAGCCTGGGAAAAATTAGCCTATAAAATAACCCAAGTTTAATTTATAAGGCCGGAAAAGATCGAAATCAGGTGAATCTAAATAATGCAGTCTATCTAGCAGTAATAAAAACAGTTTAAACGAGTGGCTATTGGAACAAAAGCTCCAATTTGTTTGAATATTCCCTTAGCTGTCGATTGGGACGCGACTCAAGCTGGGCAGGTCGTTGCGATGGTGATGGGTAGATAAAGGTAGGCCCCTGTGTCGAGGAGGTGTTGTTTGGATTCACGTCGCGCCCAAACACGAAACATGAGCCCGAGGTTCTCCTCCCCCTGTGCGCGCGCTGCAGGACCGGGACCAACCCTCCAAACGGCAACCGGTGGATCAGATACTTGGCAGCATTAGACCTGCGCAATCACTTTATAGTACCAAAGCTGTCACAATAATCCCACAGATCAATAAGTACTAGTCCGGAACTGTTGAGTTTAGTACTTGAGACGGGGTTGTGATGAAATGAGTGCCCTGTCGTTTGAGCCATTGAAGCCCAGACAGAGGACGCGGGCTTGGTTCGAAAATGAGGCTATCATTGCACGCATAGCCCGCAAGCTTGGGGTAAGAGAGCTGATTGCGGTCAGCCAGGTGTCCCGCACTTGGCGCCGGGTGGCAGTAGAGGAATATTTGTGGGCTCAGAGACTGTACAATCTCGGTATAATCACAGAGAAGCAACTGGAGCAGAGCCGCTATGATGATGATTTTGGGGGCTTTGAGTCTTTTGGAGATAAGTCACCCGAGCTGCTTATCGAAACCAATGCATTGTCGCCTCTAAGCGCCATTGAGGGCATAAAGTACGAGCCTGGAAAAGCACGGAAGCAATATCTCCGACTGTACAATACCCTTGGACCATATTACTATGACCTCGTAAATCCAGCGCGCCCTGGCGAGCCGCTCGTATTCGAAGCTTACCGTGAACCCATGGAGCAGGCAAAGCTACTGTCGCAATTGAGGCGGTTTGTACAGGCCGATCCTCTGGAACAGGACCATGAGGAGCGGGTGGCATCGGTGATGTCCACTTTGGATCTTTTCGAGAATGCCGTTTTGGCGGAGTTTGAGCAGGCAATTGATGATAAGGATGCTCCAGAAAGGATCAAGGAGTATGCAGAGGTTCTCATTACTCTCAATGGCGGAGACAGCTGCGTCCAACTGTACACACAAAAGAACCCACTGCTTTACGAGCGGCCTTCTCACCGAGGGCGGGACTACTTTGATGAGTCGGTTAAACCCACGCTTGAAGTGACAAAACTGCGAACGTATCTCGGGGACCTTGTCGACAAGTTTAATGCTGAGTCCAAGACCATAGACGGCATCTTCCCAGTCACTACCCCAGTTACCCAGCCATTGTTTGAAAGAGTACTTGAGGAGTACATTATGGACCTTATATCTTCCATTATCGACTACTCGCGCACTTTATCGACTGTAACTTATCTCTCTGTCGTACCACAGATATATGCAGAACTTCGGCGCTTCAGAAGCAAGCTGGATCCAAGTGAGAACTCGGGCCCTGAGTTTGCACAAAAAGCGCAGATTGCCATCGATGATGTTTTTGGGCTTCATCTCGACTTATATCTCGCCGAGGAGCTCCAGGCATACCGCGACTTTGGCGAAGGCGAGGTTGAAAAATGGAACAAAACGACTTCAGAAAATGACGAGGCCACAGAGACGTTCCTGTGGAGCAATGTATCCCGTGAACAGGACAAATCAGACTTTTTAACCTCGTTCAAAAAGGTGCTTATGATGCCGGTCATGCCATTCCAGAGTAGTAGTGCTGCCACGACTCCAAACCCTGCCGCATCTGCTTCAGCCTCTACTGTCTCGCTCCCGGTCGCAACTGATCAACAGACACCGAATTTGACCCCGCAATTGACTCCACAGCTAAATATGTCCTCGACCCCTAAAACTGTTCCGCCTACTACAGAATTTGACGCAATGGTGGCTGTCATGAACAACAAGCTGGAGTCCATTAATACGCTGTTTAGCCTTGAACTTGCGTTAACAATTATCAAAGCAGGGCGAGACTCCATAGATCGCATGGCCAAGTTTACTGTTATGTACGGCAAAAACGGCCAGGACGCTCGCGAGCAATGCGAACAAGTATTTGTTGAGCTGGTTCGCATTGTTGGAGAGCTTCACGTGCGAGAAGGGTTTAAGAAGGCTCTCTACACGCTGAATAAGTACAATCCGCGCAAGCTGCGCCGGTTGGTGACGGACGAAGCAAATGAGGAGCGTAGCGCTGTCGAGCCGTTGGCTATCTTTGCTGAGCTGGTTAACATTGGTGATCTCATTCAACAGATGATTCACGTTTTCTTCGAAGAGGAGCTTGTCCAACGAAAGTATATTAATGCAAGTGACTTCCTCTCTCCGGCAGTCAAGTCGAAAAAGCGATTCGAGCAGACCCTCGACGATTCTGTAGCTGAGGGCCTTAACCTGGGTATTGACGTTCTTGTGGACCAGATTGAGTTCATGTTGATGACTACACAACTCGGTTCAGATTTTAACCCCGACGCTGCCGGATTCACAACCGTCGATGACCTTGGCCCGACCGCAGCAGCCAAGAAGGCAGTAGCATTACTAAAATCGCATGTGACCCTTCTCGTTGGTTCCACCGAGAAGAGCATTATTGACGTTTTTCAGCAGGAAATTGGCGTACGATTTTTTGGCTCTCTGTGCAAGCATATCAAACGCCAGACAATTAGCACTGAAGGCGCCATCAAATTTATCTGTGATATTAACTACTATTACGACTTTATCCTCTCCCTTAAACAGAAGGAGATTGTGCCATATTTTGCTGCGCTCAAGGAAGTGGGACAGTTATTCCTCATTGATGGAAGTGATGGAAAGGCACTTGGAAAGACACTCAGTGATATGTCGCGGTTCCGAGGAGTACTCCAACCGGAAGAAGTATTTGAATTTGTTCGGTGTCGAGCCGATTGGCTGCAAGTACGCAAGGACGTTGAACGAGTGATGTACGGATTTGGTGTTGAATGCGTTGTAATGTAATGTATATTATTTAATAATTATAGAGCTCTAATCAATGACCCATGATGTGACGATATTCTATATTAAGACAAATATTTTAGTAGTCCCGTACGGGCATTGCTTTCCATAGTGCCTTAGACACATAGCAACTCAACAGTACTGTATAAATAAATGATAGTGATATCAGTGTGTGACGCGTGCAGGCCATCGCACGGCTATAGGTGGGGCATGTGCCCGGGAAATGCCGATCTGATAACCCCCTCAATATCCTGGCAGTTAACACACCACCCTCTGAATATAGATTTCTTCGAATCACAGCTAGAAAGTGTTCATAAAGTCCATGGATAGGTTTTCAAATCTGCCAACTGAGCTAGCGCTAGATATTCTTGAGCGCGTACGCAACGATGGCTTTGACGATTTGGTAAATTGCTCGCTAGTTTCCCACCACGTGCGGTACCTATGCCTCTGTTTTCTGTTCCCTCGTGTCGCTGTGACATGGGACTGCTTGGACAGATTTGTAGATGAAATTGCTACGTCCGAGAGTATTGCCCCAATTGTCACCTGTTTACATATTAAAGTGGCCTCCAATAAGGCTGAGTGGAGTAAGGATTCGGAACTTCATGAGGCAATCAAGTGGTTGCCACGACTAGACAGGCTAGAGTTTAAAGTCGCAGGCTCTTCATCCTGGATGAAGTATCTTACGGCATTTCCCCAGGTTACCTGCCTGGTGGCCAACTCCTCTGCAGAGTGCGATAAAGAGGTGCTTCCGTCCTTCGATATTGGCGATCTAGTACAATTTCCCAGTGTGACAAGACTTAAGCTGAGAGGCTTCTGTATTCGAAATGATGAGAAGCAATTGTCTAATGTGGTCGATCTCGAACTTGTGAATTGCAATTGGAGATATCCATTTGACCTCTCCGAGTTTGGAGCCCAACTGGAAAAGCTATCCATCCATTATACTAACGCGTTCCAGTCGTTTACATGTAAGTGTTATGCTTTAATTGCTTCGAGGGGGCGTTTTACTAACTAGTATAGATTCTGAGAGAATCAAATCGCTTGCTTTATTTCCACCGCGGAGCTTAAAGTATCTCAGTTTCGACTTCGATGTCCCGAGTCACCAGAAGCCATGGCACCCATTGGCAAGCGGCCATGGCTGCACACACTTGTCTACCCTGGTTATGAGAGGGTTTGAAATTCCGGGCAGAGAGTTCTATAAGAATGTGCCTGCCTCGCTGAGACGTGTCGAGATCTACGCAGTGTCCGGCAACCAAAGAAAGATACCTAGCATGATGGACGATACGATGTTATAATAATGAAAGAGGCATAAGGCCATGCCAGTCTACGATTAATGAAGTTACGAATACAGAATAAATAATTAGTGTATATGCTGCGGGTTGATGCTGCAACCCAAATTGGTGAGATCAAGATGTGTGAATCTAATTTGTTAGCTTCATAAACAAAATCATTAGAGACTTACCATCGTAGCCAATGAAATCCATTCGTTAATGCTCATCCATGGGTCATCTTTAGCCGGTTTTTGTTCATGTCCCCATACCGTAATGTGTTTGAATTCTTCAGCGGCCCTTAAAGTTTGAACGTCTACCAAGCTGTTCTCTTCATCTTCTTCATCTTCCTCGCTCTGGTCAAAATCTGGCCGATTTGGTACTTCTTTGAAAATAAGACCTTGACAGTGTTAGCCAGACATTCTTCAACGCGACTCTTACCTTTATAGCCCTCAGGAAGTTCATATGATTCGCTGTAAAGACGCCTTCCTCTGAAATAAACTTCTCCATTCTCAGGATCAAAATACTTGTCTACATTTGCCGAGCCATTGTGATGTACTTTACATGGCAAAACATGGCACTCTGTAGCCTTGGTGGACTCGGGTACCTCTATCTTTATTAGTCGCGGCATGTCGGAGAGAGCCTTTTTTGGTCGCGTCGGTCCCTTGAACGAAAATTTCCTCCACCACTCCAGCCCCAAGAGATGAGATTCACGCACGTTGTTTCCAAGTAAGTGACGCTTTAAGGACTAAAAGAATAAATACTAATGGGAATGCTAAGACGAGCGGATCCATTTATTGGAATTGGTATTGGCCTTGCGGCATTTTTTCTTGCCGAACGCCGTGAAAACCGACCACCCGGCCACACCTTGATAGAACTTATCAAGGCCCGTTGGTTCTCGAAATAATGCAAGGGTAACATCTGAAGTACTAACAAATTTTGTAAATATCCCGGTGGGAATGAGTACTGACTTATAAAATATATCCTTATTTTCTGGTACTTTATTGCCTCATAGTAGCACCATAACTGTTGCTAAATAGATCAAAAAGAGTCAGGGTAAAATACTGTTTTATTCGAATGGTATAGATTCTTGAATTCTTTTGGCTATGCTCTCATTTATATTCTGTATGTCTGATATTTTATCACTCGAGCTTAATGCTTCTTCTAATAGATACTCTTAGCTCATTTATAACCTCGGGTAAGTCCCGGTTTTGGCCACAATGACAATTCTAAAATAATTACAGTATTCATGTACTTGTGGTATTTGATCCTTGAGCCGATGGGTTTAGAACCATCTTGGAGAGGAACAAAAATAGGCAGTCAATGGGCTTATTGTGAAGTTGTATATGGGAGATATACAGTGCAGGGATATTTATCACGAAGAATCATGGGCTTTAGGCATTTTGTGGCATATAGGTTGATACAGGGTTGTCTGCCTTCGAGCCCTCTATTCAACAGTGTACCGTAGCATAACTACATAAAGCCTAAGGTCTGCTCCTGTATGAAATTGTTTACTGGTCTAAGTTCTCTATTATATCAGTAAGTTGAATTAGCCATCGTAACTTTCTATGCTTTGCAGAGAGATTGCATTGAACTCAGAATCTTGTGGATAGTTTTGACAGAAATACATCTCCGGCCACACCATACGACCTAGAGAAGTAGATCAGGCGCCCTTCCACCAGCAATCTGGCTGGTCATTCCATTAACTTGTCCTAAAAAGCACTAAGATTTTAATGAAGTGCCACACATATAAATTGCGTTGATTGTCCTTTGGGCATTTACTCTTGAGGTTTCCTAATTTTTACCTATTCAATGGTGATTACATTAGCCTATAGATCCTCGAATAAAGCCCCGGATATGGCTAACATAATACAATGGTAGAAGTTGACCAAAACGCAGTAACAACTAGATGGCGTGCTCGTTTTTACACATTAACAGTACAATTTGCCCCTGCCATCCCTTTGCCATAGCAACCGCCATGCTATACGTATCACCTGATCAATAATTTATGATATAATAATTCCAATTATATAAGGATATGTAAATGTGCGATTTTTCAATTAGGCTCTCTAGATTTCGAATTTCAACTTTTGTGTTATCGAATCCCGTTGCTCCGCTTCCCGACTACAATACCCTCTCGTGATGATGACAGCTGATGATTACTCTGATACAGCCACTTTGACCACCCTCACAAAGCAAAATTGGTAGAAGAATGGTTGACAGGGCTAAGCCCCCCAGTAATATTTAACAATAACATTAGCAATGTCAACAATAATGCTATTTTTGAACGCAAGTGGTTGGAACACTAATGGCCCTACCACAACTTTATTCATTTCCTTTCTGTATCTTGTATAGTATAGCATCATCTCGCATATCCTTATGGATAGATCAGATGTATGTGACTCAAATACACGTGTATGGACGCGGCGGTTATAAAATAGCAGTCCCGGGCTAGAGAAATTCAATTCTCATGAACTTTTGGAGCCAAAATAAGGCAATGACTAGCTACAACTTATAATACTGAATAGCAACTCTAACTTTTGAATTGACCCTTGCAGTCTATTGCTTATGGCAATGCATTTGAATAAATTACTCCTAGTCTCCCGGGTCCCTACCTACTATTCGTTTAATTGCACTCATTGGTCTTCAAGTTTTCGCGCTCATTCTTTGATTCTTCAGCCCTTTTTTCTTCGATTCTTTCGAGTTATTGCCCTGCCTTTTGATTTCCTTTCCCTTTGAATTAAAATTCTACCGCCGATATTTCAATATGAGTGACAATAACGCGACCAGTGAGGAGTCTGATGAGAGCCAAACTATCTCTATGCTAGACGCAACGTGGGAGGATCCCAGTACTACTAGTGTCACGACAAGCGACACACTTGATGAAGAAATGGTTTTCATTGAAACGTTTTACTTCACGCCAACTGCTCCAACAATATGCCCTAAAGAATCCTTCATCCGTGGTGAGCCCTACCGCCCACCGTGCTGGTCCCATACCGATAGCGGAAACGAGCCTGTCTGCATGACTTATCCTTTGCGATCTATAGATGACCCCAGTCCTGCTGAGGAAAATACGCGATACGTATTGAACATACTGGGCCTTGGTCCACTCGATGATGAACATGACCCCAATATAGAGGATCTTAAGACAATACTGGAAAACCGACCGAATGAAGGACTCAATTATCTTATCGAGACAGCTGGCGAGTTTTTGAACACTGGTGCATTTGCACGCGAAATAATGGAATTATGATTATAGACGACCTTAATTAAAGATATTAGAGGTCAAAACTTGATCTAAACCAAACACATAGTTGCACTTTTTGGGTATATAATGAATAGCGGTGATATCTCAATTTATAAATATCAGGAAGACTTTCCTTCAGGATAGCAGTAAAGAAGCACCCTCTCTGTCTAGTGGCAGTTTACCGAAAAAGCAAAGAACTCAAGGCTCCTCTGGCATTAACTATTGTCTTGCATTACCCGAGATTATCGATAATTCTTTTATATATAGTTAATACACGTCACAACAGTTATAGCATAGTCCAAGCGTTCGAAACTGCCATTTGCAGGGCAATAATGTTTTCTTATCGTAAATGGCAAGATAGCTCTCTCTGAAAACCGATTGTACTCTGTGCTGGCTAATTGCACAACTCTTAAGGTGCATTGATGACAAGATAAATAAATAACATACAATAAAGGAAATAGGACGTTTTCAAACCAGTTAGCCATAATAAACGAACTTGGCCTGCTTCTTCTTGCGCTCCTCTTCGCTCATGGGCTCCAATTGCTCTTCATGTGTAGGGTTCTTTCTCTTTTTTGAATTACCCATGTCCACTGGTGAGGGCACGTCCACTGTTTTCAGCTTCTTTTTACCGCCGCTAGGAGGCTTGTCAAATACCTGGTCTGCAGCCAGGACGCTTGGCTGGTTCCGCTTCAGCCATTCAAGCAAGCTAACCGGGTTGTTTGGCAGCGGCTCCGCCATTTCATCGTCGGAATACTCAAAACTATTCTCCAGTAGGCTATTATAGTACTCTCCCTGCTCAGTCAACTCAGCGCCTCTGCCATTCTCTTCGTCTTCTTCGTCTTCGTAGTCGTCAAGGTGGTAGCTGGTTTGCAGCTCTGGGGCCAAATGCGAGGTGTTTGTTTGCATTATCAAGTCTGTGATCATGTATTTCTCGCGCAGAAGGCGATTGAATAGCCTCTGTGCACGTATCAGCTCAGCATGGAGCCCATCAGACTGGGCCATTACCTTTGCAAAGTGCGCTTCCATCTTGCGATATTTTTTCCTATCAACGTTAGCTCTCCCATCGATGTAACAGAATAGCTACTCACTTAAAGCTCTTATACGGTACTTTGGCGCGGTCCCGCGCAGCTTCGGTCTCTACAGACACGTGTTGTTCTTTCTGCTCTTGAGATGGGTCGACGCCAGACACGTCCGACAGAGTCTGGGCAACCCCTGGCTGATGCTGTGAGTTGTTTAATGGTTCTAGTGGCTCAGGTTGTGATTCCACGGGAGGAGCAAAGCTCTGAGATGGCGGCTGAGGTGCTTCTCCATTGTGATCTCCGCTAGTGCTGCTCAGTGCGTGCTCCTGC
Organism: Blastobotrys mokoenaii; assembly: GCA_003705765.3. Lineage (NCBI taxonomy): Eukaryota > Fungi > Ascomycota > Dipodascomycetes > Dipodascales > Trichomonascaceae > Blastobotrys > Blastobotrys mokoenaii. The sequence continues at coordinate 408,784 of PPJM03000007.1, forward strand.
GGTTGAGGCGCCATTGCTGGAGGCGAACCCAGTCCGGTGGTCTCTGAGCTTTGCTTGTTTATCGGCCTAAACCCGTTCATCCTCGGTAATTGTTCAAGAATGGGTTCTGTTTTGAGGTGCCGGCGAAAAAAGTTTGGGGGTCTTGGAATCGAGCAATGGTTGTCGTCTTGATTTTCGCAACTTTTGGTGATATTTGTTAATTCATCACGGATAGTCTTACGAAGGGACCAGCGGGCTCTGAATACTTGCATTTTTTTCGTTTATTGCAGCTATCATCACTATTTCAGCTGAGATCGATATTGCCAAACTACCATAGAAGTCGCCTCTATTTAACGGAGCCAAGGGCTCATCCCGCCGCAGTTTGTGCGGCGATATGAGATAATTTTGCGTGAATTAGCGGCGGGCGCCGTGGGCCTCGGTTCAACCCCACAAGACGTCCCTTCTGACTATGGAGTTAGCCGTTTGACGAACAATGAAGAGCAGAAGGATAGAACCGCGAGTAGGGCAGATAGATGCCAGCATTCTGGATAGCGAGCTGCTGTCTATGTTGAAGAACCAGTTATGGGGGGCTTTCAAGACGTTTAAACCCGAGATCAAGGACCGCTACGAGCCCGAGCTGCTCCTGCTGCTCAAGCTGGCACTGTTCAAATTGACTGTGTGGGACCACTCGGCCACGTACGGAGCCAAGCTCCAGAACTTGAAGTTTGTAGACGCCCGATCGAGGATCCCCAACAAGTCAATTTCCACCGCTCAGAAGCTGGGGTACGGGGTTATCGTCGTCGGGGGGTCGTATCTGTGGACAAAGCTGGACGACTATTTAGCCAGAGCATCGTATTCGAGCGACCCGAGAGGCTCGGATATTATTGGAAAATTGAGAAAGCTCACTGATGCATTGACCACGGCCTGGTCCGTGTCTACTTTGGCCAATTTCGTACTGTTCCTCTATTCGGGCAGATACTCTACGCTAGTGCTTCGGCTACTGAGGATGCGACTAGCAACGACGTCGAGACAGGTTTCTCGCCAGGTGAACTTTGAGTTCCAGAACCGGCAGCTTGTATGGAATGCGCTTACCGAATTCCTGCTGTTTATCTTGCCGCTGGTTAACCTGGCCAAGATTAAAAAGAATTTTGCCAAGCTTATCTCGGGCTCTTCTAAGCCAACAGCCAACAGCTCTTCAGGCGGAGAACTTGCGTTCCTGCCGGAGAAAACATGCGCCATTTGCTACAAAGCTGACGCTTCCAACACCCAAGTGACTAATCCATATGTAACGGACTGCGGTCATGTGTACTGCTATATCTGTTTGAAGAGCGAACTTGCGCAGCAGGACGGAGAGTGGACTTGTCTTCGATGCGCTAGTTCTGTGCATTCAATCCACGAGTTTGAGGACATTGACAAGAGTGCCATCGCTACCGAGATCTCTGAAAAACCACCAACAACACCTGAAAAGTCGGATGAGGAGAAGGAGTTCACTGAATCTGAATCTGAGTCCGAGTCGGATGAAGATGAAGTTCGCCAATCTGGCTCTGGATTCATTGTGGAGGATGATGATTTTTAGCATGTATTATATTCATTATAGAGGTTACTGCTGGTTGACCTGTCTCTGGTAGAACTCAACCACCTGATCCGTATTAGTAGCATCTTCTGGAACTTTGTCCTCTCTTTCACGGATAAATCGAGGGAACCGTAGCGAAACGCCCCTCCCGAGTTCGTTAATACCAGCTCTATATACCGGAGAGAGCGACAAATCGGCAGTGAGCACCTCCCACACGTACTTGGGCTCGAACCACACGTCCGGCTGTTGGTTAGGAGCAGAATCGTGAGCTATATACGACTTTTTTTCGGGAATGACTGTTTCCTTTAGCTGGTTATAAAACAACTCAAGATTGGCGTCCGAGAAGCCAGTACCGATCTTGCAAATGCTCTCAAATTCTTCAGAGTCCTGGTTATAACATCCCAGAAGGAATACACCATACGTATTGGTTCGCTTACCTTTGCCGTAATAGGCACCCAAGACAACCAGATCAAGCGAGTCTCCAACACCAGAGAGGTAGTCTTTTTTAAGCTTGAGCCAGTTCCGGCTTCGCTTGCTCGGCTCATAACCACTCTCCTCGCCCTCTAGTACTTTAATCATAAGACCTTCACAACCATCCTTAATACTCTGGTCGAGGAAAGTCTGGATCTCTTCAATACTATCAGTATTCATGCTTTTGGCAAAGGTGAATTCGCCAGGGGCCTCGCTAAAATACTCTGCAAGGAGCGCCCGTCGCTCGGCAAGAGTCTTCTGAATCAACGGTTCGCCATTGAGATAGATAATATCAAATGCAAATAAACAAACCCGTACAACGATAGACCCTTCCTCCACATCCTTTCTTTTTCGTGTCGACAGTACCTGGAATGGCAGGATCTTTTGCTGCTTGCGGTCCCATGCAACAGCCTCACAATCGAGGATGAAACTAGTGACCCCTTTGGTTTGGGCCAACTTTGGGCCGATGGACACAATATCTGGATATCGCTGTGACATGTCCTCCGAGTTACGCGAGTACACTCTAAACTTGCCATCCTCGGTCATATGCACTTGTGCTCGCTCGCCATCGTACTTGTATTCGCACGTAAACTTCTCTCCGCTAAACCGATCCAGCACTTCTGTAATAGACTTTGTCGGTTTTGCCAGCATTGGTTTCAGCGGTACGCCGGGAGTAAGTTTACATGATTCGCGCAGCCGCTCTAGACCGTTCTCTAACAGAGCAACAATGATGAGTTCGTAGTTTGGCAACTGACAATGCACATCTCTAATCAACTCCTCGGCCTTGGACACTTCATCAGCAGTTGGCTTCTTCTTATCGGCTTTCTCCGCCTCCCATTGAACAAATGCCTGGGCAAGAGAGGTTAGTACGGACTTCTCAGCGACGCCAATTCGCAATTTGCCCTCCAAACTTCGAACTAAGAACTTGGCCTCGCTACCTTTAGTGGCCGTAAGCATTTTCTTAATGATGCCAATTTTGCGGTTCTGGCTCGCCTGGCCGGTCGCCTTGGCGATTTCAGTTAGGTTGGCAAACACAGAATTGATGTCCAGCGGCTTAGGCTGGAACATGGTGGGTTGGTTTGAACGCGATTTAATCGCAACCAGGCCCAAATCACCACTTTCTTTATAATCGGCCTTCACCTGTGTCAGAGTCCGGCCAGTGGCCTCTGCAAGTGCTTTCATGATGATTGATTCGCCAAGGCCGAGCTCAAGACCTTCGTAATCCGGTCCCAATCGATTTATGCACAGGTAGGTAACCTTGGACAGGTCATTGGGATTGCTGCGCAGGACTCCAAGGTAAAACTCTGTCAGGATAGCATTGATTTCGAGCCGTTTTGTCGTCTGCTCGATCTTCTCAAATGTGTCACAGAGCGCCTTGTATCGGATTGGCTCTCCTTTGACCAATAACTCCTCAGATCTACTTTTCGCATCCACTCCAACTTCTACTTTATCCTCTTTAGCTTCCTTCGAAGACTCATCGACGTCCATTTTCATAGCTTTGCTCGGCGGTTCTGATTTAACTTCATCTCCGCTCCGCTTCTTCTTCGGACCGGCAAAAAACATATTGATAGCATCCTGGGTCACGCCCATTTTTGATTCCTTAGCAAGCAGGTACGAGCTTGAAAATGCGGACACGCCTTTAGGTATAGGATATATTCTCCAAACGCGTAAAGCACTTGTGTTGAGAAGTTTATATATTCCCATGGCAAAAGCGCGTCGAGGGGTGGCGCGTCGCAATTTCGCATCTTTACATTTCCTGTTTAGGCAACCGCCAACTCAACGCGACCTACAACGCATCACGTGGACATGCTCAGGAGTAAGCGGCGTTGGCGAAACGGCTGTACTACTGGATAGAGTGGTAAAAGAACGTAATAATCGTAGTAATTGAAAGGAGCTGCAGGCATTGTACATTTATTGCTGTGTATTGTGGTCATGTGGTCGCTATTTACACTTGTATCATCATCAATTGGCTGCTAGTCATACGTATTCAACCAATAGCATAATCTGAGAATTAGTTAAGCGGAAATTGACAAAGCACCACAGTACGGATGCGTGTAATCTTTTTATAGGGATGTTCATAAATCGTTATCTATTTACTCGTAATCTAGTCATAAAAAAAGCATCATCGCGTGTCATGCCTTCGTCGTTTGAGGTCCTTGTTCTGATATGAAAGACGCTCAATCAGATCGTTAGTATCAAACAGTTCAAAAATAAACCGTCGTACGGGCAGCTTGTACCTGTACTGTTCGAGCATACGCATAGCTTCGTTAAAAACATCAATGGACTGAAAGTAGCTGCCGTGACGCGCTTCCAGCTTGACTAAATGTCTCGACGCGTCGTTGGCCAGAATCTGGTTGCTCAAATCAGACAGCTTACTTATAATCTCCTGCCTGACAGGGTCTTTCTTGTCCGAGAGCTTAGGGAACTCCAGCTCCTCGTCATCCGTTGCTGAATCAGCAGGCTTTTTGGATGCATCACCGTTTGGAAGAGTCTCCTTGCTGTCTAGAGTGCTTTTGGTGTGGAACATTGAAGACAGCTTAACAGGGAGGCATATGCCCCTTGGATCGCCCATGACTCTGAATGCATTATCCCACCCATATTCGTCAAGAATTTCGCCGCCTTCAGGTGTAGACGCGATCAAGCCCATAGCAAAGAACGCAGTGCCTTTGAGGCTGGATATGTCCGAGTTTTGTGCAATCTCTACAATATCGCCCACTACATCACAGTCCTCGAGGAACGGTGCTCCAAGGGGATTTGAGCCAATGTGCCCCACTGCCCACAGTGCACCTTTGACCTTGGTAATGATCTCCTTCTCTGATTTCTCGTCCTTGTGCTCGTGAATATAGTCGGCAAAGGTCTTGAAATGGCCCTTTGACTGCAATAGCTGGCACCCATCTTCTGTGAGAGTCAGCTCGCCGTAAAAATGTCGGGGAGTAGACTTGATGGCTGCAGTGGGAGGGTCCATTCCGGGCAACTGCGGCACCCAAGTCGTCTGAACGCTCTCAAGATATTCCTCAATTTGTGTAACATAGTTGTCGTTCTGTCCATGGAACCAATTATCCATCTCTTTATGCACATAGTCGAGCTCTTTGAGATATTGGAATCCGCTCGAAGTTGATAGAAAACGAAGCAGCAATGGTGTACCAATGTCTCCGAGATGGTCAAGCGATGGTTGAAGTTTAATGAAATGTTCAAGATTTTCGGGGCGATCGCAAAAACCTTCGAGGACTTCAACTGCAAGACGACATACCTCCATCTCTGGATCATACAATTGCGTTACCAGTAAGCCCACTGCCCATTTCTGAGTTGCGCTATCTGTCTTCATCAATGTTCGCAAGTGCCTAGTAGCGAAATGCCGAATTTCGGTGCCGGATGTCGTCAGTGCTTTCGATAGAATAATCCGCGGGTGGCCCTGCAACTGGTAATTCATCGACTCAATAAAGAGCTTTAGTAATTCGTCCCGACTGCCCACATCGCTAATGTGGTAAATCATGTTGAACATGCGCCATCGTTCGAGCATGAGCATGCCATTGGTATCGCCGCTAAGAGTTCCGAGCAGCGACAAATACCCATAACTGAGAGTATTCTGTAATCGATGGCTGGAGAAAAGGGGTTCCGGAGATGTGATACCGCTGGTTGGATCCAGCTGAGCAAGACACTCGGCAATTTGACGTAGCAGCTTGTTCTCAGTAAGATATTTCACTCCTTCGGGGTTGTAGAGAAGAGTCCGCATAAGCGCTTTACCAACCTCGACATACTTCTGGTTTGGTTTGGTCTTCTTCACCGACGCAAATCGGAACTTGAAGGGTCTGTAAAAGGACATGAGACGCTTCATGAATTTTGTAGTTTTAATTGCTTCGTCAAGCCTCCGGGGGTTGCGCAAAGGGCCCTGGATAAGCTCATTAAGAGCGTCCCAGTTCCACTTGGTAAATGTCTTGGTGCTGAGGACGTTAGTATCTAGGAGCAGCTGCTTAAAGCTTGCGTCGTCTATTTGAACACCCATTTTGAGTTTCACTTGGCTCGATCGTAGCTGTTTTTGACTCTCCCCCATATCATCGAGATTTCGCTGCACCTTGTGCAGGTTTCTGGATATTTTGTCTATTTGGAACACGGCCCCAGATGCCATAACGTTATCAGAAGTTTTGTGGCGGGTCGCCGAGTTGAACAGAGACGGCATAAGCGCGATACGCTCAATCTCGTCATGCGGAAAGAAACGCTCTGTAAGCCCCAGGATCTCGGACATTAGGAGGGTGGCTTTGCGGGTAATCTGACGGTCGTCGCTTGTCTCCATGAGCTCTACCAGCATGTCTAGTAGGCCACAATGGACTAGTATCTGTAAAATCAGAGCAGTAAAATGGTCGACAAAGCGACATTTTTGTTCATAGCTGCTAGCTGTTGAGCTATCAAGCTGTTCATCTGGTACGCGGCCATATGTGGTCAACCGTCGTCCAGCGAAAAACGATGAGGACCATGACGGAAGCTTTATGCGGAGGATTGTAAAGAGGAGGTCAAGTAGAACTTCCCTCAGGGCGGGAACTGGAACGCATAGACACTGAATGAGTACCTTGATCGCGCTGAAGTCGTCCACAGACAACGCTACGAGTCCTCCCCAAGTCCTCAGCATCGATGATAACACACGCGCACTGTTCTGAAGTCGTTCGGTATGGACGTGGCCACGGATCTGGAAATCGGTGAATGCAGAGAGTAAGAACTCGAGATCACGACCGTTTCGGAACAAGTGTCTGTTTGCTGGAGACTCCAGTACATACACGACCGCCTGGGTCATGGGCAGCGAGAGCTCATACGGCCCTTCTACAATACACTGGAAGAGTACCCGGATGGCGCCTCCTTTGGAAGCGTTCTCTGGGTGCTGAATAAATATTTCGGCGAGGGTTTCGCAAGCAATGTTTCGCAATTTGTCGTCGCTCTGCTCCGCCACCGCTACCAACGCTCGTATTACCCCAATAGTGATTTCATTCACGCCGGAGGGGATATCTAAGAAGGACCGAATCAGCTTCAAAGCTTGTATCCGCTCCAATTGCGCTTTCGAGTCCTTGGTAAGGGTGCGCATAACCAGCAAGTCAGTCTGTAGGCTACGGATATTGCGTAACGACTCCAAATCAGTAAACGCATACCGTGCAACTCTGTACCCTGCTGCAATGACCTCAGTCTGCTTATGGAGCAAAAGTGTTCGTATTCTATCGCCGACTTCAGACATGACAAGATCATACTTTAACAGTGGGTGCCTCTGCAGTAAGCTGACCAAATTGTTTGCACGTGCAATGAGGTAATCTGAAGGCTGGCTCATATTCTCAATTGATTGTAAGATGTCGCCCAATGACCAGGTTGGACTCTCCTGACCCGAATCTATGTCCTCGTCCGTGTTGTGTGCCTCTTCGATGGTCGCAACAGCACTTGTGGCAGCCTTGGCCTCGTCCATATTGTCGTCATTGAGTCCATACTCGTTCAATTGAGACTGCAGCAACTGGATCTTGGCATTGGCGGCGTCCAATTGACTCTCTACCTGCCGTTTATAAGCCTCTTTCCCCTCCTTGAGCTTGCGTTCGTCAAACACCTAGAGCTATTAGCGCTTGTCTTAGTTTATCAAGAATTAACGTACCTGAAGGAGGTTCTCTGCACCCTCTTTGATTTTATTTTCGACCTCAAGCTTAGACAAAATATCGTTTATCCGCCCTGCGTCGTTGCGACTCAGTCCCGTAGAGTCTGACCCCCGCCTGGGGAGCCGTATCTTTTCACTGAACGCATCCGCTGCCACCGGCGCGCCAAAGGAGGGAAGACGACCGCCGTTGTTCATATATTCCTTGGCCCCGGTGTGTGGTGTACTTTCGCGATATCTTGCTTAGGCTGTCAGCCTCCTGGAATAGGTGCTGTACGGCCGTTACAAAACATCCCAACCACGCGTGCGCACTATCATCAAAATACCCCCTATCTCCTTCCTATATGCAATGTCTACAGCTCAGGGGGACAGGTTAGCCCCTTGATTTGGTGTAACTGAGGGTGTATCGTATCCCGGATCTTTCAAAGTTCTAGGCTGCAATTGTTGGAGCTCTCTGTGCCATAACTAGGGTCTAGGAACTAAAATCCCCGTCAATAGGGCAGGGTTGGGGATTATTTATACTTTGTTGCATTACAAAGTACGGCCATGAGAGCACTAACTAATTGAGTTTTGTTGAATACCATACGAATTGTGTAGATATTGCACTGCAGGGTCCGTAACTGCGCCGCATATAATGCGGCGGTATAACTTAACTAGTCAAGTTAAGAAACGGATCAAAGCTAATGTATGGGAAAAATAAAAACTGAAGTAAAATCGCAAATCTATAGGGCTAGCTGTATCGCAAAGGTGATAGAAGATGCTAAGACCGGCTAGAGGGCCAGTTCTTCGCTGGCTCGCGGCGAGCAGACGCCCCATATGCCGGGCGAAGCTCGTGCGCAGTATACGCTGCTACTCGTCGCCGGATCACTCGCTACAGACCATTACCGCCGCACTACGCCCGGTTACCAAAGGCTTTGACACCCTGGACAGCCTGGAAAAGACATTTGCCGGGATAGAAAAGGAATTGCCTCGAAAGTTAAGTGAATTCGACGTTGATCAATTTTTACGGCTGTATCCAGCTTCTGTCTCGCCGCAGGAGAGATGCATAGTGGACGAGTTGCTGTCCGAGGGATTTGTCAATGAAGCTATTTCACTCTATTTATTGCAGTGTCATTATGCAAGTAGACTGCCTCAAGTCCGCGTGTGGATAGTGGACACTCTGTCAAAGTTATTTATTACCCGAAGAGAGGAGTTTTGGTTTTTTCTCAAGCGGCATGTTGAGCTAGGGTGGACAAATGAAGAGCTGAGGTTTTACAATCAGCTATTTGCAGCATATGGACGCATTGGCTCCGGTAGATCGTCATTGGTAGTGTACTTGGATGGCCTAAAGGAGGGGCCTAACGCGGAAAAAATAGCAGTAGAGCTTTTGGCAAAGATGGCCCTTCGCGAAGGGAAGCCTATTCTTGCTGCCTCAATTGTGCTGAGGTGTAAGGAGTTCTGCTCTGCTGAGACCCTCGACCTATGTGTTCGAGTTCTAGCACGTCCGAGCACCAAGTATGGGCTTTACCATGCACGAACGCTCCAGAAGCTCACCTATGCATTCCCTTCAGGAGCGTTCTTGACAACCGAGGCAACAAAGGCCCGAATAATTGAGCTTGGACTTTCGCTCGGGGAACACGACTTCCCATCCCTGCCCAAAGAGTGCTACCATATCGCCAAATACCAGGGATCAGCCCCTGTCCCCGCGTCAGCTGTTATGGCGCTTTTACGGCGATGTCTAAGTGTGGAGCACTACCAATTTGCCAACTACCTCTGGGGCACGATTAAAGGATCTTATCTTGGAAACATTGCGCGGCTGGGCCTCGTCGACATTGCATACCTCGTGAGAGCCTTTTCCAAATCGGAGAAATACCGTCTCAATACTGCCAAAGAGATTGTGGCTGCCATTCCAAAACAACTGTACGGAAAAGAGGGGCTTTTGGAGTCACTTTTGATATACTCTGCACGATCGGGTGACTCTGGGCTACTAGAGAAATTAGTGGCATCGGTACCGAACCCAGCTCCTCGGCCCGTACTCTCCAGCATGATCAACGCCTATTCATCTCACGGAGACTCTGAGGGCCTTCAGCGGGTAGTAAGCGAGATTACGGGGAAGGGCCTGGCCATGCATGACGCTGAAACGGCCAAGATTGTCAATCTACTAGCCAAGGACGATTTCAATCGGGCATGCTCACTTGTGGAGCACCTGCGGGCCCAGAAACAAAAGCCTTATAAGGCCATGGCGTCTCTTACTAATCGTGCCATTGAGCAGTCCCATTTCGACACTGCTCAACACTACATTTCCCTATTGTTGGAGGAGAGCGACGTTCCTCGGGACGTGGTCAATCTTGCCATGAACCTGCAACTCAAACTTCTCGTCGTCCAAGGCAAGACCTCTGCGGCGAGAAAAAAGTGGCAGGTGTGGCTTGCGACAGACTCTCTTCCGAGCACACGCTACAAACTCACTGCATTGCGAACTATTCTCGACGAGTACGTTCGCAGAGGCGACCCGCGGTCTGCTTCATGGGTTGTCAAGGAGCTCAAGGAACTTGGTCTGACAGCCAACGACATCAAGGCCCAGGTCACGAAACGTAAACGACTCACCCCTGCCCAGCGGCAATCTTGGGAATCAATTTTCCAATCATGACTTGTTCTTCTGGGAAAGCATGTTCAGCCATTCACGACTTGTAAATCTGAATCGCATATCAACCATTCATGACTTGTACATAATATTATCTAATGCATGTTGTATATACACTGAGATGTTCTTTTCGCATTTGACGCTGGTTGCTGAAATGGATGCCTTTCTAATTTGTGATGATTAATCGCATTTGGTAGGTAGTATTTACAAGAATCAATATATATACAAGTCATGAGATTATTTCTTACCGGCAAGAGAATCGTTGAGGCTTTGCTCAAACTCAGCAACGTTCTCCTCCACAGGCATCTTTGCCAATTCCCGTTCACGCTCAGCTCCACCGAGCTTCTCCTTCATCATGAGCCCAAACTCCCGTATGCTACCAACGTCAGAAATCCAGCTGACAGAGGCAATGCCAAAGGCAAAGCAGGACACTGAGAGCATAGTGGCGTTAGAAACAGCCTGCACAGCATCCTTCATCATGTTAAAGCTTGGGGGCCGCTGGTTCGGGTCGAACATGAGCGGACTGTCTATCTACGCATTAGCCAAACCCCTAGACTAAACCACTGAGTGCTTACACCGTCGCGCCACAACAGACCGTCGAACGACAAGCGAGGCAGCCAGTGCGGCCAGCCCCGTGCCATAAAACCCGATCATCTGCTTGAGGTGCCGTTTTTCCAGGTCCGCCATTCTTTTTGGTGGGTCAGTTTGTCGGAGTGAAATTTCAAATGTTTAAGTCCGGGATGCCGTAATCAAAAATATCACCTCACCATGCATCCCCAGTTGAACGAAGAGAAACGAAGGCGTAAGTCGTTGCGAGAAGCGGGGAGTTTATGTTTGGCTAACTGAGGGCAGGATGTGGAGCTCTGATCGCGGCGCTTGAGGAGTGCCACCAGGAGAACTATATGAAGCGCATGTTTGGCATTTGCAACAATGTCAAAGAGGAGCTCAACGAGTGTCTGAGCACTCAGCGACTCAAGCTGTCACGAGAGCACACGATCAAGTCTCGAGAGAAGCGGAAGGCTATTGAGGCACGGTGGAAGCAGATGGAGGAGGAAGAGTACGGGCCTGGTGGGAAGCTCAAGCAGGTTGCCGGGCGATAATTTATACATTATATATACACTTGTAAATATTTTAACGACTACTACGACTTGGTTTGGCTATTGGTTTTTGTCTAGACTGCGATTCCTGCTCCAGTATTTGGAATGGGGGTTCGCCGGGGGCTCTGAGCTTTCCTTCAAAATCAATTTGCCGTTCATGAACTCGTTGGACTTGAAAATTGGTTTTCGGTAGGCTTTCAATCTGATTAACTGGCCATGTCCTCACCTTGATATTGTATCGCATCTAGCGCGCTAATTGTCCGAGCTTGGTGGTGCCTATTGAAGCGCTATACAAGGTCCAAAAAATAACATTGTTCTCCAAGACGAAGAATGCTGAAGCTAGCTTATTTCGGCTACTGGATATGGCACTGCTCTACTTGTGCAATCGCTCTCACTGTATATTCATCTGGAAAATCTAATCGTGTCAGCACCTTTGGAATACAATATATATTAAAATCTAGTCCTGGCGGGTCTTCAACAGTCGCTTGATGACCTTATCCTTAGTAATGACATAGACGACGGCACCCCAGCCAGACAGACAGTCTCTATCCTGGGCATTCATAAACGCCTGGGAAATCGTCTCAAACAGCTCCTCCGGCTCGAGATCGGGCTCCCACAGCGACTCACACATGCCAAACAGCTGCTCCGACGATGTACCTGCAACCGCAAAATCTTTTGAGCCGTCCATGGCGCCAATCAAGTCAAACGCGCACAAATACGGCTCCTCCGTCTTGGAGTTGAGTCCCGCGACAATGGGCCCCACAAAGTACGGCCCAAACCGCTTCTCGTACAGCGAGGTCGACACAAGATTCGCAAACGTCTCCGGCTCCATGTCCCGCTCCTCCCGCATCTTGTACATGTTCGCTTTGAACCGCATCATCTCCGACACTGTCAGCACGTCGGTGGCCAGGCCGGTCAGGCCCAGGAACACATTGTCGCCATATCTGAAGATCTTCTCAAAGTTGCTCGAAACACCGAGCGACTGCATGCCTAACCTCAGATCGCATGCAATGGCCACGCACTTCTTGCCGGTCATGGCGACCGCAGAACCGCCTGTAAATCGTTAGCATTGGGTAACCAGTGGCAACGGGGTGTGTTTGGAGGCTATTTGTCGCCGGCGTAGGCATTTCTACGCGACAGGACGGGGGCAACGCCACCTCAATGGCCCTCGTGCGTGTCTACTCACCATTGATCTCTTGTGGATTAGACATTACGTCTGATATTTATGGTAAAACGTCGGGTTTGATAGATTGGTGGGTGGTATTGTGTCGCGGTGTCGCTCCCAGTGGCGGTCGCTGGTTTGCGCGCCTCTCCCATATACCGCACTATTAGAGCCTCTCTGGAGCGTAACAGGGAACGACACAATTCTATTGAACTGTATTGTTAGTGCTCTAGTTTGGTTGTCCGCCAATGGGGCTTTTAAACAATATGTACTACTGTACTTTATTTCTACCTCTCTCCACCCGTCCCTTTGGCATCATTATCTATTATTCTTGGTAATCTATCAATTATTATGAGCATGTCATTTGAGGCATTATTCCTGTGTAATACCGGCAATTTGCTGTGAACAACTTCATTATTAGATTGGGTTAAAGACTAGGTGGCCGAGGCGTATAATGGCAAATTATAAAGTTACTGTTAATGCATTTTCCTCGGTGAACATTGTATCGGAAGTCTATATATATAAAACTGTTGTTATCGTAGCGGTCAATTGATCCAACTTTAGAGAGGGCTAATTATAGCTGTCACGATGGGAAGCTAACTACTTTTTTTCATATCATACCAAGTGGATAGAACTGTGAATATTGCTACGGTAATGATCTTCTTATACAGTCACAAGCACAATGGTTGAAAAAACGAATTGTCCTACCATCCTATTTTTTATAACATAGTCATTGTAGGAATTGATCCAATTCTGGGTAATTTATTATGCTAAAGAATTCCGGACAGTCGTCATATTCCACAGCAGCAGAATTTGCTTATCAACTAATTATATCGACCGGGATATAAATTCTGCTACGGCAACTATAAACTACCCAGCATATTTATTTAGTAACAACATTTTAATTGAAGTTATATGTCCTATTCTAACATAAATTATTTGTGAAACTATTAGGACGCTAAAAATGGTTTGGACGAACAAAAGAATTCTGAAAGTATACCGCTAACGTGTTAGGATAATTAGTTTATGATCTCTGTAACAATAGTAACCCGGTACTTTGTAATCAAGTTCGGTTGTAATGGTGAGAATTGCAAGAATCGTTTTATTGCGTTTAATTAATATTTTGAAACGAAGAGAATATAGATAGGTAATAAAAATACAAAATCTATTTGTTTGAAAAAAAAAAACGAAAAGCAATAAGATATTCAAAATAATGTATATATACGCAGTTAAAGAGCGACAACAAGGCCGGCGGCAAAGACACCAAGGGCAGCAATGGCCTTGTGCATACCAGAGGCTCGCACGGCGTCGTTGCTCTTATGGCCAGAGGTAGAAGAGCCAGAGGAGCCGGTGGAACCAGCAGAGCCAGAGGAGGCGCCATTGGCCTCAGCAGCACCAGTGTAAGTACCAGTGACGGAAGCCGAGATAGAGCCAGTGCCAGCAGTGCCGGCCTGAGCGAGCACAGACTTGCAAGAACCCTCGGTCTTTGGACTGCTGTTGACCGAGGCAGAGCCCGAAAAGTCGCAGGCAGAGTCCTTCTTGCCGTTCTTTTCGTAGTAAGCGTTGAGCAGGAAGTTGAGCTGGGCCTTGGCGTCGCAGAACGAGTAAGCGCCGTAAGTGCCCTTCTCGCCATTGCCGGAGATACCAGAGCAGTCAATCTCGCCACAGAGGTAGCCGAACAAGTCACCGTAGTCCTTCTCCTTGACGCTGCTGGCAACAACACAGGCGGCAGCCTCGTTGATGCAGTCGCAAACACCCTGGTTAGGAGTCGGGGGCAACTTGGTGGCAGCCTTCCAGTCAGAGTTGGTGGCTGGGCAGGTGAGAGTGGAGCCAGAGTCAGTAGCCTCGCTCTTCTTGGCCACGGATGGCGAGATGGAGGCAATCTCCTTGGAAAGGTAGCCGTAGTCAGCAAGGGTCGAGACCTTGCCATTGTCAACAGTCACCAAACCATAGTTGTTCTGCTCCTCAAAGTACATGTACACAATTCCACCGGACCACACACCGGTCATCTGGTCCGAATAGAGGGCAGCAACCTCGGTGAACTTTCGTGGCTGGACGTTGTTGCATCCATACTCGGAGAAGAAGACCGGCACTGGGATATCGGAAAACTCCTTGGTTCGGTCAGCGTAACCAGACTTCTGGAAGGTCGAGTCGCCGCACCACTCGTACATGTTAATACCGTAAAAGTCGGCCCGCTCGGCCTCGGAGCCGCAGTTGAAGTACTTGGCCATTGGCTCTCGGGTGTCAGAGTCGTCGTTGGTGGAGTATCCGACCGGGATGGATCGGTAGCCCTTGTCCTTGATGTACGACTTCATGTCCCGGATAGCAGCCTTGACGAAAGCAGAGGCATCGGTGTTGGTGTTGTTGTTGGTCACCTCATTACCGGCGAAGAATCCGAGAACGTTGGAGTAGCCGTGGAGAGTGTCAATTACAGAAGCGTATCGGTTGTAGAGCTCCACGTCCCACTTGGGGTCGGTACGGTCAATGGACAGACCTGGCTCAGACAGGTCGGCGAGGATGTAGATGCCGGCATCAGCAAACGTCTTGATACACTGGCTGTGGTCGAGGGTGGTGTTGATGGCGTAGACTCGGATCACGTTGGTGCCGAGATCGGTCAGGTACTTGACGTCTCGCTGGCACGCGGACGCGTCGGCGAGCGGGTCGTTGAACGTCTGGCCGGCGGTCTCGTTGGCAACGTCGCTCTGGTAGGCGACACCCTTGATGTAGAACTGGGAGCCGTTGTTGGAGTAGAAGAACTTGTTGCCTACAATCTCAATGGCAGGCGGGGAGGAGGACGACGAGTCCGCGGCCACAGCTGGGGCGGCAAGGCCAAGCAGGCCAAACGTCAAAAGAGACGACAACTTCATCGTTGAGGCTTAAACAAACACAGGGGTCGACGTCAATGCCAAGAAAGTGATGTTCAATGTGTGGAAAAATGCAGCCCAAACCGTTATTTTCCTACTGCGAGTTTCAACGAGTGTAGGGAATGAAAAACGAATGTGTTTCTTTCTCCCTGGAGGAACGTAACAAAGTTGGCGGTTCTGCCTGAGCAAGGGTAGATGAAAGAGAAGAAAGAGAAGAAAGAGAAAAAAAGGAGAGTTTGGATTCTCTTTCAATGGGATCGAAAAAAGGGGGTTCACCTGGTGTTGAGGCGCAGTCTTGACGGGTTATTTTTGTCCCCCGCTTACCCCTACCTCCGAAGCAGCCGAAATTTCACCCAACCACCCGCTCTATTTCCTCCCACCGATAAAATTCTCAGGGGCTGCTTGCGTGCGCTCCAATGCCGCATACCACGCGAGATATTACATGTCCACGTACTATGCACCGACACCCTGGACCTCTGTGGCAGTGTTCATCATCATCATCATCATCGCTGGTAATACTGGGGATATATATGAGAGACTCTCTACTCGAATGTTGGGGATGATGGCTCGCTTAACTAAAGTTAGAGTTTCATGGGGGTGTCACCTTTATTTAGTACATTTGAGTTATTTAACCCAGTTGAGCACTTTTTTCTTTGAGCTCTTTGGCATATGTCGTGGTCGATAGCAACATAGCAATATATGAATTGCTAGTGGGGCGTACGTGGTCGATTACCAATCACCTATTATACCACGTAGCTACAATGGACATATTTCTAATGACTGATATACAGTAGTTGCCATGTGTAGTTTGCGTGCTTGTAATAAGTTTGTTTCGTTTCCGGCGGGGCGTGCGTTACTCGCCTGCGCGGGCGGCAGAGAATGCTGCAGAGATTATAGAGATCTGGCGGGCAGGTAGGTTAATAACGGCCATTTTAGATACGTTACCACACTTATGGCCACCGCAACCACAGAGTACAGCAATATTCCTGTCATGAGGATGTGTGGTGGGCCGTTGGCGTACCGGTAACAGCCAGCCATTTTTTATTTCCCTTCCCAGCACCTTGGTATGTTCTTTTATGCGAATACGAATGGTTACACCCGTTCAAGGGGAAGACACTTGTCAGATTAGACCTAGATATACGCCCGTGGCAGGACAAACGAACGAGACACCGGTTTCATCACCGGCAAGACACCACATGTCGCATCCAGGAACGATGCGAAAGCACTGGGCTATTAATAGGGAAGCTCAGTATATTTGAGCACGATCTCACACATCTTGCTAAACTACCGATCTCTCTCACGTACCAACCACACGCACATACTGTCCAACTCGCAATTCTACACGTATTGCAGAGATAGAACGTGCAATGCTTCAGATGCTATGAAAAAAGGAGTGCTCTAGCAACGCACACACTCCGAAGAATGGGTAATAACGGCGCACGTGCGGCGGCCCGGCAATGAAGATAACGTTCGTTCCGGAGGAATGAACTCTCCCGTCAAATCACAGCTAGTAATGTACGCTCTCAATCTTGCAGAGATATTAATGGGTTCGAGCAATATTAGCTGAGACGCATCATACCCTAAGGTGCTTCCGCGCCACTACAGTAGAAAGAGTACAAGGTATCGGCATTCCTTTATTTTTCAGACAAAATATGTAATACATGTTACTTTTTTTTTATTTTTTTCTATTTTTTTCTTTTTTTTCTTCCACTGTTCCACCCCCTGGGCTTTTCTTGTCTAACCTGGCTCCGATAACGAGATACGACCTATATTGAAAAAAACGCCAGCTCAACCAAACGAACCCCCCTCCCGAAGACTAATTCAAAATAGCCAAAGTAGACTAACAGTAACGCCGTATTCCCCGTCCTGTAGATACCGTTGCACTACCTTGGAACAAAAAAACCTTTCATTGTGGTATTAAAGTCGGCCCGTTGTTGGAAACAACAATAGCAGCGGCGTTTCTTTTTTGACCCAAAGGGAGGCTGGGCCGTGCCCACGATTACACATAAAGTATTTTTACGCAGCCCTTTTTCCCCTTCCTTGCACGACCCTGTGAAACCTATTTTTTCTTCCCTTAACTGCCACTTTTTGTCGACCTTGAACCGTTCCCTTCCCTTCGTTTTTAACATCCTTTGCATTTGAAAGTCTCTTTTTCTTCACGTAAGGGCATTTCATTTTCTGGGGCATTTTGTTTCCTTGGATTGAGGAGGTAATATTTCGGAGCAGACTGTAAGCGAACCGCCGCCGCCGAAGATTATATATTGTTTCGAGCACTAACCGAGTGGGACCTTCCAGCGGCCGACTTTCTAGAAAATCGTACAAAGCGCGCAGAGACATTCGTTTAGGCGCCTCTTGGCCGTTTAGTCTTTTTTTTTTCAACCATTGTACACTCGTTTCGTGATTTGCGTAGCAGCGTCCTATTGCCAATCGTTGAACTAATAACCCACCATGTATGCAAATTTCCCCCGAACGTGAAATATAGCAAAAGCTAACAGGATTAGGTCTGGTTACAATAATGGTGGTAACCGGTACGAGGAGGTGCCCCATGGGACACCTCCCGTGGAGTACCACGACTCGTACTACCAGGACGAGGAGTACCAGCACTCGCAACAGCCGCACGGAGCCCAGCCGGCCCACGGCCAGTACGAAGAAGAGTACTACCAGCAGCACCCGCAGTACAACCAGGGCGACCAGTACTACTACGAGGACGAGCAGTCTGGGTACTACCAGCAGCAGCAGCCAGCGCACGGGTACGACGATGGATACCCGGAGGACGCGTACGCGGCAGGCCCAGTCAACCCGTACGCGGCCACCTCGGCCAATGGGTACCAGCAGGTGGCTGGCGGCAAGGGCAAGCGTGTCGACTCTGACGAGAACAGCGAGACCTTCTCCGACTTTACAATGCGCTCCGACATGGCGCGGGCCGCCGAGATGGACTACTACAACCGCAATGGCGACCCTCGCATGAACTACATGCCGCAGTCGGCGGCAGACTCGTACCAGGAGGACGGCTACGGCAACCAGCAGTACCGAGCGCCGTCGTCGCAGGTCTCGTACGCGGGCAACCGGTCCTCGGGCGCCTCGACCCCGATCTATGGCTTGGACTATGGTATCCCCGGCCGGTCCCGAGAACCGTACCCAGCGTGGACCCCAGAGTCGCAGATCCCAATCACTAAGGAGGAGATTGAGGATATCTTCATCGACCTGACCAACAAGTTTGGTTTCCAGCGAGACTCGATGCGAAACATGTTCGACCACCTCATGGTCATGCTCGACTCGCGAGCCTCGCGAATGACGCCCAACCACGCGCTGCTGTCGCTGCACGCTGACTACATTGGCGGCGACTCGGCCAATTACAAGAAGTGGTACTTTGCCGCCCAGCTCGATCTCGACGACGAGATTGGGTTCCGCAACATGAAACTCGGCAAGACGTCGCGGCGGATCCGTAAGGCGCGAAAGAAGTCCAAGTCGATCCGGGACCCCAACGCCGACCCGCAGAAGACGCTCGAGGAGCTCGAGGGCGACAACTCGCTCGAGGCCGCCGACTACCGATGGAAGACGCGGATGAACCAAATGTCGCAGCACGAGCGGGTGCGCCAGATTGCCCTCTACCTGCTGTGTTGGGGTGAGGCCAACCAGGTTCGATTCACCCCCGAGTGCTTGTGTTTCATCTTCAAGTGCGCCGACGACTACTACAACTCGCCAGAGTGCCAGAACCGCACCGAGCCCGTCGAGGAGGGTGATTACCTGCGTCGGGTTATCACCCCCATCTACCAGTTCCTGCGGAGCCAGGGCTACGAGATCATCGACGGCAAGTATGTCAAGCGAGAGCGGGACCACAACAAGGTTATTGGTTACGATGACGTTAACCAGCTCTTCTGGTACCCAGAAGGTATCGAGAGAATCGTGTTTGAGGACAACACCCAGCTCGTCGACATTCCCTCGGCTCAGCGGTACTGGAAGCTCGGTGAGGTGGCCTGGAACAAGGTCTTTTTCAAGACTTACAAGGAGACTCGTTCGTGGTTCCACATGGCGACCAACTTCAACCGAATCTGGGTTATCCACATCACCATGTACTGGTACTATGTTGCCTACAACTCGCCAACTCTGTACACTAAGAACTACTCTCAGCTGCTCAACAACCCGCCGCCCCCTCAGGCCCCGTGGGCTGCTTGTGCTATTGGCGGTGTAGTTGCCTCGCTTATCCAGATCATTGCTACTCTTGCCGAATGGGCGTTTGTCCCACGAAAGTGGGCCGGTGCCCAGCATTTGACTCGACGACTCATGTTCCTCATCCTAATTCTTGTCGTCAATTTGATCGCCCCAGTCTATGTGTTTGGTTATTTGGGTCTCGAAGTCAAGTCCAAGTCCGGTCTCATCGTCGGTATTGTGGGCTTCTTCCTCTCCATCGCAACCTTCCTGTTCTTTGCTGTTATGCCGCTCGGTGGCCTCTTTGGCTCGTACCTCAACAAGAAGACGCGTCGATATGTGGCCTCTCAGACCTTCACTGCCTCGTTTGCCCGTCTCAAGGGCAATGACATGTGGATGTCTTATGGTCTCTGGGTCTGTGTCTTTACTGCAAAGTTCGCCGAGTCGTATTTCTTGCTGACTCTGTCCATGCGTGACCCTATCCGAGACCTATCCAAGATGCGAATGACGCGATGTGTTGGTGAAAAGTACTTCGGTAACCAGCTCTGTATCCAGCATGCACGAATCGTTTTGGGTCTTATCTACTTGACCGATTTGGTGCTTTTCTTCTTGGATACCTATCTGTGGTATATTATCTGCAACACCATCTTCTCTGTGGCCCGATCCTTCTACCTGGGTATCTCCATTTTGACCCCATGGCGAAACATCTTCTCTCGGCTGCCTAAGCGAATCTACTCCAAGGTTCTCGCTACCACCGATATGGAGATCAAGTACAAGCCAAAGGTCCTCATCTCCCAGATTTGGAACGCTATCGTCATCTCTATGTACCGAGAGCACTTGCTGGCCATTGACCATGTTCAGAAGCTTTTGTACCACCAGGTTCCTTCCGAAGTGGAGGGCAAGCGAACCCTGCGTGCCCCAACCTTCTTCGTTAGCCAGGACGACAACTCGATCGATTCTGAGTTCTTCCCCAAGAACTCTGAAGCCGAGCGACGAATCTCTTTCTTCGCTCAGTCCCTGTCTACCCCTATCCCAGAGCCTCTGCCAGTCGACAATATGCCTACCTTTACTGTTTTGGTCCCTCACTACTCTGAGAAGATTTTGTATTCTTTGCGAGAGATTATCCGAGAAGATGATCAGTACACTCGAGTCACCCTGTTGGAGTACCTCAAGCAGCTTCACCCTGTCGAGTGGGACTGCTTCGTCAAGGATACCAAGATTTTGGCCGAGGAAACTGGCGGCAATGGCTCTGCTGAGAGCTTCGAGGAGAAGGGCGAGGAGAAGGACCAGATGAAGAGCAAGATTGATGATCTGCCATTCTACTGCATTGGTTTCAAGTCTGCCGCCCCAGAGTACACTCTGCGAACTCGAATTTGGGCTTCTTTGCGATCTCAGACCTTGTACCGAACTGTTTCTGGATTTATGAACTATTCCCGTGCTATTAAGCTGCTCTACCGAGTTGAGAACCCAGAGGTTGTTCAAATGTTTGGCGGTAACACTGACAAGCTTGAGCGAGAGTTGGAGAGAATGGCTCGACGAAAGTTCAAGTTCATTGTGTCTATGCAGCGATTGACCAAGTTCCGACCTGATGAGCTCGAGAACACTGAGTTCTTGCTCCGTGCCTACCCAGATTTGCAGATTGCCTACTTGGATGAGGAGCCACCAACTGAGGAGGGTGGTGAGCCACGACTGTTCTCTGCGCTTATTGACGGTCACTGTGAGATCATGGAGAATGGTCTTCGACGACCAAAGTTCCGAATTGAGCTGTCTGGTAACCCTATTCTTGGTGATGGTAAGTCTGATAACCAGAACCACGCCCTTATTTTCTACCGAGGTGAGTACATTCAGTTGGTCGATGCCAACCAGGACAACTATCTGGAAGAGTGTCTCAAGATTCGATCTGTTTTGGCCGAGTTTGAAGAGCTCAACTCTGAGTACGCCAACCCATACACCCCTGGCCTGCCACCAACCGACTATTCTCCAGTCGCCATTCTTGGTGCCCGAGAGTACATTTTCTCTGAGAACATTGGTATCCTTGGTGACGTTGCTGCCGGTAAGGAACAGACATTCGGTACTCTGTTTGCTCGAACTTTGGCTCAGATTGGTGGTAAGCTCCATTATGGTCATCCAGATTTCCTGAATGCTACTTTCATGACTACTCGAGGTGGTGTGTCCAAGGCTCAGAAGGGTTTGCACTTGAACGAGGATATTTATGCTGGTATGAACGCCATGTTGCGAGGTGGTCGAATCAAGCACTGCGAGTACTACCAGTGTGGTAAGGGTCGAGATTTGGGTTTCGGCTCTATTCTCAACTTCACTACCAAGATTGGTTCTGGTATGGGTGAACAGATTCTGTCTCGAGAATACTACTACCTTGGTACCCAGTTGCCATTGGACCGATTCCTTTCCTTCTTCTATGCTCATCCTGGTTTCCACGTTAACAACTTGTTTATTATCGTGTCTGTTCAGCTGTTCATGATTCTCATGATGGCAATTGGTTCTCTTACTCATGAGTCGATTATCTGTCTCTACGACAAGGATAAGCCCATTACTGATCCGCATATTCCAAAGGGTTGCTACAACCTTCAGCCAGTTCTTGGATGGTTGCAGCGATGTATCTTGTCCATTTTCATTGTGTTCTTCATTGCGTTTGTGCCTTTGGTTGTCCAGGAGTTGATCGAGAAGGGTGTGTGGAGAGCTGCTGTTCGATTCACTAGACACTTTGCCTCTCTCTCGCCATTCTTCGAGGTGTTCGTCTGCCAGATTTATGCTCACTCTTTGCTCACCGATTTGGCATTTGGTGGTGCCCGATATATTGCCACTGGTCGAGGTGTTGCAACGGCGCGAATTCCATTCAGCGTGTTGTATTCTCGATTTGCCGGTGACTCGATTTATCTTGGTTCGCGATCCATTCTGATGCTTATCTTTGGTACCATCGCCATGTGGCAGGCTGCGTTGCTGTGGTTCTGGATCACCCTTATGGCTATGATTATTTCGCCATTCCTGTATAACCCACATCAGTTTGCCTGGACTGAGTTCTTCATTGACTATCGAGACTTCATCCGATGGATGTCGCGAGGTAACAACCGATGGCACCGAAATTCTTGGATTGGTTATGTTCGAATGACTCGAACGCGAATTACTGGTCTCAAGCGAAAGGTGCTTGGCGGTGAGAGCAAGGAAGCTGAGCGAGCTGCGGGTGATGTTCCACGAGCCCGAATTGGCAACCTTATCTTCACCGAACTCATCATTCCATTGTTTGTTGCAGCTGCTGCCTTTGTGTCGTACACTTTCCTCAACGCCCAGAATGGTGTTAGGAACGCGACTCCAGTCAACTCTGTGCTGCGAGTTGTTATCGTTGCCCTTGGTCCGATTGTCATCAACGCTGGTGCGCTTATGGTGCTCTTCTTCATGTCTTGCTGCATGGGTCCAATTCTTGGTGTGTGCTGCAAGAAGACCTCTGGTGTCATGGCTGGTATTGCCCACGGTATTGCTGTTATTGTGCAGATTGTCTTCTTTGAGGTTATGTGGTTCTTGCAGGGCTGGGTCTTCTCTTCTGCTCTCCTTGGTATGATCACGGCGATTGCTATTCAGCGATTCATCCTCAAATTGATTGTATGCCTTTGTCTTACTCGAGAATTCAAGCATGACCAGGCAAACCGAGCGTGGTGGTCTGGTAAGTGGTACAGCGCTGGTTTGGGCTGGATGGCCTTTACTCAGCCGTCGCGAGAGTTCCTTTGTAAGATTGTTGAGCAGATGATGTTTGGCGGTGACTTCTTGCTGTGCCACGCCATTATGTTTGCGCAGCTGCCATTCTTGTGCATTCCATTGATTGACCGATGGCACTCGATGCTTCTGTTCTGGCTCAAGCCAAGCCAGCAGATTCGACCACCAATCTTCTCCATGAAGCAGAACCGACTGCGAAAGCGAATGGTGCGAAAGTATGCTACCCTGTACTTTGGCCTGCTGCTTTTGTTCCTCATTCTTCTCATTGCTCCAGCTGTAGCTGGCAAGCAGATCGACACGAGCTCCCTTTCCAAGAACCTTCCATCGTTCGCCGAGGGTCTCATTCAGCCAACCGGCCAGGATAACAACGATACTGGTCCAAATGCTCCAAAGACCATCAGCAACAAGACCCCATCAAGCATTGTTTTCAAGACTAAGCCATAAAAAGGAGGTGTGTATATTAAAGGAGGATGTTTACTGATTTATGATTTATTATATTATATAAACTATATGTTAATTATATTGGGTACTGTGATAATCGACATTAGCTGCCCGCGATCTCTGTAGCTGACCCCATCCACTGTCTTATGGTCCTCGATACACCCCTAACAGCTTGACAATTTTCGAGGACTCTTCAGTTGGTCAAGCTTGTGTGGAGGAGTTTTAGCGTGGTTTAGTTACCCTCCCGACAGCGTAACAAATATTGTAACAACACATTGTAAATAGTAGAGCATGTTCGAGGGTCAGCCCTCAAGCTCCAGTTGAAGGTAAAATGATATATATATATACAAGAGTGCGAATAGATTAGTCGGATTTGGGCTCGAGCTGTTTCCGGTGCTCCTCCATAGTGAGATAGAGCATGTTGGAAGATGCTTGCAGGGTCTGGACGAGGCCGGCACCGCCCAGAACAGAGAGGACGCCTGCGAGCTCTGCTCGGACCTGCTCCAGCGATGGAAGAGTCTTGAAGTGGTCAATCTCTGCTCGTGACAGAACAGACTTGTCTACTTGACCACCGAGCAGAATCAATCGCTCATTTGTCTTGTCAATGATCTTGACCACATCCTCAACAGCCTTTGGCGTAAGTTGTGGGAACGAAATCACGGCCGTAGGACCATAGAAAAGCTTGGAAAGAGGATGCTCCGGCTTGCCCCTTGCCGCCTTCTGTGCCTCGAAGGACGCTGGATCCTCGTGATCAATGCCCCTCAGAGCAACCTTGACCAGATTCGACCGGGTAACGGTGAGCTTACCGCCGGCCTTGTTGATCTGGGCTCTCAGCGTGGCGTTCTCAGCCTTGAGAAGGGTGTTATTGTGGCATACGAGCACGATGGGGCTCTGCTTAAGAATGCTGGCGTACTTGTCGACGAGGTATGTTTTCCGCGTTGCCGCGCCCTTGATGGTGTTCCGCACCGCCTGAGCTGGCGACTCGGTCGAGTAGAGTCTCGTGAATTGCGAGGCAATGCGCAGCGACTTGAACATGCTTGGTGGTCGCCAATGTCGAGGTTGGAAATTTTCGTTTGGGACTCGTCCAGCCGCACGGTGAAAAAGTCCCGTAAAGCCGCACGGTGAAAAATCACCCTTGCCGAACCTCAACATAAACGACCCCTAGTGGAGACTCAGTGGAGGAGGGATGCTTCGATCGAGACTGGCTTTCGCGAGCCGGAGATACTCGACAGACATATATAAAAAATATGGCGAGACTCTGGCGCTGCCAAAGACGCCATATAACACCAAGCCGCCGGGTGCTGCCGAGGCAGAGGAGCTTATAGACCGCACTGGCGAACAACTGTACAAATGGCAGAGCGAAAACCTGCCAAAAGAGAAGACCGTTGTGTTCCACGATGGTCCTCCTTATGCTAATGGCGCACTGCACACTGGCCATGCCATGAATAAAGTCCTCAAGGACATTATTAATCGGTACAATGTCGTCAGAGGCAACCGGGTAGAGTACAGACCAGGCTGGGACTGCCATGGCCTTCCAATTGAGATGGAAACGATGAAGAAGGTAAAAAGGGCTGACCTGGAGAAGCTGAGCATGGAAAAAAGGCGGGATATGTGCAGGGAGACTGCGCTGAAAATGGCCACGAATCAGCTCAAAGAGTTCAAAGGGTTTGGCGTTATGGCTGACTGGGGGCATATTTACCAGACACTGACTACGGACTACGTGGTGCGCCAATTAGAGGTTTTCAAGCGCATGATGTCCAAAGGCTTGATTACGCGTAAGAACCGTCCTGTTTACTGGTCTGTTGAATCTGGAACTGCTCTGGCGGAGTCGGAGCTTGAATATGGCGAAAAAGTGTCTACCGCCATCACTCTCAAGTATAAGCTGGTGCACGGGGGGCAGGTTGACGCTATTCGGAGAAAAGCCGGACTCTCAGAGTCGGAGGAGCTCTACGTGGCTATCTGGACGACTACTCCCTGGACTCTACCGTCTAATCTCGCTATTGCTGTCCATGAGGACATTGAATACGCCGTCGTGCGAACGGATGCCCATGGCCACGTTATCGTCGCTGTTAATCGTGTTTCTGAGGTTGCCAAAAACAGCGATGGCACTCCGGGTGAGATTATCACCACCATCCTCGGCTCTGACCTGGTGGGCTCTGAGTACACGAGTCTGCTTACCCTGGATGAGACGCAAAAGTTCCCTATTCTTTCTGGCACGCACGTTACGAGTGCCAGTGGTACTGGCCTTGTGCACAGTGCCCCCGGTCACGGTATGGAGGACTATCTAATGTGCCAGACTGCTGGCATTGAGACTTTTAGCCCTGTCAACGACAAGGGCCAGTACACTTCGCAGATCCATCAGGCATTTTCTGCTCTTGTGGGCCAAAACGCACGAAAAGAGGGTCAATCAGCCATTATCGAAATGGCTCAACGGAACAACGCCGTTATGGAGCTCGACGATAAATACGTCCACAGCGTGCCTTTTGACTGGAGGAGTAAGACCCCAGTTCTCGTGAGGTCAACCCCACAGTTCTTCGCCAACATTAGCAGCATCAAGGAAACTGCGCTCGCGGCGCTCGACCAAGTCGAATTCGTGCCCAAAATTGGCAAGAATCGGCTCGAGGCGTTCACCAAGTCTCGAACCGAATGGTGCATCTCGCGACAGCGAGTCTGGGGCGTACCTATCCCGGCTCTCTTCCATCGAGAAACTGGCGAGCTCCTCATGAACGACGAAACTGTGGATCACATTATTGGTGTTATCTCCAACTCCCACGACGGACTTTCGCGCTGGTTCCGCCAGGAAGAGGACATTTCCGACTGGCTGCCAGATAAATACAAAGCCGAGGCCAAGCAATATGTCAAGAGTCATGAGACTATGGATGTATGGTTCGATAGCGGGACCAGCTGGACGATGCTTGCCGACCCACCCCTGCGCCCAGACGCAAGTCATCTCGCCGACTACTACCTCGAGGGCAGCGACCAGCACCGAGGCTGGTTCCAGTCGTCGCTTTTGACCAAAATCGCGAGTTCACAGGATGCGAAAGCTCCTTTCAAGCGGGTCATCACGCACGGATTTGTTCTCGACCAGCACGGGAGGAAGATGTCAAAGTCGCTGAAAAACGTTGTTTTGCCCAGCGACATTATGAACGAGCCTAAGAATGCTAAAGGCAAGGACAAGCTAGGTGTTGACGGCTTGCGATTGTGGCTTGCCCAAGCTGACTTTACCGCCGATGTGTCGCTGACGCCGACCTCGCTTGTGCAGCTTGCGTCAGTTCTTAAGAAGATTCGGCTGAGCTTCAAGTTCCTACTTGGCAATATGAGCGGGTATGATGGCACTCCAGTTGCATACTCCGATCTCTACTCGCCGACGGACCGAAAGGCTCTGCATGACCTCTATGTCGTCGAGAAGCAAATCCGAGGGGCATACGACACGTTCCAGTTCAATAGGGCAGTGCAGTATCTTCAGAACCACATGAACAGCAACCTTTCTGCATTATACTTTGACATCGTCAAGGATCGAGTTTACGCTGATAAGCCAGACGGTCTTTCGCGACGATCAGTTCAGTATGTTTTCTCGCAGATAATGTCTGTATACCTCGCTATTCTATCTCCATTGACTCCCTTGCTGGCTCAGCAAGTGTGGGACCACAGTC
This sequence comes from Blastobotrys mokoenaii, assembly GCA_003705765.3. Lineage (NCBI taxonomy): Eukaryota > Fungi > Ascomycota > Dipodascomycetes > Dipodascales > Trichomonascaceae > Blastobotrys > Blastobotrys mokoenaii. The sequence continues at coordinate 436,136 of PPJM03000007.1, forward strand.
CAAAGTACATTACGGGCGATTCCACCACCCCAGCCCAGGCCGGGTGGCCAGCTCTCCCTGAGGAGTGGAAGAACGATACCATTGACGCAGAATTCAAGAGCATCATTGCGATTCGAGAGAGTGCTTTGCTGGCCATGGAAGCGGGACGGACTGCAAAGAACGTGCGGTCGAGTCTTAGTTCTACGGTCCATATTGAGACTTCTAATGGGGAGGTGTTGGCTCTTCTCGAGAAATATAAGGACCATCTACCTGCCATTTTCATTACCTCTCACGTGGACGTTAACGATAAGGAAATTGCCAGCAGCGAACCGGCATGGAGTTATGTTGAAAAGTGCGAGGATCTTGGGGTCACTGTAACAGTGCTCCCCCCTCGAGCAGAAAAGTGCCCACGATGCTGGCAGTTCACTGCCCCTGAGCCAGAGTCGCTGTGCCATCGTTGCGACGAGGTCCTCCATGCATAAATTTTTGTTTATCTCTGTTGTTTATCTTTGTAGACGGGTAAATATTTGTAAATAGTGTATATGATCTGTATATTGTATAAATACTCAGAAGATTCTATCTCCAGATTCTATTTCAACTTAATAGCCAGCTGCCCATTGTTAATGCAACGATTAGAACCCTGCCATGCTCATAAACACGTAGCCAATGGTGATAACGACAAAGTAAACAAGCAGAGAAGCTAGTACACCCTTTTTGATAAATGTTCCCACCGTGAGGTATGGATTGCCCAGATTGTCTGTCATGCAGATAGCAGTGACGTTAGGGAACCCAGAGGTAGGCAAGCCCATAGCGCCAGAAGCCAACAAAGCACTGGCCATGACAAAAAGCTCAGGGCGTGGATTAGGCAGGTTCTTGCCAATGGATTCCACCAGTGGCAGAATGATGAGAGCGGCAACAGTGTGAGATACAAAGGTGGCCACTACCAGCATCAATAAGCCAAAGATGAGCAATACCTGGTAGGTGCCCATACCTTCGACATTGCGGGTAATCCCTGCAGCGATGGTATGAAGAAGCCCCGAAGTCGACACGGCCTTGCCGAGCGCGATACCGCCCATCGCAAGCGCAATAATAGTCCACAAAAAGTTGTTAAAGTCCTCGGCGGTCAGAATGCCCGTGCCGAAAAAGAGCACAATGGGGATGAGGGCGGAGACGCCCATCTCGCCCAAGCTGCCTTCAAGCTGGTGGGAAAAGATCCACATGACAATTGTAAAGGTCGTGGTTGCGATGATGAACCACTGGGCGCCGGTCAGCTTATCGGAGATGGGGTGGACGTGGCCAACGGTGGTATTCTGCCTCGACATTGGGAAGCTGGCCACCAGCAAGATCCAGATGAGCAAGAGGGATACCAGCGACACTGGGATGGCTACGAGGAACCACTGGCCCCACGACGGCTGCGGGTGCATGTTCTCGAGGGCGATAATGTTCTGCGGGCTGGCAATGGGCGACATCATGCCGCCAACGTTGCTGGCCAAAGCAATGCCGAACACAATGGCCTTCGCGAAGGGCGAGCCGTCCGGGAGGGTGCGCAGCAGCGACTGGGCGATGGAGTAGCAGAGCACGGGGGCGGCGACGTTGCTGATCCACATACTGAGGAAGGCAGCGACGAACATGAGGTTGAGCAGTACGATGCGGGGGTTTGTGCCCGACCGGCTGAGGATGGCAGTCGCGAGGCGCTTGGCCAGGTCGTACTTTGACAGCGCCGCAGCGAGGGTGAAGCCACCGAGAAGAAGCATGATGACAGAGGACCACATGGTCGAGAAGATGAACTTGGAGGCCTCTTCGCTCGACATGCGGTTTCCCTCGCTGTCCAACGGGATGCGGAGGGTCACGATCAGGAACGGGATGAGCAGAGAGGTGACGAAGAGCGGCATGGCCTCCGTCGCCCACAGCAGCGACGCGGTAACGACCACGGCCAGGCAGTGGCTCTGGGGGATGGAATCCAACACCGGGAAGGAGACCAGGGTCAAAAAGATGATGAAAATGCCGAGGACTTTGAGGCAAGTGGCCGAGAAGAGCTTGGCTGGAATAAGGAACTTGCCTATTTGCACGTACTCGGGGAGCTCGACGACGGTCGCGCCGCCGGCGCCGGCCTGCTTTTGGGGGACGACGGCCTGGGTGCGTCTCTCCATGCCAATCATGTCCCTCCACACGGTGTTTCGCTCCCACACGACGTGCTCGCGCAGATGGAGGCGCAATTGCTGGTTGGCGTCCTTCATGTTGCCGCCGGTCGCGACCTTGGCGTAGAACTCGACGCACTCGTCGATCCTGCGGTCCAGCGTATGCTGGGTCGAGAGGGTGAAGGCGTACGCCTTGGACACGGAGAGGAAGCGCTCCGCCAAGTCGCTGTGCAGCGTTTTGCGGTACTTTTTGAGCGCCTTGGTAAACCCGGTCTTGTTGAGCTCGGCGTACGACTTGAGCTCGGAGAGCGACACGTACAGTTGGATCGCGCGGCGCTTGAGCGTGATCTCGTAGTCGGTGAGGTCCTCGTACGCGTCCTCCGAGGGCCGCAGCAGGTTGAAGCTGCCCTCCGAGTTGGCTCGCTGGCGGCGCTGCGGCGACTCGGAGCTCGAGGAGCGCCGGCGCGCCTGCTCGCCGTAGTAGGGCGCCGGCTCGCGGCTCGAGGCGTTGATGAGGGCGAGGTCGTCGAGCACATTGGCTCGTTGCAGCTCGTACCCTCGCTCGTCCGAGAGCAGATCGTCGAGCTGCTTGTACAGCCGGGCCTCAGTCTCAGCATAGAACGCATCTACCTTCTGCACCTCTGAATTGATGGCCCTGGCGAAGATGGCGTCGGCGTCCGTCTCAATGAGAGCCTCGGCCTCAGTGTCGCCCTGGCGCTGCTCGAGCTCCAGCTGCTGCTTCTCGAGCTGATACATGAGCTTCTTGAGCCCAGCATAGTCGATGTATTTGGAGATCCACTCGGGGACCGCGTTGAACTGCAAGGAGTGGTTGAACTTCATGGTCACAAACGCCCGGAACGAGGAAGGCTTGTCCAAGGAATGGAGCTCAACGGACTCGCGGAGAGGCTGCTTCTTTCTCGCCCACACTTTTGCCAATCACGCTATGCCTGGTTTCTGCTATACGTCCACAAGTCCCCTGTTATGCACTCTGTGGTCGTCTCACCGGGTGGGTGCGTGGTTGAATGATAGGATGGCAGGTTTCGATAGGTACGGCTACCGCTGCACATAGAACCCTCCGATGTGCCCAAATAACCAGATGGAGTAATCGAGGAGCGAATCGTTTTACGAGAGTATTTGACGGAGTTATATTATTACTAGGTTGACTATTTAGAATAGTTTGAATATCAATCGTTGAAGAAGAAGAGCCTGCAGGTCGTCACTGTGGCATGCCGCATTGTAAGCCTTGCATTTGGTCACAGAGCTATGTAATGGTATGCGTTCGGGGTATTTTCTTCCGAGAGATACCACTGGAGTTATTCCACTAAAGGATTGACTTGTGCAACGCTAGGCTAGCAAACTATACAAACAGTTGATATAGGGCATCAGACGAGACTATGCACCCGGTGTTTGTATTTGTTGTATTCGATGGACGAGCCGTAGTGAAACATGATATGCAATAAATGGCCCTATTGATATTAGCTGATATTTTTACCCGGACTGCAGAGATGGTTTCTCCAACGGCGGGTTTGTATTTTTGGTAGGTTTGATTACAGAAAGGCTCTATCCGAATGAGATACATTACCATGTAGGATGTCTATGGCACATCAAGTATATCCATGGCAACACATGAACAGACTACAATACAATAATACAATAATACAATAATACAATAATACAATATAATGAATATAACGTAGTACAATATAACGCAATGCATAGATGTACAGGCAATACCTTCAGTAGACCAAAAGCAAGCGTGTCTATCGCCAATTGAACTTTTAAATTTCGGCCAAGTGTTGAGAGATATGTGTAATGCGGATTAGCAATGCTTTAGATCGTATTCTATTTTACTCGGTCTAGTTTGAACAAGCCGAGTGCAACTTCAGATCTCAATTGAAAAAACACATGCTTCATTATAGCAAATATTCGCTTACGAAATGAGATTTCAATATCGCGTATCTACAATCAAAAAACCAAATATAGCACACGCCCGGCCGCTAAACCCGTAGCAATTGCCGTCCAAATGGCTCCCTCAATTAGAGCCAGCCAATCGAAGGGGGGTCTGGGCTACGGGGGCTTGGGGTGGTCGGTCAACGCGCGGCGCGCGGTCTTTGTGGGCTTGCTTTGTCTTGCAAAAGGCGACTCCCACCGCACCCGCCTAACGACCATTCCGGATCAGGCAGACACCCCCCGTTGCTTCACTTGCCTAGATTGCTTGTCTCCATAGCGTGTTTCAACGCTGCTTTTATATATAAAAAGAGTGCAGCCCCTGTGGTAATTCGTTGTTCGAACCTAGCTGTAGTAAGATGACCGTAATCGTAGCATCATTGTAAGTACGCGCGACGGGATTGAACGAGGGCTAACGGGGCGCTTTGTGCCATTGGCGGCTACGCCGCCAGCGGCAGCGCGTGTAGATTTCTACCCTATACGGTGACATTCAACATTGATGCGGGCAGCGAGCCAGAGACGCCGCGGCCCGGGGATGGCAGCAGGGCGACGCCCATCGCCATCTCGGGGCTGGCGCCCAAGCTGAAGACCGAGAGCCTGCCGGACCTGACGGCGATTCCGGACATTATTTCGTCGCTGGCGCAGTCGCATCTGTCCGGGTCGCTGACGAGCGAAAGCTCGCCGGTCGTCGGGTCGCCCGACGACGGGTTCTTCTTCCATCCGCGCGGCGCATCGACGATAAGCCGTGGGTCGACCTCGCCAGGGTCGAGTCCGCCGCGGCACGCGGCAATTAGCGCCGCAGGAGGCGCGGCGGGCTCCAAGTTTGCGTTCCAGCCGCAGTCGCGCAAGGCGTCGCCCGTGCCGTCGAGCTCCATTGTCGGGTCGAAGGCGCCGCACATGGCGCCGGCCAAGCCTGGCGTGCCGGTGGTGTCGGTGGATGGGCGGCCGCTGCCGCAGAAGGTGGCCCGGCGCCTGTCGTCGGAGACGCGGCTGCTGAGCGAGGCGTCGTGGAACGTGGAGCCGCAGTTCAGCGGCAATGGCGGCCTGAGAAACGCCATCCGGCGGTCGCAGCAGGAGGGCCGCATTGGCGACGTGATGTGGGTGGGCACGCTGGGCATGTCGACCGAGGCGCTGGGCGAGACCACCAAAACAGCCATTGAGGAGGAGCTGACCTCCGAGTACAACAACCTGCCGGTCTACGTCAACGACGCGACGTTTGACGGGCACTACAACCACTATTGCAAGGAGATTCTGTGGCCGACGCTGCACTACCAGGTGCCGGACGACCCCAAGTCCAAGGCGTTTGAGGACCACTCGTGGGGCCACTACAAGCGGCTCAACCAGGCCGTGGCGGACCGCATTGTCGAGGTGTACAAGCCCGGGGACGTGATCTGGGTCAACGACTACCACCTGCTGCTAGTGAGCAACATGGTGCGCGAGAAGCTGCCGCACGCCAAGATTGGGTTCTTCATGCATGTGGCGTTCCCGTCGAGCGAGGTGTTCCGGTGCCTGGCGTGCCGCAAGGAGCTGCTGGAGGGCATGCTCGGCGCCAATTGCGTCGGGTTCCAAATCCCCGAGTACTCGCGGCACTTTCTGCAGACGTGCAACCGCATTCTGTCCGTGGACACGACGCCGTTTGGGATCCGCGACGAGGGCAAGTTTGTGTCGGTGGTCAGCGTGGCCATTGGCATCGACCCGACGAGCCTCCAGGGCGAGATGCAGGGCGAAGAGGTGCAGCGGTGGCGCCAGATGATCCGCGAGCGGTGGCCCTACGACAAGAAGCTCATTGTCGCGAGAGACAAGCTCGACCACATCCGCGGCGTCAAGCAGAAGCTGCTGGCCTACGAGGAGTTCCTCAAGACGCATCCGCAGTGGATCGACCGCTCGGTGCTCATCCAGGTGTGCCTGACCAACGTGCCCGACGCGGAGCTCGAGCGCGAAGTCTCGACGATCGTAGACCGCATCAACTCGATGCGCAGCAACCTCGCGGCGAGCCAGCCGGTCGTGTTCCTCAAGCAGGACATTGACTTTGAGCAGTACATTGCGCTGCTGGCGGAGGCCAACGCGTTCGCCGTGACCTCCCTGCGCGAGGGCATGAACCTCACCTGCCACGAGTTCATCTACTGCAACGACCCGACCCTGCACGGCCCGCTTATCCTGTCCGAATTCACGGGCTCGGCGTCCGTGCTGGGCAGCGGCGCCATCCTCGTCAACCCGTGGGACAAGCGCGAGATGGCCGAGGCGTTCTACAAGGCGGTAACAATGGACCAGCAGGAGCGCGACCAACGCCATGCGCAGCTGCACCAGTACGTGACGAGCCACACGTGCTCCGAGTGGGTGGCGCTCTTCCACGGGTACGTCGACCGAGCGTGGGAGGTCGCGCGGCAGCGCAACGTCAACAGCCTGCACCGGCTCGAGCTGTCCAAGCTGCGGTCGCAGTACCACCGCCTGCCGCAGCGCGCCGCCACGATGGATAGTGCGGCTCATGCGGCTCATGCGGCTGGCGCAGCCGCAGCGCCTCTGGCCGGCGCGCAGACGAAGCAGCCCAAGCGGCTGTTTTTCCTCAACCTTGACAGCACCGGCAACGAGGAGGCAACCACTCCGGCGGCCAGCATCCCGCGGTCGAGCTCCTCAGCGTCGCTGGCGTCCTCACTCGCCGCCGGCACCTTCCGCCAGGCCACGCCGCCGACGTACATTTCGCCCCAGCGCCAGATCTCCGTGCTCTCCGAGCTGGTGGCCGACCCGGGCAACATTGTGTACATGATCAGCAGCGACTCGCGGGCCGCCATGGAGCGCAAGTTCCGCCGTGTGGGCAACATTGGGCTCATTGCCGAGAACGGCGCGTTCCTGCGGCCGCACGGGTCGACGACTTGGCAGTCGTTTGTCGACGCCGAGGTGACGCGCGAGTGGCACGACGCTGTCAAGCCCATGATCTCCGACATCGCCGAGCGGCTGCCGGGGTCCTGGGTGCAGGTCAATGACTCGAGCGTGCACCTCAACGTGAGCCATGTGTTTGCCGAGCAGGACACCGAGCGGGCGAGCATAGTCATCGGCGAATGCATTAACCACATCAACGACGCGTTCGCGGCTTACCAAGTCACGGCGCGGCTCATTGACGAGGAGAGGGTAGTCATTGAGGGCTCGTCGCTCATGCGCGCCGCACAGGCAGCCTATGCCCTAGCCAACTCGGACTCCTCCACGGTCGGCTTTTTGTTTGTGGCCCTGGGTCAGTCTGAGCAGGAGGACCGGCTGTTTGAGTGGGCCAACAAGCTCGGCAGTGCCTGCACAGTCTCGCTTGGGTTCCACGGAACCCTGGCCCGGTGGGCCGTCGAAGGAGTTAACGCACTTCTCAATGCCTTACTAACCGCTTCACGGACTCGCATTTAGCCACTCTCCTCCCCTCCGATTATCCCCCGCTCCCTCTTTTTTACATTGCTGATATACAGGGGCTGTGATAACTACTCCGACTTTTACGGTCTATTGTCAATGATACAGTAAAGTAATGTATAGGCAGGGCGAAGGGTCTAGTCTAATTATCCAATGTACATAAGTCTTGAAAAATAAAATGCAAGCTCTACGAAACCCCAGCGTCTTGTCATCGTAGCATATCTCCCGCCGAGCTGAATCTGCTCATCTACCTACGCGCCAGCCTGTGTCTCCGACTGGTGTTGCCATGTTGGCTGTTCACCTCCTCAATAGGGGCCCGCTGTGAAAACTGACCCTCCTGCCACTTTGGGCCAATCTGGGGCAGGGCAGGGGTCGCCGGGGCAACGCTGATTGTGGAGAGGCGCGCGCAGGGACAAGGACCCCCCCCCCCTCGGGGGGAAAAGCATTGCGCGCGGCTGTGCAGATCAGCGAAGCGTTGATGATGAGTGGAGCAATGAAGAGGAGAAGTCATCAAAATGAGGAGTTTGAATGGCTCGAGGTTTCACGGCTCCGCGGCAGGCGGCCGATAAGATGATAAGTGCCTGGAAGTATAAAAAAAAGGCACCGCGGCGGAGGGGGGCGCCTTGATTTTTAATAAAAAAGTCTCCCCATTTTTCCTCGGATTAGGCAAATCACCTTACCAGTGCATTGCCCTTCCCCCGCGTGTTCAAAGCTTGCCCCCTAGAGTGGCTCCAAAGTGCTTGCTCTTTTGACAGGGCGTTGATAATATTTCGGCGAATATAAGGGGGAGTTCGAGAGTTCCAAAGAACTGGCTGGACCATTCTTTTTCATCTTTTGCAAAGTCTCACCATACAACAGCTTAACTTGGTACTTTACAGTAAACACTGGTGTACCGACTCTGACAGCAAGTGAATAATGCACAACGAGGTGACTCCAAGACATACCCCAGAGCTCGGAACGAATTACATTCCGAATCCACGATACTTTGACCTGTCTCACGACTCTCAAGGAGGCCTCGACGGGGGTATAAATAAAGTGCCCCGGACTCTGTCGTGGGATAATACCACAACGCTGGAAGAAGACATGAAGCCCAAGCCGTATTTTGCGCAACCGTTTGCATCGGCGCCTCAGCACATGCGGACCCTATCAATGGGGGCCCTCGACCGCCCGAGGTTTGCCATGAGGCGGTTTTCTGAAAATGCCCTTGATGAAGATAATAGTCCCCGACCTTTTGACTTTCTGCCTCGGCATCACTTTCGACGGCAGAGCGTGGCGATAAAGTTCCGCCCCAATGACATGAAGTTGCGGGAAATGGAGGTTGTTGATAGTAGTGGGTCCAACGCGGTTTCGAGATCAGAGAGCCAGGTTGAAATGAAGCGCAAGGAGCGGGAGGAGGAGCAGGACGTGACCAATGACACTGAGAAGAATACCAAATACCCACGCATTCAAGAGGCATGGCAGGAGATTAACAAGCCTCCTTCGCCAATTGCCGAGGCCATTTTGAAAGGCGATGTTGTGTTCTAGTCCCCCTATATCCTGTGGAAAAAAAAAACGCCACGCTTACGACCGGTTATGATTTTGGAAATCAACTACTGTATTTTGTTGATTATTTTGATGTGTGCATATGTATTTATTTAGCATGTGGTTTATGAAGACCGAAATGAACTTTTGTTATGAACTCTTCAATTCCAATTATTTGCGATGGTTTGATTGCAGAGCTTCTGAGAGTAACGGTTGCCTAGCCGTCAAATATGGGTGCTACGGGTGCCCCCGGTGATTCAAATCCTGTTATCGGCCCTTGTAGCACCTGCTTTATCAGCACTATTGATGAAGATCTCAGGTTATTAAACACTACCCCACAGCTACCAATATTTCGTAACAATGACGACAGTTGACCCAAACCAAGGTATTGGTAAATATCAACCCGTCTTGCAATACAAAGCGTCCTACATGCTCTGCTCTAGAACGTTTAATCGCCATTGCTCTCCATAATTACCACCATCTTAAAGGTAACTTGGCATATAAGATATAGCGTGTATGAGGAGACATGTATCAGGCAGCCGTCTCAGGTCGCCAATATATCCTATTTGGCTCAGTCTCATCCTGCCAGGGACACACAGGCATAACGCTGAGCGTGTGACCAAAGCGTTATCATCTCCCGCGAAGATCCCACGGATGAGTGAGCCGAGACCTAGTGGGATATATATCGTAAGATTTAATGGGTCATGGGAGATAAGGTCATAATCTCGAGATTTCGCGAGATGGTCATGGGAAACGGGCCAATGTAGAATGGTGTATCTGCTTTATTGGCCCCTGTAATGTCGTAATTCATACTATCCCGATGGTGGATATGAGGAGGAGTAGCCCCTCAGAGACTACGACAGTTGCTCCTTGGATATTCACTCTAGATTGTCTATTACTATACAGTTACAAACTAGTAAACTTTTCAGATTGTCTCTAACTATTCGGTAGTTACACTTGATGCTACTGATAGACAACCAATAACGAGCTTTTGCACCGTAACGGAGCTCGTTACAACATATCTAACAAGGAATTAAGCCTTGATAATGAGTGTAAAAGCGTAATATACATTGCAAAATAAATAAAATCTAAGTTAATGAGCCTTGGGAAGGGCAATGGAGTTTTGCATAATCTCGTTATCCTCCTTCATCTGCTCGTAGTCAAGCTCAGTTAACCCCGCCTGGTCGTCAGGCTTGGCCCACAGGGCCTCAAACTCGCTGAACATGCCCTTTTTGTAGTCAATGGCCCATATACTCTCCTTGGGGCGCTTGCTCCGCTCTCTGTCCTCGTTCATGCGCTTCATGATCTCCTCGTTGCTCATGGGTGCCACCGGGACGCTGCTGTAGTCCCGTGCTTTTACAGACGCTAGCACGTCCTCTACAACCTTTTCTTCAATCAAATGCGTATTGCGTATGCTCTCCAGCACCTCGATCATTTGGAATTGGTTCAACTTGCCATTGGAATCAGGCGGGGCCACGAGTTCGGATATTCTCATCAGGTCTCGATTCAACCACGTACAATATCGCTGTTTGGTCTCACCACCCTTTGCCAATAGTACTGTGCATAGGTGTTCGATGAGATATGCAATGTTCATCCGCACGTTGACCGAGCTATTCTCGAGCTCCTCCAGAACACACGAGTACAGATCTTCTTGCAGCTCTTCTCTTTTCAACATAAACTGCACCGCCGAATCGTTCCCAGCGACAGAAGCATTCAGCTTCTGCAGCGTGCTCGTAAACTGCAGTCTCGCCTCAAATGGATCCATTCTCCTCCGTACAAGTTATTTTACGGTGCCTGATGGTTGAAATTTCATGTGGGACGGAACAATATAGGCCGAATTAACGTCATTAATTCACAAGACGCCCCTACTAGGAAGAGGGGGTCTGGGGGGGGTCTTCCCCCAGCTACGGGAGCTCGAGGGCTGGCCCTCGAACACACTCCAGGCCCTGGCATATATTCAACGTGGAATGACTATAGATCAGCTGTATTGTTCTGGATTGTTGAGCCGCAGGGATGTGCGGCTCGAATTGATCGGCGCGGGCGCATGGATTAATTCGCCGACATTAGGGTGCTGCTACAGAACACCCTCATCGGCAGGATATACAACCGGGCCAACTGGTCAATTAGATAACCTCTGGGTGCATGGCGTCTGCTGACTCACTGCACATCCCTGGAATGCCCTCCCGTCATGGGTTCTGGCAGGTAGTAACTTGTGCTGAATTAACAGAGACGAAGTGGGCGCGCGACGAGTCACCATGACTTAAAAAGTTTTTCTTACGACACCGCATAGACCAAACCGCAAAAATGCCAAAGAATAAGGGAAAAGGTGGCAAGAACCGAAGAAGAGGGAAGAGCGACAACGTCGGCTTCAAGCGAGAGCTCATCCTGAAGGAGGAGGGCCAGGAGTACGCGCAGGTCTCCAAGATGCTTGGTAACGGTCGAATCGACGTGCAGTGCTTTGACGGTGTGAAGCGAATGGGGCACATCCGAGGCAAGATGCGAAAGAAGGTGTGGATCACCCAGGGCGACATTATTCTCGTGTCGCTGCGAGACTTCCAGGACGACCAGGCTGATGTTATTCTCAAGTACAACCCTGACGAGGCCCGTGCACTCAAGGCCCAGGGCGAGCTGCCCGACACTGCTCGAATCAACGAGGCCGATCCGTTCGGCCAGGGCTCTGACGAGGAGTGCAACTTTGAGTTTGATAACGAAGAGGATGAGGAGGATGAGCAGGTTGAGACTGAGAAGATTAACATTGACGACATTTAATGAACGAACCCCTGGCCTATATATTTTTGTCCGCATGCGCAAAATACAACCCCTTTTTTTATTAGAGCTAAAACTCAATCGTAATCCATTGTGTAGCCAATCTTCCGCCGCGTAGTCAATTTGTGCGCCTTTGATATTTTTCACTTCCGTTCCGTGGACTCTGAATACCTGGTGAGATATGCGGGCTTGTGACTTTTATTGCTGTTACTTGTTACAGTCTCTGTCGCGGCCCAGGAGCTTTTATATAGGGTCTACTCCAGACCCCATTAGAGTATGTTTTTGCCTGTAAACTGTAATGTATGCTAACAACAGGACTGGTAGCGGCTTAGGCAGCACAATGGCGATTTGGCACAGGGTGCATTTAAAACGAAAATCAAGAGTAAACGGCCATGGAAAATGATATGCCTTGTTAGTGGGTTCCACAGTAGGGTCGAGGCTTTACAGTTTGAACATGCGTGGCAACATCCACATCAAACTCGCTTCTTGGTGAATACTAAACGAGTTGTAGAGAAAAATCAGCGGCTTTATGGCAACTTGCACCGGTACTTGGGCGCTATGCGACAGCTTACTGCATGCGACGAGTTTGCTGCTAACCCGTCTCTGACGGTCTTTCTCGTAGATCAGGGCGCACTCGATTGCTGGAACTTGAACAAATACCACGTTGAGACTAATGTCGAGGTGATAAACGACGTGCCAACTGACCCTATTGAACTCGAGCAAAATGATAAGAATGAGACAGTTGATACCTGCACACCAGGGCCAAAAGTAACTATTGGAAGGGGAGTGCTGATGGAGGAGCTTAAATATATCAAAGAAAACCCCCCATCAAAGTCATCATACTACACAAAGTCTCTGAGTTTGCTCAATGGACTTGGCGGGCTGCATGGGGTGTGTCCGCTGTGCTACCATACCGACAGTCTGGCAAATTTTGCCAAATCCAGACTCTCCACATCTGACATGTCGACTACATGTTGCCCTAAATGCGATAGCTCCATTAAATGGAGTGTAATTGCTCGGAATGCTTGCATGGTACAGGAGGTGGGTCGCCGAGACGACAGCCGCGCTGAATAACCTACCCCTGAATTGAATCAACAAACTTGATCCAACAATATTTTCTGCTCTTGCGAAGAACTATCCCGAAAACCACCTAATGTTCAATATTCCCAGGTCGATGATAACTTGATCAATATCATTTTGTGATAAAACACACTTGTATGAGCAGTACTTCAATACAGACAGTCGCATAGGTGCTGCTGCCAATAGAAAGCCTCGCTATAGATCAAACGGTTTCCTACCATTGGTACAAGAAAAAAAGGGGGAATTATCTACAAAATTCGATTTATTTCAATTTTTCGATTTGATTGTCGTGGCTCAAACCCCTTACTTTTTTAATGACTTTAACGATGTTAACGTTATTAACGATTTTTAACGCCTGAGCAGCCTGTCTCGGGTCTCATAATCTTCCTCGTCAAGGGAATCGTCCTCATCTAATCGGGTCAGCCCCAAAGTCTCCTCATAATTTCCGTCCAGTCGCGCATCCTGATGCCGGAAGCTGTCCCGCCTGCTGAATGATGAACGGTTCATCTGAATAGATCGCCGAGTCTGTAGTCCCGCTACAGTATTGTCCATCGGCATACCCTCCAAGCTGTGACCTGGAAGCAGCGAGTCGTCCTTGCTAATGTTGAGCAAGTATACACCGCTAAAGATGATAAGGAACCCGAGAATGAGGGAAATCGTGTTGACCGCCGAGGTCGTGTTGAAGCCCTTGAACAGAATGAACGACGCGCACAATGTGGCCGTCGTGAACGTGACATAATACAGCGGGTTGACAATGTTGGTGTCGAACTGGTCGAGCGCCTTGTTAAAGTAGTTCATCTGCGTGACAATGCACAGACCAACCACAATGGCAAACACGTAGGTCGATGGGTGCGTGAACTGGTTGTTCCCGGCAAAGGTCAGCTTAACCGCAATGCCAAACCCTTTAATCGACATGACCGAAACCGAGCCCACAAACGAGCAGATGGAAATATACACCATGGGGTTCCGCCGCCCGTATACCGGAGCGACTTTGTAAATCATGACAAGCGAAAAGACAGCCACCGCTGTGCAGTAGAAGAGGAATCCGGGCTGCAAAGCATAATTGAGGATCTCGTCCACTGTCTGAATGTCCTTATCTGGCGGCGCATGAAGCACGATGATAACCGAGCCCATGAGGCAGATGGCACACCCCATCTTGCCCAAAATACCCAGGTTCTCCTTGAGGAAGACCGCCGCTAGTACAGCGCCAATAATGACCGAGAGCGCACCCAGAGGGGTTACGAGAATGGCCGGAGCAAATGTGTACGCAGCAAAGTTGGCAATCTCGCCAATGGCCATAGTCAACATACCGGCCCACCACACGGGGTTCTTTAGGTACTCATACCCGTCACCCTGAAACCCGTGCTTGTCTGACGCGGCCATGAGGCCCTTTTTGGTGATGATGAAGGATGTGCCAATGGCTATCGAGCTCGAAATGGCCAGCCCCAGCCCTATATACTTGTCTTCCAACAGGTCTACCATTTTATATATATAGAATTTGTTGGTTCTTCAATTATCCATTCTCTAGCAACTCGGGGTGGTCGCTTTATTCCATGCCTCTGCAAAAAATGCCTAACAACACACGTTGTTCTTAAAATACAAACGCATAGTGAGGTGCACAGCTCATAAGCTCCCAAGCCCCTGCCACCCCCTGGTTCACTAGCCGTACGTCACGTGACATTGCCATTTGCGCGCTTTGGCCATATTGCACTGGCAGAGGGATAGCTAAGGCTGCTGGTTATTCTGGCCAGGATGAGCAGTAGTGCTAACTGCGCGGCATGTGCGGCCCCAGGCATATCTACAAATTAATTGAGACATTAGAAAGAAGTATAATGCGTTATATCTATAAGGTCACAGACCAGTCGCGGCCAATGGTCATTCTCGGGTTTCGAATGATCTTGTCCTGCACAGTAGCCTGCCAGGTTTTGCCGTCCTGGGTTACTGTAGCAGTCTTATCCGTGAGCTTTTTGCCTACAATGATGACCCTCTCGACTGGGATCTGAGCAAACGGAGCAGAGCTATCACCAGTGACAGTCGACTTGAGCGTCTTGCCGTCAAACTCGAATTCGGCAAGGATATACTTGCCTGCCTGGTACTCGTAGCTCACTCCATCGTCGACATAGAGTTTGCCCTTGGCGGTGCCATCCTTAGCGACTGCGACAACCAAAGTGTAAGGATCGTTCTTCATGAGCTCTGCCGAGCGTCGATATCGGTCTCGCCTTACGTGGATATGGCCCCCTCGCATGAACATTGGGATCTTCTCTAGTGGTGCAGCCACTTTGTGGGAACCCTCTCCAGAGAGGGGAGCATACGTCTCGTAGTCATAGTAGATCTCGTTATCTGGGATGTAGATATCAACTGAGGTCGCACCTTCCTTGGTAACTGGCTTGGCAAGAATAGCGCCATCTCCGACAAAGAACTGGTCCTCAATGGCATAAACCTTCTCATTTTGCGGGGCAATATAATAGGTAGGCTTGATGATGGGAGAAAGACTCTGCGACGCCTCGTAGAAAGCAGTGTAAAGCGTAGGCAGGAGCTGATACCGCAGTCTAATGGCATCCCGTGAAGTCGTGTTGTAAGGAACATCTGCAACATATGGTTCTCGGCGTTTAGAATCAATGTGTGCATGGCCACGGAAGAATGGATAAAAGACACCTGCCTGGTACCATCGGGTGAGGAGCTCTGGCGAGGGGTCACCAAAGAATCCGCCAACATCAGCGCCTGAGTAGGGCATGCCGGCAATATTGCTCGTGAGAAGCATTGGCAACGATTCCTCAAGGAACTCCCAGGTAGCCTGGTTATCACCGCTCCACATGGCGCCGTGGCGCTGGGAGCCTGCGAAATAGGACCGGGTGAGGATGAACGGCCGCTGAGTATGATCATATCGCTCGTTCAGCGCATCGAGAGTAGCCTCGACAAAGAGCATGCCGTGGATGTTGTGAACATCACGGTGTTCCCATCCACCGTGGTGGATGTTGCTCTTAGGGAAGGTCGTCTCGGGGCCGTCAAACACAGACGGCTCGTTCATATCGTTCCAAATATGCAGGTTCTCGGCGTCGCCGCCAAAAGAAGCCTTTTTGGAGAAGAGCTCTTTCCAGTACTTGCGGGCACCAGGGTTGAATGGATCGACCCATACGGACTCTCCGGGCCAGCAGTGGCCATAGAAGAGCTCGCCCTTGGAGTTTTTAGAGGCAAAGAGCTCGTTCTTGAACGTTTTGACCACATCGTAATTGTCGGCGACCTTGATATGCGGGTCGATGATAGGCACAAGCTTTCGCTTTGTCTTATCGAGGTCCTTCATCATCGACACATGGTCAGGGAAGAGATCCTGGTTCCAGGTGAAGTACTTCTTTTGCTCAGTGTATTCAACGTCGAGCCAAATAACATCGAAAGGAATGCCGTAATAATCAAAGTTGGACTTGATTTCAAGAACATCCTCCTGTGAGTTGTAATTCCACCGACACTGATGATATCCAATTGCAAAAGCCTGCGGGAGCATAGCATTGCCGGTAACGGCACCATATTGGCGATTGATATCTTCCGGAGAGTCACCAAGGAACACCATTACATCAAGCAAGCCGCCTTCGGACATCCAGTGTGTAGTCGTGGCGTCTTTCTCCTTGTCGATGTCAATGTAAGTATCGGCGGCATTAGCCCAGAACACCCCTGCGGAGCCGGTCTTTTTGTGTGCCTGCATGAATGGAATAGATCCGTACATAGGCAATGGGCTACTCGTCTCGTACTCAAAGATGTCGACATTGAAGAGGCGGTATGGGTCTGTGTGATCGCCCTTATTCTTTCCCTTAGTACCCCGAAGAGACATGCTGTCAGCATGCTCGGGGATGCCATAGACGTGCTTATACCCAGAGAACTCAATATCTAGGCCAAGAGATTCTGGACCCCGGGTCTTTCTATCCTTAAAGTTGTCAAACTCGTCCTCCCACATTCCATCTTCAATTTCAAACGGTCCCACGTGATTTTTGACCCCTTCACCCTCAATTGGTCGGTAGTGTTCATAGTTCAGGAACCCTTTACCATTGAGAACGACTTGCTTTTTTCCATTCCGGGAAAATGTCAGCTTGAGTGGTTTAAGCTGGATGTCAACTTCATTCTTGTCGCCATATGAGACCCGGATATGGTTGTCCAATTGGCTCGCCGCAAACGGGCCACCCTTTAGTGGGTTAACCAGCGCATGCTCAGTGACATTATATCGCTGTTTCGTGACAGATTCGTCGCCAAACACCTCAATGTCACCTTCCATGCGTTTCTTCTCGTCAATAGAAACCCTCACACCTCCGCTTTCAAGGACAAAGAGGGTGAGTGGAAGCTCAATTTCAAGCCCATTTACCGTCTTGGTCACAACTCCGCTGATGGTACTCGCGGATTCGTCAATTTCCACGCTGTCCAGAGCATAGGGCGAGCTAAAGCCGCTCGCGGCGCTCACCTGCTCTGCATAGTGCCGATTCCGCTTGCAAAACGGGTTCTGGTCGCACTTTCGGAATAGATGCGACTTGACGGCCAGCACAGGCTGTAAGAGAATGCACAGCGATATCACCAGCAGCACCAGTCGGTTCATGCTTCGCTTCGTGATGCAGTCGTGAGTTGACGTGGACCGATCTCCGCGCCCACACCAAAACCCCAAGAGTCCTTCTGGACCCCCAAAAAAAATGCCCAAATTCGAGGTCAAGAACAGGCTGACAGTCATTTCTGGCGGCTCGCAGGGCCTTGGCGCTGCATTGGCGAAGCAGATTGTTCTGGCCGGTGGCGATGTCGTCCTTGTGTCGCGTACCGAGTCTAAACTCCAGGCCGTTGCTGCAGAGCTCACGGCCATGAAGGTGTACGAGTCACAAAAGATATCATACGTTGCTGCGGACGTGACGGACGCAGAGAATTGTCGCAATGTGTTTAAAACCACTGGTGTCCCGGACAATGTCGTGTGTTGTGCTGGTCAGGCCGTTCCAGGGCTCCTCAAGGACTTTGATGGAGATATGCTTGAAAAGCACATGAAGTCAGTCTATTTCACTGCCATGCACTTTTCACACGAGGCATTCAAGACCATGGTGGCGAGCAATGACTTTGCTCGAGAGCGAAACATTGTGTTTTGCTCCTCGGTACTTGCCCTCTTTTCGTTCATAGGATATGGCTCCTACGGCCCTGGAAAAGCGGCAATCCGGGCATTGGCTGACATTATGCGGCAGGAATGTCTCCCATATAACATTTCCGTGTCCAATGTACTTCCGGGGAATATGGCTACAGAGGGATTCGAGCAGGAGGAGCTCACCAAGCCCGAAATCACACGCAAGATCGAAGGCCCGTCCTCCCCGCGAGATCCCGATGAAGTTGCCATTGAAGTCATCCGCGAGCTCCAGCGTGGGAAGCAAATGATTTTCACTGACTTTATCGGTTGGTTCCTCTCTGGAATGATGCTCGGCGTTAGCCCTCGTAATATCTCTGTAGTTCAGACGTTCTTCGCTATCATACTTGCCATTGTCTCACCTATTTGGAGTTGGTTCAATGATCGTGACGTCAAAAACTACTTTAAGAATCACTAACCTATCCTCTAAGTGTGCTCTATTTCTCAAATATCTGAGGCTAGCGCCCAAGTCCTATCTCTAATTAGCATTGTTGTTTATAATATTGTTCATATACTTTACGGTATGGCATTTGTTACATTATTTTTCCATTGGACTTATTTGTCTATTAGAATATATTATACGTCTTCATGTATAGAATTAGAATTTACTTAACCATCTTATCTGTTCTATTCGATAGTATAAAATTTTACTAAAACAGTACAAAATTGGACGGGTGCAGAGATTTATCTGTCTTTAAATCTGGTAAGTGAGTATAAAGTAATCAAAGAGCATTGGGCAGAGTTATCAATTACAGCTGGTCCAGTACGATCTAAAAGTACAGCACTGTCAAAGTAAATTTTTTCTCGAAGTGGTATTTTGAAGATCTTGAATTTTAGTAAGCCAATGAATCAAAGGTGGACAGCCAATCTAGGTATTAATTTATGTCCATCCAAAGTACCATCCTACCCTGCTACTCACTCCAGGAGAGAAATTATGAGTGCGGCAAATTGCGCCTTTGAACTCAGGAATTCAGCACATCGGACTTGTGTGTCTGGAGCAATTGGAGTTACCTTTAGTGCAGCATCGGTGAGCACCTTGAGTAGGATATTTAGCAATTTCAGTGTCAAACTACTGCAGAACCCAATGATCATCTAGAATTTTTTCAAAGACTCTTTGGTATCTTTTGAAGCTGTCCTAAAATCTATCTTTCTTTTTTCGTATTAACACATGCGGTGCTAGAGTGGAATGAACAAAAAAGGCATCAATTACTTAAGTTATACGCCTCAAAATGATGTTTAAAAATTACCACTGAATACACTAGGCAATTTTTCTCCGATATTCTGAACATCTTGTAGATTACAATTATAGTCTCGTTGGTGTAAGCAGCCAAAATGGACATGTAAATACGAAAATTATATACCCTTTAAGGCTGCCCTTGTAGAACCTACAAAGTAATTTCCAGTTACATGGCTTTTAGTATACACTATAGACTGGCTTATAGAATTCAAGTTATCTGCGTGAGTCTTAGGATATTCGCAATAAACAATATGCCATAGATTATAAGCAAAATGATATTACAAAGGGATTAAAAAATTTTGAACTATTAGCTGTACATCATCGGGCTAACAATGTACAAGTAACCTTAATGCCAGATCTTTCAGAGTAAAAGAGGTGATTGGAAGATGAAAGTAAAGTCAATGTAGTACTTGGTTAGAAATATCTATTACAGGTTCCATAGAACAGGTAGAGCTCAAGGACAAGGCCCTAGTAAAAAAAAATGCTTCTGCTACTAGTGCAAATGTTTCTACGCTATTAGCAGTGGTTTGTAGATTTACTCTGATTCATAGCCCAGCTTTCTATACACCCATCCAACTGACTTGGTGATCTCATCATTCCACAGGTCTTTCATGGTCTCCGTGATGCTATCCCGGCTAGAGTACTCAATAATTCGCGGATCGAAGGGCTTTGGCTTGCCCAGGTTTTCAATGGTTTCGGACGACTCCCGTAGTGACTTGGCAACCCGCTGGCTGTTGCTCCTCAGCTCATGCGCAGTAAGATACGCAATGCTAGCGGTGGTGATGACACCTGCCCATTAGCACTCCTCCAAGCCCTATAAAAACGACTTACCCCCAATGAACCCTGCTGTTCGAATCATTAATGTTATTGGCCGGTCGCCAGTTGGGTTCTTGTGATGGGAGGGTGCGTGCGGCTGTGCGTTGGGTGAAAAAGTGAAAATTTCACTCTGATCAATCAAGCTTTGATCAAGAAAGGCATATAATGACGCTGACGAGGAAGCTGGGGCGAACCCCGGCGCACAGACGGTCGCTGCTGCGGAACCTGGTGACGGATTTGTTTGAGTACGAGTCGATTACGACGACGCATGCTAAGGCGAAGGAGGCCCAGGCCTCTGCGGAGTGGCTCATCACCCTCGCAAAGCATCGGTCCCCGAACCTCGAGGCCGCCAAGGCACGGGCTAACGACATGATCTTCCGGCCATCGACGACACTTCCGAAGCTGTTTAATGAACTGGCGCCGAGGTACAAGAGCCGGACCGGTGGTTACACGCGAGTGCTCAAGCTGGAGCCGCGACAGGGAGACAACGCTCCACAGTCGATACTCGAGCTCGTCGGCGGGCCACGGGACATGCGATTCTCGATGACGGCACGAGTTGTGGCGCGTCTGGAGGAACAGGGCCAGCCAATTGACATGGTCACCCAGAAGAACATTGATAGCATTTTGAAGTACAAGACCAAAGACGAGTTCCGGGCCGAGGTGGCCAAGATGAAGGAGCATTTCCATAAGTCACCCAAGCTTCTGGAGAACGTCCCTCCTCAGCGACCCAAGAAGCAGAAGGCTCCAATCCGTCTCGTAGACAACCCGCTCACCAAAAAATAGCTAGAGAGAGATCACTGTACATATTTAACGACCCTTTGAACTGTATTTTTCAAATCATCTACCTGGCATTCACATAATACTATAAAATTCTACGATTGTAGGACCTTAGAGAGTAAATAGCTTCCTATGCTTAATAGATCAACGGTGTTCGGGTATGTACCGGGCCGGGAAACTTTTCACCCTTATTAGTCTCATTGCTTCGACCGATAGTAGTTGATCTGATAATGGATCAAAGCGAAGTTAAGGCCATCCGTACAAAGCTTGTGGCGGCGAAGCCAAAGGACCTGGATCTAGAATGGTATGTCATATGAGGTTAATGTGGAAGTGACTAACTTGGTAGGTTTATCGGTCTCTTTGACCAGCTTTACAAGTCGGTTCTTGACTCGCCTAACGATGGACCGTACCGAACAGTGGCATGTGATGCCATGTCGACGTGGCTCCAGAGAGCAAACCAGGCATGTGTGCTGCCCCGTGAAGAATTCGTGGTGCCATTAAAACAGTTGGTAACCAATAAAGTCGCAGAGAATGTGTTCCAATATGTAATTGACTTTTGGAACGACGCCCAGGCAGCTCTGGGCAACTCGCTCAAGGAAATGCTGACCAAAACCCTGGCTCTAGCATCCAAACTGTGGAGTGAAGAGGAATTTAACGTATTCATTAAGCAATGGCTCGACAGGGTGTTGCATACGTTTGCTAGAACCAAACGAGTGTTCTACTTCACTTTCGAGACACTAACCAAGTACTATGGCGGCAAAAGAGTAATTGAGCTCGAAAATGGGCTCATCGATGATCTCATCTCGCGAATCGGGTCTAATGCCCTCGCCAATGCTGTAAGCAGAGCCATCTTTGTCGTTTTGACGTCGATCCGTAAATCCGACCCTGAGATGCCTCTTGAAGAATGGACAAATTATTGGAGCGAGCCGGTTAAAAAAGCGCTATTCAACGAGGAGACCCGTCCCCACACCCAAACATATTTACTTCCTACTATCTTCAAGTCCCAGCCCAAGGTTGTTCAGATATTCCTGTCGCGATTCGGACCCAATCCTGAGGACGAAGACGTCAAGGTAATGGTCGGTATCTATAAAGCTGGACAAAGCATTGGAATCGAGGTTGACCAAGAACTTGGGGACGATGTTATCGACCGTCTCCTGCGGCACCAGCAGAACGATCTGCGAGTTGGGGGTCTCTCGCTACTTGTCTCATCAGCCAAACTAACAAAACCAATTCCATCTTCTACATATGCCCTTATTGAGTCGAACTTTGATAGCTTGTTCATTAGTTCTGACTCGGGGTACCGAAGCCAGCTCTTTGGGCTCATGCGACAGCTTGTTCATAGGCTTAGAGCGTCCACCCACTCTATTAGTAGGAAACTTGAAAAACCTGATGCCCCTGCTGAGTTGCAGAACCTCATGGACTGCGCCAAAAAGTTCTTAGAGGCTCTTTTACGGTACTTGGACCGGGGCCTGCTGCCAGGTGCCACCTACCCATGGCTCATTATATCCTGCCAATTGTTTACAATGCTGGTACAGTCTGGTTTAGATGACCGTGTTAGCAGTAAGTACCACGAGAAGCAGCACATATCGTACCCCTTCTCGGTTGATATCTTCCCTGCATATCGTGTCAGGCTCCTAGTAGATCTCATGACCAATCCATACGAGGATATTCGCGGCTACGCTACAAAGATCTTAAAAATGGCACCCAAGCCTCTGCCACTGCTCTCCCAGAGGGAGCAGGTTGATCAGTTAGCCGACCGTGGATTCAAGCTGATTTCTGGCATGAGGGGCCGTGAGGGTGATGGTGGAGCTCGAATCATGCAACTTCTATTTGATTTGTATAGGCCATATGATGTCGACTTCCTGCGTCAGATAACCTCCCGTCTCGACAACAGCATTCAATTGGGACAGCAGGACTTACTTCAGGCAGTCAGCCAGCATTCACTCCACGGATTTTACACTTCACTTAGACTGATATTCGAAAACACTGACAGCTGCGAATTCCTCGGCGGCACCAAAACCGTCAGTGATATTCTCGGATACTGCTTTTCGACGTGGGATCTGGTAAAGGATATTCTATGCCACGATTCTCCCGAAGGGAATCTTCCGGAAGACCTCGATCTTGTGGCTCTACCAGAATTAGAGCACAAATTTGGCCCGCTCACCCAAGTAGTTTCAAGCTATTCTTGGAGAGCTGTAAAGGAAAGTGCTTCTATGCTCAAAGTGCTCATTTCAACTCTTCCAGGTAATTTGCTAGAGGACTCGCAGCTTGTAGCAGTCGGTGACCTTCTTCTGCAACAACTATCATCTGTTCGTCACAAGGGTGTATTCTCGTCTGTCTATCCTGCATTCATTGCCTGTTGCAAGCAATGCTCGGCTCGGTCTGCTCTTATAAATCAACCAGAAAAGTGGTTAAATGAGAATATTGAGAAGATCCAGAAACAAGCACAATATGTCACACGACGATCTGGTGGCCTTCCAAACCTTCTTACTGCTATTCTCATTGCTGATCCAAACCCGGAAAAACCTCTACTGAGGTCCACATTCGACAAGCTGCTGGCTATTGCCTATCTGCCTGCTGAAAGCTCTGGACAGGATAAAGTCAGTCTACCTCAGGTACATGCCTTCAACTGCATCAAGGCTGTTTTCATTGAGTCAGCCCTCTCCAGCTATTCACTGGCTTATATCGACAAGGCATTGGAACTGGCAATCCAGTCTTTTGGTCACGAAATCTGGGCGATCCGAAACTGTGCTGTAATGCTGTTTACTGCGCTACAAAATAGATTGTTCGGACCGAAGTCCATGTCAGCGCGGCTCTTCTTTTCCAAGTATCGCACTATTCAGCCCGTACTTTTGTCGCATCTGGAAGACCATGTCAAGAACTTGGGCTCCGACTATGTGGTATACCGTAACCAAGCTGAAACGGTCTATCCTGTCCTTACGGTGCTTACCAAATTGGAAGGTGTCAATGGGTATGATGGATTGAACGACTTCATTCCGCTCATTACTAAGTGTTTAAAGAGCAGGGTGTGGAAAATTCGGGAAATGGCTGCCAGAACTCTGGGGTGCCTCGCCCCCAGCGAGAAGGTATACACTATAGCAGAAAACTTACTCTGCGGTGCCAGTTTGGAGGATCAAAATGATCTCCATGGCCGAAGCTTGGCTCTTCTTGAGCTCTCAAAGAGGAATATTGAGGTACCTGAGAATTTCCAGCGTCTACTTGATTCCAGCTTTGAACTGTTCATTATCAACAACCCATCTCCAGAGACCCAGTATGCATTCATTAGAGTATTGGCTGCATTCCACCCCAAGTCTGAGCATTTATCCACCCTAGAGCTTCCACCACTTCCTCCTCAACTAAGCTCCAGTGCACGGCTCTTCAGGGCTGAAATTGCAAAAATTAAGCTGAAAACTGCCACTGGAAGTTCCCTTCAGTCTCTTCTTTCGAGTCTCTTGGATGTATCTGAGTGCTACGAAGTCCAGCTTGCCGCGTTGGAGTATGTGGATGGGAACGAGCAGGTTTCTTCCAACGCTGGTGATTTGATATCAGAATCTTGGGCGCTATTCGAAAAGCTGGATTGGGATCTTGTTAGAATTCCTGCCATGAGGCTATTCGCTAGAGTCTGTCAAGATGGAGATGGTTTGAACATCGAGTCCCATTGGGATGAAGTGTATAACCGAATCACTGGTATTGACTGGGGAGAGATTATACCTCCTTGTTTAGAAGCTCTCGGTGCATTGACCGGCCGCTTCCCGTATGAGGGCAATTCCGATAGGTACAGCCGGTGCTTGGAGGTGATCAAACCGCATTCCAACGATGGTGAGCCATTTGAATATAGAATGGCTACTCTGTACTCACTAATAGCGATGATGGACAAAAAACAGAGTTCTGAAAAGTTCAATCCCGCGATTTGGATGCTGTACATGTTTTTGAGCGATGATGACGAAGAGATCAGGTCTACTGCCGCAAGATTTACCTGTAAGTACTTGGGTATTTCACCATGTACAGAGACTGCTGCAGAGGCCGCGCTGATAAATCATTGGGATTCTTTAAATCCTACACGCTCGTCCGAGTATGCTTTAGCCATGTTTAATGAAGGTGGCACATTGAAACACCAGCTGAGAGAAGCGCTGCATACAGACGAGGCTTTATTCAACATTGAGAAGCCGAATTTATATCGCTTCGAATTGAACCGCATCGATGTGTTGGCCAATGCCATATCAGAGTTCGGTGATATGGCTAAGGAGTTGAATGATGTTATTCCATTGATTGAAGGGCAAGGGAGAGATGGTCTTTTGGGATGGACATCGGATCCAGACGTGTTCAAGCTACTGTACAAGATTAAGATTCTAGCAGAACGAAGTGGGATTGCTCTGCCACATATTTCCGAATACCACCCATTCCTAACTAGCCATGCGGAGTTGATGGAATTGAACTAATTGTAAAATATGACTTAATATATTCTTTAAACCATGTCCTGACAATCAGTCCCAAACGTAGAAAAATGAAGCAAATCCTGTTTATCCTCCCCTCGCAGGGGAGACGCAATTGAAAATGGGGCTACTAGGAGGGGTGTATTGGCTATATTACTATGGTTGCCTTTTTTGCTTTACGAGACTACCAAATTCTCATGCTTGTTGAGGGTCTGGTTAAGCACCTGGTTAGAACGGAAGGTGAGGCCCTTGGTCTTCTCAATGACCTGCTGGTAGACGGAGGTGGTTGGGTGGTTCATGATGACCGTGCCCTCGGACTCGTCAATCTTGGCGTCCATCTTGGTGTCCTGGATTAGGTTGGCGATCCACTTCTCACCCTGCTCGTTAGTGAGGTTGAGCCGCGCCGACAACTGGGAAACGTCAATACGCTGGTGGATTCGGCAGTAAAGCTCAGAGATCAAATGTCGCGCCGACTCGAGGAATCGGGCTGCACTCTTCTCGAGGAAGAAGTCGTTCTGGAGGATGTATTCGGCCTCAGCAAGCTTGGCCTGGGCCTCCTCGAAGTCGTAGTCAATGTAGAGCGCTCGAATGAACTCGGTCAGAGGATCCTGGTACTCGTACTGTTCCTGGCCCACAACTCGGATCAGGTCCTTGAGCCGTCGATGGAAGCCAGAATTGCCGTGGCCCCGGCCCGTGTTCATGCACACCACCGCCGCAGCCAAGTACCGCAGGATCCATGGGCACGCGGCCTGGATTGTGCTGATGTATGAAGAGGAGAAGAACAAGTCGGTTAGCGCCTCCTTGCCGTTAGGGGTGTTGAAAAAGGCGAACAGCGCCCAGTGGATGATCCAAGTTCGGTGGTGAAGCTGCGTCAGCGGGTCGGCAAAAGATCGCTGGTCGACAATGTCTCGCAGCTTCTGGAGCTCCTCAAGAGACGCGTCCCACTGCAGCGACACAATGTCCGAGGCAAACTTACCCCACGTCGAGGAAGAAACAAGGGCAGGGTCCACCGAGAGCGCTCGGAAGTGGTATAGCAGATCGGAGGCAGCGTGGTACTTGCCAGAGTTGTACTGGAACTTGCCGTATCGGTAGAGGTCGTTAATCATCTCAATGGTCACGCCGTGCGAGTTCTGCAGGTAGGTAAGGTTCTGCTGCTTGTCCTGCTTGAGGTTGTTGACCACCTCAGGCTTCTCTAGCACCTCGAGCACGTGAGAAGTGGACTTCTCAAACTTTTCAAGCTCATCGAGGACCTTCTTCTGTCGCTCCACCAGCTCCTCTGGTACATCGGCACCGTCGTGCAGCTTGTACCACAGGTTGCTTACATAGTCCACCATGTTGGTGTCCTTCAGCAGGTCGTACTTGAGCTGCAGCATCGTCTTCTCGTCGTACAGACCCTTGGAGGAGACGAACTCCACCAGCGGGAAAATGAGGTGCCGGTCCAAAAACGGCATCATCTTCTCCGTCAGGTCATACTTCCGGCTGATCTCCAGCGCCTCTGGGCTCTGCTGCTCGACGTCAGACATGTTCTATTCACTATCGTTCACGTCGTTAGCTGGCGTGTCGCTTCAATTTTTTTTTTCACGATGGGAGAGGCGGGCGCATTGAGCCGCACCACTTTTTTCACCCCGATTTAACGTTATAGTACTTCATTTTAGCGACGCTATCAAGCGCCCAGTACTTGGAGGAGGGCATGCCTCCCTGGGCCAACTAGTAGCTGGAGAGAGCAGTCCTGGTTCCATTTATGTCGTACTAGTGGTCCCTAATGCAGGAAAGCAGTCCAGTGCCCATAATAATGAATTGTGAAATAACGTTATTTCAGTGCATTATATAAATTGCTAGGCGGACAGAAAGTCGGGGGCTGCCAATGAAGTAATGCTGGTTTCTTCTGGCAATTGAGAGGGAATTCCCTCAGGGAGATAGCTGATGGAAGATTGCGTTTATATAGACATTGGGTGCAACACAACAGATCGACTGTGATTTTGCCGGAGATAACAAACTCGCGGTGTTGTCTATGCTACGCTTCATTATAGCACTAGTCAGACTGGTCGCAATCGCAATTCCTGTATATAAAATAACGCTATGTCAATGCAAAAGAGCAACGGTCGATAGCGATACAAGAAATAAGATTAATAGTATTTAGTATCATGTATGGAAAGGACCAAGTTATTTGCCAAAGAAGCTCATCAGCGAAGCCTGGCCGGTCTTTTTCTTGCCGCCCTTGGGTGCAGGTTTCTTTGGAGCCGGAGTGGCCTTTTTCGGCTTAGGCGTAGGCTCCTTTTCATCTTCACTCGCTGTTTCAAACTCTTCAACTACCTGCGTCTCCAGATAGCCGTCTGGAGTCTGTTTGGTAATTGTCTTTTTAACCTTCCTTCTCACCTTCGTTCGACCCGTACTCGTAGTTTCGACGACTTGTTCAGGCTCAGGTTCAGCGCTGGCCTCTTTCATTTCAACGTCCTGCGTTTCGGTCTCTTGAGCCTCTGCTGCCGTCTTCTGCTCCTCAGACTTGTCAATTGCTTCGCTAGCATCTGGCATTTCCTCATCCGAACTCTCCTCGAACATTTTCTGCAATTCCTCCATCTGCTTCTGCTTTTGCTCGGCCTGCTGTTTCGTCTCGGTCTTGACGGGTTTGCTCGCCTTGCTCTTTGCTGCTGCAGGCTTCGAAGCAGGCTTGGATGTAGGTTTTCTTGCCCGCGCAAAGGCTGCTTCTAATGATCCTTTGGTGTTTGTGAGAACTTCGGACTTTTGCAGTGCTGTTTCCTTCTTAGCGCCCGTAGTCGGCTTGCTGACAGGCTCTGGTTTAGGTGAAGGGGTCTTAAGAGACTCCCTCGGTTTATTTATCATCTCCTCAGAGAGAATTGTGTTCCTCACCATCCCTAGCTTGTACAGATCATTCAACGTCACTTGGTTGTCTAGTTCTTTTACCCCATTGTACGAAACAGAAAGAAGCTGCGGGTCCTAATCCGTCAGAAATATGTTATCTCCCCTTTTCTCGTACTCACGTTAGATTTAACCACTCCAAGACTGTAAACATGCACGGATGATATGCGCTTGAAACGCTTCATCTCCTCTGACGACCTCGTTAGCACCTCCTTATTACCGAAAAGTAAATCATACCATCTAGCATTTCCTGCGGAACCATCTGGAAGCCATATATATCTCGTGGAGCGTCCTGTTCGTCGGCGCTTGATTCCATAGTCAAAACACTGGGCTCCTCGGCGGGATAAACGCCACTGACGACATATGTAGCATGCAGTTTTCCTTCATTCTTCTTATGAAATGAGTACAAATGTCTGATCTGTTAGTGTTTCCCTAAAAGACGCTTGCGACTCTTACTCTTTTGCTGCGTTAACATGGATCTTCAGCTTCCGACTCAAATACCTATAAGTTACCTAAGACAGGTTAGGCAATGTCATAATACAATGTATATTCCTTACAGTCTTTTCATCTGAAAAGATCAAGCTGTGCAATGTGTCGTTAATTTCACTCGAAGTCATTTTCTGCTGCTTGATGGTACGCGTCCCGTCGCGTTTTTTAAATTGGCTCCCGTCTGCGCGTGCCCGTCCCACCGTGTCTTAACAATGTTAATCATACTAAACGTTAGAAAAAGCGTAATATAAGCACAATATGTATTTGTAAAAATGGTTAAACAATAGTAAATGTAATTTAAACCCTGTAAATATGCTCGATGATCTTTCCCACCTCTCTAGAAACGCGTTCTCCTTCAATCGCCTGCATCGCGTCGTCTGCATCGCCCGGCAAGCCAAGCCAAGTGGGTGGCTCTCGGTCAGGCAGCTTGTCGATCCAGTCTTTGAAATCTTCCACCTTATTGCCCTCTGGAACACTCACCAAGCCATCTTGGACTAAGCTGAAGCCAATGTTGTAAGCTTCTGGGCTCAACACGCGGCTCACAATCCCATTCAGAGTTGCCCGGTCCTCAGCCTTGTCAATCTTACCGCCATAGATCGTCTCGGTTATTAGAGTACGCAATGCGTCCCATGGGATCTGGGATGGAGAAATATTCGTCCTCCTATTGTCAATAGCATCAACCCACGCGTCTATGACAAAAGTAGCACTTTCAAAGTCAGAGTCATTGAAATCATACGACTTAGTCCAACCCAGTGGGACATAATTCAAACGCTCCTGTATGATACTGTGAATCCACGACACCAAACAGAACAGCCGGTTCCGCTCGATTGGGCCCTTCACCAGACGATTAGGTGGAAGTTGTCCGTATGTGTTTCTCATACTCGCCTTGATACCCTTTGGACTCTCGACCATTAGGATTCTCGACATTCGCAAGAGGGTAGTTGGTACCCTAGCACCTAAAGGAAGGGTGTAGATCATGCGGAAATCATTGTGAAGTTGAAGAATCTTGAGCTTCTTCTCAATACCTTCAAGCCAAGAGGGCGAAAGATGGACATTCTGCAGCAGGACCCATTTACCAACTTTGGCAGCAGATTCAATGGCTCGCGTTGCATTGTCTTCCTCCTCTCTTGACCCCATAGCAACTGTAGTGCACGAAATTTTCATGCGTGAGAGAACAACCTCTACCTTATAGCTTGGATCACTGCCATCCGCCGTGGCTAGAGCAATAGGTGAATTTGGCTCCACATGGGCAACAATATCTGCGAAATCCTCAGAAGTGTCGTACATCAAGCATTTGTCGAAAATAGTCCGGCAAAGATCGTCAACCCCAGAGACAAACTTATTTGCGGAACATCCACTGACTATGGCTGCTTTGTAGAATTCTTTCGCGGCTAAATTACCAGTTAGTAAAAAATTATCATGGCATGAGTTTCTAACTTACCATCATTGCCACCAGTGTAGGATTCCATAATCATCTCAGGAGCTGCACTCCCGTCCAGCTTAGAAACATCAAATGAGTTGGGCAATACAGTCTGCAGCACATCTTGCATTTTAGCGCTCCACTCTGGTTCGTTTGGTTTGAGCATGGTCATCTTTTCAAGAAGGCGACCAAAAGTTTCGAGATCACAATTGTTTTTCTCGTAGCCTGCAGCCATAAAGAAGGCTAGAATACTTCGATCTTTTGTCAACAATGACGGCGAGACCTTATTATAGACCTCAAAATAAAGGTCCTTGATCACGCCTCTCACTAGCTCCTCCGGGCTCGTTTTTGGTTTATCTCGTGAAATAACCACGCCAAACAAATCGAGGAAGAACTCCAATGAGAATTGATAGAAGTTATTCAACAGAACAAGCTTTTCCAGAACCGTAAATATGAATCCGCAATGCTCAGCGAGAGGCTGGTACTGATTCATCACGTTAGAAATCGTGCTCATTATAGCTTCATTCTCTCGCACCTTTTCATTGATCTCACTGGCCTCTACCTTCAGGCGCTCGAGTGTATCAATTACTTGATCATTCTCAAGAATACTACCCTCCGAATCAGTAAGAGCCTGTAAAAGACCGATTTCCAACTGCCGGAGATGAACTTGATACTCGCTCTGAAGCTTGATTACCTCTTTGTGTTTAACCTCGATATCTGGTCGCTCAGATTGTAACACCTTGCTCAGTGCTTGACTCTCCAAACTGCTTCGAGTTACAGTGAAGTTAACGATAGTGGTTCGGCTGGATATATGAGGAGATATCACAATGGACGGGTCACGAGTCATAAGATAGAGCTTGAATTCGCTTGAAAAGTCAATATCCTGCTTGCCCAGAGTAATCAAAGTCCGACCTCCGGTTCTCTTGTACTCCTTGTTAAGAACTTGGTTGATGATTGGATCCAAATGTTCGGCGTCCTGAATCAATATAGGATTCCCAAATCTTAGAGCACTTTCCAGATGTTTGACAAATGACTTATCTAGGAAACTTGTGATTGTAAGCTCTCTCGACTTGTGCATGTTTCGATAGAATTCAACCATTCGATTCGTAGGATCGATAACAAATGGGTATCGAATAGCTCTATGCGACATAATAGCATTCTCCACGCAAAGGTCATCCTTTGGCAATGAGTCTTCGTGCCATTCCAGCTTCTGCTTAGCAGTTGCCAAGTAATTTGCCAATGATTCACTTGCCTCATATGGAATACCAGACTCTTCAAAATAAACTGACCACAAATTGATCAGATGGCGACGTGCTTGCTGGTCAAAAGAACCAGCATATGAAATAAGTGACGTGGACAACAAGCAGTTGCCAGCCAAACACTCAGTCTTTTTCTCAAATTCTTTGATACTTGTAGACCACCGCGATTTTTCAGATGAAAGGCTCTCCAAAAGCTTCATACTCCTGTTCACTTTCCGTTCAACTGCTGCCATCTCTCGCTTAATATTCTGAGTATCGGTAATAAGAATCTCATACTGATCTTTATATTGCTCGATACTGGCCTCAAGCTCCGCAATCATATCAGATATCGCCTGCGCTTGTGCTCTAGTATGTCTGGCACTCTGCTCCAACTGCGTGACCTCGTTTCGCAGTGGGCCAACCCTTTCCAAGATACTGGAATAATCCACTTGTGCAATTACCCATTGTAGCAGTGGACCGCACGCCTTACTGGCACGATTCACAGTTTCAAAGTTGTAATTTGGAAGAGATAAGAAGTCTCTTTCCATTCTCTTCCTCAGCTCAGGTGGCATTTGCGTTGCATTGTCAAAATTGACAATGCTGGGGATGAAATCTTCTCTTCTCACGCAATGCTGAATATCCTTCCATGAAGATACCCTGTTCCCTAAGAGAATGCATACAGATTCAAGTGCCATTTTCACAGCATCTGGTGGATTGTGCATAGACCTCAACTCTGTCAGGTGCTGCTTCTTGATGTTGCTCACACTTTGTTGCGCTTCCAATACAGCCGGCTCAGCTCGGGCCAGATCATTCATGACCACTTGCTGTCGCTCTCCAATGTTCTTCTCCTGGATATCCAGAGCATGCTGAATTTCAATCGATGCCTCGCGCTTCCGCTCCGCCTCATTCTGATCGTTAACCATCTGCCTCAGCATATCCTTAGCTTCGTTACTTTTAGCCTCGAGTTGCGTCTTCTTCTCAGCTAAGTTAGCTTTCAACTCCTTGACCTTAATAACTGTCTCCTTCAATTTGTCAAGACCAACATTATAATGCCTTTGTTGATCCTCCAATTCTGTACGCTTTTCCGTAAACACTCTGACGAATTGCTCAACAAATTCCAAGAAATTGCCTGGAGTATTGGATCCAAGGAAAGAAGAACCTAGCGATGTGATAAATTCATCGTCTGATACTGTTCTGTGAATGTACACCATACATTGGAGTACCGTCTCTCGGAAAGATGTTGGCAAATCCAGATCATCTGAAATAGCTCTCAGAGTATCCAACTGCTTGAAATCAGATCTATCGAGGTCGAGACCAGAAGTTAGAGCTCCCGCAACCTGGTACAACGTTCTATCTGACCAGTCTCCCATCCAGTTTAGCACGCATCTATTAAAGAGGGCAGGAGATGCAGCTGCTTGACTTGATAGATCAGAAGACGGAGGATTCATCGTGAATATGACATGAAGGTTCCTCACAATTTCCTTCGTAAACCATTTGTAGAGCTCATCTTCTGAATCCAGATTAATTCCTTGTCGCAGAGCACCATCCTTGCAAGCAGTCATCAATGTAGTATGGTCGTCACCCTCGAATAGTCCAGGAACTTCACCATTGGCCAAAAGGGTATTCATGCGCTCTAAGAACGATGTTTCCAGAATGTTGGACTCATCTAAAATGAAGCAGATTTTTTCACCATTGCAGCCAGCTCTTCTCAGAATCCCCCTTAGATCAGCATCAAATTCTGCCTGGCCATAAGTTCTAGAAGTGCTGAGCTGTTCCACTTTCAGTCCGTTCATCCACGCCACAAACCGGGAAAGTGTGGACTTTCCACTGCCACTTACTCCAATCAAAATTAGATGTCCCTGTGGTTGTCGAAGTACTCGGTCAATTCTGAGTACATGGTCGAGAAGGTCGTCATATAAAATTAATGGCGTGTCGAGCTCCTCTTCACAGAAGGTCTTTACTCGGGCCTTGACGAAACTCTTCAACTCCTCCATTTGTACAGGGAGATAGTTCTTTGACAGCCAATTCGAATAGAGGATTGGACCCATCAATGCAGTGTTGAGATCAGCATTTAAGAAGTACTTGTAAGCCACATCCTTAATCAGCACATGCGTCCATCTCTTTTCATCGTCGTCAACCAAACGGTCATGGAATAGACGTAGCGCTTCGTGTGCCCAAAGGCGAACCAAACCTTCTATTGACAGAGTTTCTAGTGGCATGATTGCCTCATAAATTCCTCTGCACCATCTTGTCAGCTCCCGGGGACTGTATATATAATGTGATCTCACATCTGGAGTGAATTGGGTTTGAGACCTCTGGTATATCTCAACCATGGCATGTGTTAGATCTGAAGCATAACCACGCAACTCAGGAACACATTTCAGGATTGCTGTATTATAGGATCCATAGATCTGATGGAGTGAAGTTTCGCCTGGATAATCGACCAACACCACTGTAGCATGTCGAAGGAATCTCATACTCATTTGGTTCCGACCGACGTCAGTTGGGGGGTTACAAGCCCCTACGAATTGAATGTTGGACAAAGTGACCCACTGCTTCTCTTTTTCCTTCCAGAACCCGTTTTGTTCAACCATTTGACGCAAAAGTGAAATTACTCTTTGAGTGCCATAGGTATCAATTTCAGGTAGGTTGATTTCATCACAGAAGACCACTAACCATCGCCCAATTTGGTTCGGAGACAAAATGGTCCCATTAATTGTCTTCTTGTATTCGCAGTATTGCTCAATGGACTTAATAACGAGATCAGGGGTAGTTGCTTTAGAGAAGTTTAGGCCAACAACATCAAGGTTTGGAGACTTTCTCAGGGCGCTAAATAGCGTCATTGTTTTACCAGACCCAGGTGGGCCACACAAAATAATCGGTTTATGGTCATTGAGAAGTCCATAGATCAATTGGTCATGACGGCAAGTATCAATGGTCGGAATAACAACGTCATTTTGGACAATAGAATGAGTATCAAGCTCCAGCTTTGGAACTTTGTCCAACCAGTCTTGCCATGTGCCTCCAGGTAGCGAAACATCGAAGTCAATCAGATTACCCGAAGGAGCGATGTCAATGAACTGGGAGAAAGTCATGATATATGCCCCAAATTCGGACCGTTCAACCAATGTGCTATCGCCGGCAAATGACCAAACAAGCGCAAGAGAAAGACGCTTTTTAATGAACAATAAGCGTTGTTCTTGAGTGGGAGGGAAGTCTGCATTCTGCAGCATAAATGTCCTTAATTCCCTGCAGGAGAACTTAATAAACGATAACAGACTGCGCAAAGACTTAGAGACCGAGAATGCCATGACATGTGCCAATGACCGTGCTCGTTCAATAACCTTCAGTAAGAGGTCATCGTGCCAAATCAGGTACCTTATCATTTCAACAATCTCTGACTGAATGATATCAACACTTGTCCCCTGTAGATCATCCTGCGTAGCAGTATACTCATCTTCCAAATCGTCGAACTTAAGGCATTTCAGTACATTCAAGTGCTCCTCCATTTGCATTTGAGGGAGAACGACGTTATCTCCAAACCAAATCATGCCACATCGACTAACGGTCGCAGGAGTTGCAAACTGTAGGTTTTCAACTTCGAATAAAAGGCGAACATTAGATGGCAGTGCTAATCTCTCACCATTGGGCAGCGTCAAGATCTTGTTATCATCAAGAACACTGTTCAAGTTTTCAACCCATTCTGGGTCCACATCACCGTCAAAAATAATCCAATGGTTTTTCTGCGATTCACCTCGGAGGTTCTCAGACACTCGTCGCAAAATACCAGTAAACAGGCCATCAGTCCATTCTCTAGTAGTCGTATCAAGGGTACCATAAAGCTCCTCTTTCGACATCACTTTGGCATCAATTAAGTAATGTACGCATTCGACCTTTTCAAACGATTGGATTGCTTTCAACAGAGTTCGATAAGTTGTCGTTTTGCCGGTTCCAGAGTTTCCTACTAGCATGATGCCGTGATGGATTTGGCTGAACCTGTATAGCTGCAATGACTTTTCAAGCCAATTCTCACTAGGTACAAGCCCGTCATTTTCAGCCACTTCCACAATGGCGGTGCGCAAACCTTCGATATTTAAGGCGTCATACTTCACACCCTGGAAGTATATTCCCTCGATTCTAAACCAGTTGTTAGTTTGGCAAGTTTAAATTACGAACTTACTCTTTCATAATATCCACATCTTCAGATACCAATTTCGGAGCAATAGTCTCACGAAGACTCTGGAGAACAATGCCTGCCTCCCAATCATCGTTTACCTGCTCTCCCGATTCAAGCTTAGCCCGTTTTAATCCACCGCAGGTTGCAAGAACTGACTTCAAAGCTCTTAATCCAAAGTCATAATGGATCTGTGGCGATAACCTGGATCCCAAGTCATCAAAGAAGGGTACAATTAACTTCGATAATCGAGAACCGTCAACGAAACCTTGCGAATTCAAAAATACATCAGCAATAATTTCTTTGTCGGGCTTAGCCATTGAGAAGCTGCGGAATAACTTCTTCAGGTTTTCAGGCAAGGAATTTCGACCGGCATAGCCAGGATTCATAGTGATAAATATGCCTGATCCTGGATTAACATTTAAGGTCCTTCCAATTAAGGCAATAGTCGATTCCGCTTTATCATCTTTATACGCCTTTAAGCCAAGCTCAATAGTTTCGATTTGTGACGAAACAGCACTTAATATATGCTCGTCCAACCGATTAAATTCATCAAAGCACCCCCAAGCTCCAACCTGGCAAAGACCAACCAGAATTCTTCCAATAGCTTGGAAATCAAACGTTTCGTCGCAACAGAAGACAAGAACATGCTTTCCCAATGCTTGGCCCAAAGCTTTTACAGCTTCAGTCTTACCTATACAATTGTTAGTAGGAAATCAATCTCGGGAGTGTATTCCCTTACCGGTACCAGCTGGACCAAATGGTGATCCGCCTAATCTTTGAGATAATGCCTGTGTCATAGTCAAGAAACATTTCTCAATGAGTGGAGTGCATACAAGCTTGTCTGGCACTCCCAGGTACTCGTAACCGTAGTCAAACTCAGCACCAGATTGTCTAACCCGAAGTCGCTTCAGCGGTTCTGCAGTTTCATCAAAGGCGTAAGTCAATTGAGATGGCCAGTAAAAGTCCGAGACATCTCCTTCCACGAGATGAGCGATAACATCCCGCTGATGAATAAGTTCAGTAATTAAAGACTGATATCTAGCACGCTCTAGTGCAGTGAGATTTGTAAGCACAGCACTAGCTAGAGTTTTTAATAGTGTTGCACGCGTTGCAAGAAGTTCTTGAAGTTTCTCCTTAGAGCCAATGCATTGGTCAACGGATCGTGACCATTGAATTGCGGTTGCCAAGAGTGAAATTTGAGTAGGATACTCATTGACCCAATTAATAAAGACATCGTCAGAAAACTCTGAAAGGGCATTCGATAACCCATTGACAGCGCTTATTAACTGATCGGAGATGGCTAACTTCGTTTGCTGCTCAAGCAGTTTGAGCCAATCAACAACGTTTGGCGTCTTAATCAAGGACACGGGTTTGCTCAACTTCAATATTTCTCCCTCTTTAGAACGAACTGCCATAATAGCTGAGGAATCGTGATCTATCTCAAACGAAGAGATCCCAGAGAACATTTTGTTTAAATGCTTTTCGGCTCTGCTTGTATCGCTTGAATTACCAATAATTTCCAAAAGATCATCATCACCAATAAAATAGAAGCGGGCAAAGCGTTGTCTCTCTTTCTCGAAGTATTCACCCAGAGCCTTCTGAACCTTATTAAGCAAGTCTAGAAGGCGTTCAATGGAAGACTGGATATTTGGAATGTTCAAAACATCCAGCACGAGTGGAGATTTAGACACTTTTCGAAGGATAAGGAAAAACTCCGAATTAATATTCTGAAATCTCGATGATTCGACTGGAAGTACTTGTTTAATCTCAGCATTGTTGTTGAACACGCCCTCAAGGTATACCCATTGTCGCTGGACGTCTATCCACACGTCAAATAATACATGCACTCGATTAAGCTTCTCCTCCCATGCCCTTGTTTCTTCCTCGAAAGTTTTAAAGTAAGGAGAATGGTGCATAGCTTGCAACGAGTTCAAATTATCACTGCAGTTCTGGAAGAGGTCATCCCAATTTTTGATTAGCCGACAAACATTTTGGTAATTCACAAGTTCCAGCGAATAAGTAGTCCAATGCTCCCGAATTTGTCGCAGGAAGTTATCTAGAGCCAGCTCGCCATTGGCAACGTCGATAACTTCTTGGACAAACTTCTGGTTTGCTAATAAGTTCATATCCCAAACTTGGCCCAGGCTCAAGGAAGCGAGAACTAGTCGCTTGCCCTTATTTAGAGATTTGAACATCATATCCCAATGACGTTCGTGTATGGCCTCCGACTTCAACCCTGCAATAATGGAGATGGATTTAATCAAGTTCTTCAAATGATTCTGAACATGTTCAAAGGCTGAATACTGTCGTATTCTTGTCGGCATATCCTTTGTCATTTGTACAAATTCTTCCAATTTTTGCCGAACTTTTCGGGGAACAATGCTTACCCAAGGAGTCTCTCGAAGGTCACTTAAAGAGCTCCAGACGCTGTCAAGAGCACCCCAAACGGAGTTGAAGTCATCAATTTCTTCTTTCACTGCGCTCAGATTGGTACCAAAGCTGTGCTCCAACTCAAGGGCATTAGCGGCATTTGTCAGCATATCTACTGACTCTGTGAGTGAATCAGCCTCCCGATGGAAATTATTCAATGCAGAAAGAGCAATTTTAGAATCCACAGAGCCGGAAACTGGTTTCTCTTCGTGCCATTGGTCCTCTAATCTTTGTATCCTATCGGATATTCGCTTCATTTCGGCACTTACACGTGCACGAATTGCGTCGATTTGACCATCTATCATAGCGTTTTTCCGATTTAGTATTTCTTTCAATGCTGCCCATTCATTATCAATTTGGTCAATGAACAGCCAATTTGAAGGAAATTGGAATCTGTTCCTCGCCAAAGCAGTCTGGCCGCTTCGGAAAAGACCAACTTGTTCCTCCCACTTCTCCAACTGGTTGTTACATGATTGAGCCGTGGTGACAGCAGAAACTACCATCTCGGTCGACCCATCCAGTACTTGGCTTTCCAAGTTCCTCCTAACAGACTCCATTTCGCTGCATACCTCACGCATCTGAGCTCCAAGTTGTTCAGAGAACTTATGGATAACGTCATGTTGCCAGATATCATACTTCGAATTAATTCGAGATTGCACGGATTGGAAACTGATATCTAGAAAGCCGAATGATTTGCACAACTCTGTTGTATCAAAAGTAGCTCTTTCGCGTCTGATCTCATTCAGAATCTGAAGCCATTGCGCCATATCTGTACCAAGACGCGCATACATGCTGTCAGCATCCAAATCCCAGAGTGACTGAAACTGGTACCACTTTTCCAAGTAGCGAGTTGCCTGGGAAATGCAGCGGTCAATAGTTTGGTATGCCTTAAAAATGATATCACTGGCAGCCCCTGGGATGTCAGAAAATGTTAATTGTCGTGACTTCTTCTTTGAAACATCAAACTTGTACGCATCAATCCTGGGTAGCTTGTAAACTGCACCAATATTTGATTGCAGGTTTTTTAACCACTCCACTCGTGCAGTCTCTATGGGGGGATGCAGGGTAATCAATTGATTCTTAATCGATAATTCGTGGTTGGACCGAGTCAAGGGCAACGTCAATATACCTGTACATTCGCCACTAGTAAAGGAAGATACCCATGTCTCTATTACCTGGACACATCTCCTTACTAATATGTCCTTAATTGTCAAATTAAGTCGGTTAACAAATGCAGGCACATTGGAATACGATTCCAGGATAAGCTTATCGATACAGTCTTGGATTGCTGTTATAACTGCGACAAGTTCATCTGTGTTAAAACAGCACGTTTCAAGGTCCTCAAGAGACTTTTTGATAGTCGCATAAACGATAAGCAAATATTCAGATTTCTCTTTGAGAATTGAAACGGCTTGGTTGAAATCGCTAACAAACCGTGCATGTTTGCTGTCAGGGCTGTCACTGGAAAAGGCTTTGATATCATAGGCATGGACAAATGACTCCCACCTTAAGCCAGCTCCCTTGGCAATAAGCCTATAAATTTCAGATTGGTAACCATGAAGGAGGAGCTCAACATCAGGGAGCTCACCAATTTTCCTCATAGTCCTTGAATGAGCCTGCAGTGTATCAATGAGGCTTATAGCATAGGGATACACCTTGCGTGCTATCTTAGACGAGCTCGAAATAGAATGCGGTACCTGATGGTTTAGCCAAGCCAAATTTCTAACTTCTTTAAAGAGAGAAGTTACCAAGTTAGGGTCAAAATTGACAGCCAATTCATACTTTGAAGTGTTATTCCGTGGACGATGTATCTTGAACAAGAAACCTTCAATGGACAGCTGCCGTTTCGATACAGACCTCAACCATTCATCGTAAATCGGCTGAGTATCGAGCTTTTTTCTAAAACTTTGACTCTCAGCATAGAGTTTCTGACCCTCAGCATAAAGGTGCCATCCTTTGCCTAGTACGTCCTCCACACGCTGGAGATATGCATTCAATTGATGTTCAATCTGTTTGATCCAGATTACTGTGCCCGACACGGATGGGATATCACGTAGTTTAGACATTTCATGTGCCTCGGAATTGGCATAGTGCTGTCTAAATCGTTCCTGAAGGGAGCTAATATCCGCCTTGACATTGTCTATTAGCCTGGTCTGATACTCCTGTATTGCGCCTCGAATAGCCGGTCGGATAAACAGTGCATTAAACTTCGAAAACACCTGGAACATTTCATTAGAATTCTTCGCAACTGCCAATCTATCCCGCAAGACAGCGATCACTGCCTGTTCAACTCTGGTAGTTTTCTCGTCATAGAACTGTTCAGCTTGATTCCATCTTGTACAACCATCTAAAAATTGTTAGCTTGAACACAAAGGCCTCAGAATAACTTACCGTCAGTGGTATCAAGGGAATCCACCTGTTTCAAATACGTGTATGCCTCTTCAATTTCTTTCAATGGATTAATACCGTCGAACTCCACGATAATGCCTTCGGCGGAACTCAAAACCTGTTCAAGCGTTTTAACAAGCTCTTCATGTCGAGTTCGAAACTCAAGGATATATTCCAAGCGCTCCTTTAACTTCATTTGTCGAGGGACGATGCGGATAGGTATCAACTTCTCGGATCGCTTCCGTGTCATTTCTCGGGCCACATTTGTGAATTCCTTGAAGCACTCATCCCATGTTCCAAAAATCTCGCTCGCCTGATTGAGAACAGACATCAGAGAGTCGAAGTCTAGATGCATCAACTGTCTGTGTCCGAGCAAGTTCCTTAAATTTGCATCCAAATCAGCCGAGATCGCTTCAACTAGGGCCAAAGACCTCCAAATAGGATATGGTGAGATCTTGAGCTTTTTATTCAAGTGATTGAATATCTGCATGACTGCCTGTTGGATCTTTGAAAAGTTCGATGCCGAAATGAGGTCGTCCAGAGGGAAGTCGTGCATAAGCTGGTTATACCTTGAAACCTTTTCCGTTGCCTCCTTGATTCCAGTATCCGAGATAAAGCTCACAGTGGCGTGGAATCTCTTGGCGTAACGGAGTACATCTAGCGTAAGAGTGACGCCAGGACTGGAGAGTTGTTTTTCAATGTTCTCCAGCGAGCCCTCCATCGCAATCCAAAAGCTAATCTCCTGTGAAGCAGTACCTGTCCCAGGGTCTCTATCAATTCGAGTAATTGCCTGGATGCTTTTGACCCAGCTGTTGACATTCGATTGGAGTGTGTTTAAGAAACTAGTGTCACTGAGCAGTTGTTCAGGTACTGCTTCAATTGCAGGCTGCATATTTGCCTCTGCGACTTCAATTGCCTTGGCAATGTACGGGTGCAATGAAAGGGTCAGCTCAGGCACCTCAACATTCTGTTGTAGATGTAACAGAGATAGCTCCAATTCGGTGATCTTTTTACGCGCAGACGGAGCACTGCCCATTTTATCTTCTGAATCCTGTTGGGATGGATGGCAGTAAGCGTCGAAGTACGGTGCTACTGCAAAATGCATAATGGAGTGTAGAATTTCGTAGGGGCTCTTTTCAGCAGTGCTAAAGCCAGATGGAAGAGACAATGCCTGCAATTGCTCTGAGAGCGAGGTATCCCCCCTAGAAAGCCCTCCAGGAGGCTTGATCACCGCCAAACTCCCGACAGTGTTAGGTGAAGGAAGGAATTTGCTGTCCAATCTATACGCAAACGATATGGCTAAAGAAT
The DNA here is from genome assembly GCA_003705765.3 of Blastobotrys mokoenaii. Lineage (NCBI taxonomy): Eukaryota > Fungi > Ascomycota > Dipodascomycetes > Dipodascales > Trichomonascaceae > Blastobotrys > Blastobotrys mokoenaii. The sequence goes on from PPJM03000007.1 coordinate 477,678, forward strand.
TCTTGGGTCAGTTGATTTATCCTCACACACTCAACATTACTTACTTTCATCGTCGCTAGTCAATTGATCCTTTATCAAAAACAATACCAACGGGTTCGAATCCGCCGCAAATGCTCGGCATTCTTTTCCAACAGTCTCGTGTGGTGTGTCCCGCCCACCGAGCGAGTTATCTAGATCTCCTGGATCTGCACCTAGCAGTGCGGACGCAGCAGTTCTCACATAGTCAAGCAACTGAGTCACGGGTATAAACCGCGACTCATTTGCTTCTTCGTCCATTTTTCAACCTTCGACAGAGCTGTTGATGTTTACGCTGTGCAGGGGTGAGGTCTTCTCCTGGAACTTTAAAACACGCCAGCCGTTCGTTCCTCACTCGCGTTTCATAATTCATTGAAAGTTAATTCGATGATATAAAATGTACAAAATTAGTCAACTAGGTTCAGCCGTGCGCCGAGACGTCCCCGATGGCTTTACCCCACGTTCGGCACAGTTTAAAATCGAGCTGGTTGTTTAGTCCGATGGCAACCAAAAGACCGAAATGTTGAAGACAGCTCTGAGGACACAGTCATTGGCACGACCGCTATCCACTGCTTCCAGAAGCAAATTTGTGAGGATCGTAGACGTTTCTCCGCGAGATGGCCTCCAGAATGAGAAAGCAATGGTCTCAACTGAGACGAAACTGGAGCTCATTGACCGACTTACTGATGCCGGGCTAAAGACCATCGAAGTAACTTCATTTGTATCTCCAAAATGGGTGCCCCAGATGGGTGACTCCAAAGAACTATACCCGCAGGTCCTGAAAAAGTACTCGGGCAATGGAGTCACCTACCCAGTTCTCACTCCAAATCTAAAAGGCTTGCAGGGCGCCCTGGAGAGTGCAAAGCAGGCAGGTAAGCCATTGGAGGAGGTCGCTATTTTTGGTGCGGCCTCTGAGGGATTCAGTATGAAGAACACTAATAGAACAATCGACCAAGGGTTTGATGCATTCCAGCAGGTCGTTGACGAAGCTCGGAAGCACAATACTCGGGTGAGAGCGTACCTGTCTACGGTGATTGCCTGTCCCTATGATGGCTTTATGGACCCGAAAAGAGTCGCTGAGCTGGCCAAGAGATACCTAGATATGGGTTGCTATGAAGTGTCCCTTGGCGATACCATTGGCGTGGGTACCCCGTTCCACGTGGAGGCCCTGCTAGAGCAGGTTTTCAAGCATATTCCGGTTGACAAGGTCGCCTACCATGCCCATGATACTTATGGGCAAGGAGTGGCCAACATTCTCAAGGCAGTTGAGATGGGCGTTCGCGTAGTAGACAGCTGCGTTGGTGGCCTTGGTGGGTGTCCTTATGCCAAGGGCGCTACCGGAAATGTATCTACGGAGGATGTGGTTTATGCTCTGCATGGTATGGGTTACGAGACTGGCATTAATCTTGACAAGCTTTCTGCTACTGGCGAGTGGATCAGCAAGGAGTTGAACCGCGAGAATGGCTCCAGAGCCGGTAAGGCCCATTTTACAAAGATGGACAAACCAAAGCTTTAGCTACTCCATATTGCTAAATACACAAAGTACTGTGAGAATATATTTTGTCGCATCCGAGCCGCAGTTGATGTGGCTCGTACGCCCCTCTGCAGTATTCTCCGCAATTAAAAGAAATCTTGATATAACATTTATCATTTTTCATTTTATATATAGCAGTATTATTCTGCCTAGAAGAGAAATGTACTATAAAGGATCATAGGAAGTTCAGGTAAAAGCCGCATAGTGTGAGGCGCTTCCGGGACCCCATTATCCCACACCATTTTCATCACTAACTAATCAAAAATCATTAAGCCGAAATTTATGCTTCATTTTCCAACTTTCTTTCAGTTACACTTCCGGTAAAAGCTCTGGCGCAAGCCCGCAGTCCTCTGGCATCAGTGCATTGATTTGATAACGCCGTACAGATGTTTCTCCCCTCCGCCTTATCAAAGTGGCAAACGCCATTTATATAGCCGAGTTGAATAACACCAATTGGTATAAAATCCAACTATGGCAAATAACGACCGAAAACACCTTGCTAACCTTGGCCACGATGTGCTGGTAAACGGAGTGTTCCCATACTTGTCCGAGCAAGATATTCAAGCAGTGAGCAAAACGTGTCGTGTGCTAAGGGACTACACGAGCGACCCTGCGGTATGGCACGACCAATTTTTTAAGGTATTTGGTCTACAGCCGAACCCTTTCACTATTTATAAATGGCCAGAGATGTATCGATGGCGCCGGATGGCGGGGCTCTACACTTGGGGGTCGAGCAGCAGTGGTCGGCTTGGCTTCACCCTAAGTGACATTGGGGACGAGTACCGCACACAGTCTGGAGAGAGTGGTATTATTAAACCGAAAAAGATTGACCAATTGGGGTCGCTGGTGCTCTCTGACGTTGTTGCTGGGGGGTACGGGTTCACGGTACTAACCGGCGATGGGCGCCTCTATGGCATTGGCGAGGTGCAAGAATACTACTGGGGTGGCCCAGGTGACGGCCAAAATGTAGTTCCGGTGCCTCTGCACCGGCCACGTAATCCAATCTTTCGAATTGGCGGTGTAATTCCTAGAGGCGCCCACCACTTCCCGCCTCAAAATGAAGCTCAAGATACAGAGGAGTCGAGGCCAAATGAGGAGGCGAACGTTGATATGCAAAAAGTGCGACGGGAGTATAACTCCAATGTAGTACCCCCATTGACGCCAATTGGCAGCCTGTCTCCGCCATTAAGCCTGAAGGAGAGGTGTAGGGTCAAGCAGTTGCACACTCTGTCCAAGGAGCCTGTGGAGTTTGTCTCTGTGTCAAGCGGCAGAAAGCACATTCTGGCCCTGGATAGTAACAACAATGCGTGGGTGTGGGACCGCACGTATGTCTATCCGGGTACCCAGCTAGACTTTGGAGTGGATGCGCCAATTCGACACCTCGTGGCTGGATGGGAGCTCAGCACGGCATGGCTTGAAGGCGTTGGTGTTATCGTCTGGCATGGCGTTGGCTCTCTACAGAACATAGGCTACACAAACTCTGATCCTGCCAAAGTGGATTACATTGTAGTGCCTGGCACCCAGGGAATTGAGGTCAGAGACATGATGGCAGGGTCCAACTTTTTGGTGTACATCACCAAGGATAAGGTACCATATGTGGTTGAAGTCCATGCTCAGGAGCCCCGGGCGCCGATGAGGCTGGACAGCTTTGAGCGGGCATTGCGGGACGGTGCGCAGTTTGTCAAAGTCGTAGGGTCTTATTCACGTTTCGCCCTGTTTAGCGACAAGGACGATGTGTACATTGGCAAGAAGGGCGAGTTCAACACCCCAATTATTTACGACGAGCTCCAAAAAGTTGGTTGCATCTCAATTGCCGTGGCGGACCACCACAATCTTGCTCTTCTACGGGGCGGTAAAATGCTTACATGGGGGTGCGAATCCAAAGGCTGCGGCGCATTTGGACTCGGCAGGCGCGAAGACGTGCTCAAGCTCGGAGCGACTCACACCTCTGCAGGCCTCCATCTCGAACGGCCCGTTCTTGTAGACCTTCAAGGGCGCAAGGTGCTTGCAATTGCCGCCGCAGGATGGCAATCTGCAGCCATCATGTCCGAGAACATTGACTCTCAAGTATGAATTAAATATATATCTGAACTAACAAAAAAGTTTAGAAAAGGGAACCCTTCTCAGCCTTCTTGCCCTGTAATCAAACTAGTTAGCAACTTCTCTCTACAAAAACGACAAGAAAAAACTTACAGCAACAGCTCGAGTAAGGCCGTAGGCTGGGATAGCAACGCAAGTAACGCCGAAAAGGGCGTAGAATGGATAAAGGATGAGCTTGGATCGTGGGTGTCGGAGCCACAATGGCACGTGCTCGTTAGCCTGGTACAATCGCTGGTAGTATGCAACCTTGTTCGCCTACACACAAGTCAATTAGCCTCGTCTTCTCGTCTGTAATCACTTACCATCTTGTCTAAATGCGTGGTAGGATATTCGACGTCGGGATGGGGTGAGATTTTTTTGTTGTCGATTTGGGACCGCAGTTCGCCGGCACCAGCCAATCAGCGCCCAGTTAAAAGTCTCGGGGCATGAGAGGGCCCGAATTGAAGGCAATTGCTGGAATATTCTGAATAAGTGATATAGAGCAAAAACAGAGTGGGATTTTGATCATATCTACAAATATTTTGGCACTTTTTGGCTACCAGCTACCAGCGGGGAAGTATGGATCAGCAGTGTCTTCACTACGAGATGTACACCCACCCAATTCAGTACTAATAGTATGGACGTCATAGAGCTATGTAGCTACGGAGCGCAAAAAGAGGGGCAAAGGCTGAGTCTCTGTGGACCATGCATTACTCCGGAATCCTCTGTTGAGCTTATCGCCGGCGCCAAATTATCCGAAGGCGCTTATTACACAGAGAATGGGCATAAAGTGGGGGGCATTAATGGATTATTTCACCCCTGTTGGCGGTACACGAGTAGGCTCAACATACGCAGACCGTGTCAGCACGGGCATTTCCGCTCTTGAAGCATAGTATTGTACAATCGTTATCGTAGGGACCCACTATCCGGTTGGCTCAGTTCCAGTTTATAAGAGGGCAATATGGCTGCTGTTCTAAGGAAGGTACGAAAAAAAAAAAATCCATCTGGCCCATAGACTGAGGAAAAATATAAAACAGGTATATTAACACTTGCAATGACCGCTCAACGAATTGTCAGATTCATCGCCTCCGACGGGCGAACCTACTACGGAGACGCTATCCTCCCTGCTGGTGTAACCGACGCTCGACGTGCGACCCAGGCCCGTCTTATCACGGGCGACGTCCTCGGTGAGTACAAGGTCGAAAAGTCGGTGCTGCCTATTCGCAAGCTGCTCTCGCCGCTGCCCCCAAGCAAGGTCCCTACTGCCCGCTTCCTGGGCCTGAACTACAAGAAGTATGTGTTGCTTTATCTCGCAGAGCCATTGCGTCCGATTATGCTAACCTGGATAGACATGCCGCCGAAACGAAAATGGCCGTACCTACCTACCCGGTGCTCTTCTACAAGCCATCCACTGCGCTGGCGGGCCCCACCGATCCTATTCCGGTTCCGACGGTAGCGCAGATTGATAACGAGACTGACTACGAATGCGAGGTTGTCGTAGTCATCGGCAAGCCTTGCAGGGACGTTTCGGTAGAGGATGCGCTCAGCTATGTGCTGGGCTACTCCGTTGGCAATGATGTTTCCCAGCGGGTCTGGCAGATTAAGAAAGGTGGGGGCCAGTGGAGCTTGGGCAAGATGTACGACGGCTGGGCGCCATTTGGGCCCGCTATTGTCACCCCTGAAGCTGTCGGAGATATCCAGAACCAGACTATCTTCACCAAGATTAATGGTGAAACTGTACAGCAGGAGAACACGGGTGATATGATCTTCCCGGTTGCAGAAGCAATTTCTTTCTTGTCGCAGGGAAGCACCCTGCAGCCAGGCGATGTTATTTTCATGGGCACCCCGGCCGGTGTAGGTATGGGGCGAACCCCGAAGTACTGGCTTCGGGACGGCGACGTTGTCGAGATTGGCCTCTCCAATGTTGGTACTATTGAAAATGTAGTTGAGTACGAAAAGTCCAAGGCCAAGTTGTAACTTATAGATTAACGGATATCATTCATAGCTTGGAAATTTTTTTTCAGTCATTTGCAGACAACCATGAGGTAATGCGGCAGGACTGAGGTGTTTGCACCATATGCTGATGGTATTCCTAGTTCGACCCAATTCGCACGAGAGATGGTCTGAAGATCAGTGGAAATAGCTTTTTCGAGTAAGAGGTTAATCAGAGTCGAGGTCCTCAACTATATGCCGAACTCTACCATTGCGCCGAGTGGTAGTGGTAGAATTACTGCGCGAATATTCATTGGTTCGATTGATAGTAGCATCGGCAAATCCCTGGAAATCCGAGTAAACCCCTTCGTCAGAGTCCTCTTGCCCCTCAAGACGCCGTGAATCTATTGGCCACAGCGGACTTTCTTCGCTACTGCTAGATGCTAGCCGGTAGCGCGGTGCGGGCCACAGAGGGGAATCTTCAGCGGGTCGGTTAGTAGCATCCTCGTCATCACTGTCAATAACGACAATTTGTCTTCGGCGCGGTCGAGAGCTTTCCACAGCAACCTCTTCGTCAGAATCAGATTCCATCTCCCCTGCCATCTGCGCTGCTTGGTAGTATGCCTGTCTATACATTTCACTTCTCCCTTCTGAAGAGTCGGTCCAGTCCATAGCAACATCTTCGGGCAGCCCAACTTCCTCTTCGTGGCTGACGTACCCATCACTTACAACAAACCCGTCATTCTCGTAATCGTTCTCTCCAAAGTGGTCCTCCGAATATTCTGTGTCTGTAGCGCTATCGTGGTCAGATATTTCCACCCTCTCACCGCAATTGGCACACACGCCGTGCTCGAGCTCCCAGTTGCATTGGGGGCACCTCATGACTTCATCTTCTACGTCGACAACAGGTGCGCGCAGCGAGAAAAGCTTGGGGAATGCACACTTATACTTCTTCATATGTTCCTTATACTGCTTGAGCGCTTCCTTCTTCTGGGCCTCCAGTCGCCGCTCGCGGCTCGGATCGGCGTCGACGACTGCCGCCATCATCGCCTCCAGTGTGTTCTTCACAGTGAAGGTCACGTAAGGGGGCGTTTTAAGGTGTGCACGACAGGTCGGGCAAGTTTTTTTCTGCTGCTGGTTCTTGAGCCACTCATACAGGCACTAGACGCGTTAGATCAAAGTCAAAAACTGTAGACAAGCCACATACATTGTAGCAGGCGGTATGACCGCAGCTCGTACAGCACGGAACGAACATGAGCTCGTGGCAAATGTAGCATGTCGTCTGATCTTGCACTTTGTGCAGTAGATCCAGCACAAATTCGATCGGCTAGAGGCGGTTAGTACTTTGACTCCACGGGTCATTGCACTTACTACCGACGCTAATGACGATTTGACGCCTAGAGTGTCCTCGTAGTGGAAACTGGCCATTTGGAGGGATTGAAAGAGTGAGAGAATTCCTCGTGAGGATGGGTTGATAAGCCGCATAGGATCGGCACACAAAAATCGCTAAGCGAACCTCACGATACAGGGTGAAATAGCACGAGACGCACAAACTATTATTTACATATCCTATGCGTGGCCCGTAACTATCCTGGCGGTTAAATCATGGTGTATTTCGTAGCTAGCTATGAAATAATCCTTTTCCATATCAGATACCCCGTATGTAACAGCCAGAGTCAGAGTTAAATTCCTCCGTGTTTGTAGCCAGGAGAACAAATAAGAATAATATCCATATCTAAACTTGCACGCCTACTTATTGCTAGAAATAGAGGTACAAATTGGTGAGCTCCCGACTCTCTTAAATAACCATGAGCCAAAGAGATACAGTCAGGCACACAGGTAAAATAAACTGTAGTTACTTAGAACTATATACTAGTAGTTACCAAGCCATATATAAAGATTAGAGATACTTGGCAGCATGCTCGACATGGTCTTCACCAAACGAAGAAACGAAAAAGTAAGAATGGTCATAGCCCTCATGGAACCGCACGTCTACATTGCCCTTGTAGGCAGACTTGTCCGAAGCAGCGATTAGGTTCTCAGGAAGCAACTGCTTGCCCTGGTAAAAGTTGTCGCTGAGACCAACATCAATAAGAATCTTTGGAGTTGGTCCCTCATAAGACTTGATCAACTCAGTTGCATCATGCTCCTTCCATTTGCCGTCCTTCTCCTCTTCGCCAAAGTAGCCTGAGAATGCCTTAGTACCCCATGGGCAATTAATTGGATTGGCAATTGGGCTGAACGCAGACACAGACTTGTACTTGCCAGGGTTCTTCAGGAAAATTGTCAATGCACCGTGGCCACCCATGGAATGACCCGTGATGGAGACACGGCTACCGTCTAGCTCACTGAATTCGGCAAACAATGCTTCCGGTAGCTCTTTGACAATGTAGTCGTACATATTGTAATTCTTGCTCCATGGTTCTTTAGTGGCATTGATGTAGAACCCGGCGCCTGAGCCAAAGTCATACGACTCATCTTCACCTGGAATGTTGACGTCCCGTGGCGAGGTATCAGGATACACAATTGCAATGCCTCGCTTAGCTGCGTGGGCCTGGAGGAAGCCCTTCTCAGAACAATTATCCGGGGTACAGGTCAGTCCGCTGAGGTAGAAGAGTACTGGGGCCCTTGACGCGGCAGTTGCCCCAGGCGGGAAAAAGACATTGACCCGCATCTCACAGCCCAGGACTGCGGACTGGTGAGTAAGCTTGGCAAGCTTTCCGCCAAAGTTCGCAATACTGGCTGTAGTCTTGAATGCCATATTTTTTAACGTTAAGTGGCTATTGAAAGTTGAAAGGTGGAGGATATCGTTTTGTCGTTCGGAGCTCATCTTCCGTCCCACATCCTTTCGCATAGAACCGATGACCATCGGCCTATATTCTACATACGAAGGTTCATTTTTGCCTGCTTGAGTCGATCATTGTATATATCAAATCTAGATTGAAGGCTAGTATCATCGCTTGTCATATCATTGATTTGTAATGTTAAGATGCCAGGGGTATGGCAATATCTAATATACATAATTCGTTAGTGGTTATTTACAGTCATTAAAATGCTTGGTGATTTCGTGCAATGTGATCCTGAATTCTTCAGAGAGCTTGTCCACATACTCTCGACACAGTCTCAACTGTGCATACAGCTGAAGCGTCTGGTCTGTAGTCCCATGCTCGCAAGCACTGACAAAACACATGTTGAGCTCATGGAAAAATGCATTGTAGAGCGTAATCGTTGGACGGCTGTCTAGGAGCACCTCTATCATGTCAATTGCCCCCTGGTAGTTTTTCATCCTGCGATAGCACCGCAGCAGACCCGTGAGACTGTAGCTATCATGGTTTGCAAGCGTGATTGGCTCAGACGGATCACGATGCGAGTCTAGTAAACTGATAGCCTTTTGATATTCGCCGTACAGTTCCAGCTCTCGCGCAAGGCTGCATCGATCATGCAACGACAATTCCGACGCTGGGTAGATCTGAAGCAACTCGTTTATCTTGCTTACCGCATTGGTTTTCGTTGCCAGTAAACCATCTTCGTGATTTTGACGAGCCTCGGCAAGCTCTTTTCGGAGCATGAGTATATACACCTGTACATTCGCCTCGTAGCCGGCTTCCGTCATCGAACGGTAAACGCGCTTTACGTCCTTTATCGACCCTCGATGGGCAGTACCACGCATGAGCAAGATATATGCTGCCCTCGCAGGAATAGTTCCGCGAGTTCTCAACTCTTCAAGATAGCTCTCTGCTTGTTCCAACCGGCCCTGCTTAATGAAATGCCGCAGCTTGGACAACAACTTTTGCTGGCTTCGCGCTCTACTTCCGTCCACGGTGATTCTCTTGTCGTTATGGTGAATTGAAGCTACTCGCGGTATCGGCAGGACCAACTTCGGGTCCTTGAACTCGCGAGCCCACTCTAGGATCTGAAACCCTCTAGTCGGGTATTTCTCTACCAGTGCGTTGATAAGCCATTCAAAAGTCCTGCAATTCCCTGCCATGTTATCACCCTTTAATTGGTGCAAGAAATGAACGAGCTCAAATGTTTTATCCTGCCGGTATAAACCGCTGACCACGAAGTTCAAAACGTCTATATCAATGTCAAACCCACTCGTGGACAGCGCTCCAACCGCGAACCCCAGGCCCTGGACGTCGCCGTGCGCGGAAAAATGCTTGATCGCTTCTATGAACGGTTGTGGAGTGAGCATTGTACGATGCAATGCAAGTTTGTTGATGCGTCTCTGTACCTCCTTCTCATTTTTGTGAAGCAGAGCCTGGAGAACATATACATGCTCTATAACGCCCTCACGTAGAGTCGCCTTGTCCAGCCCCGCCGTCAGTTCGTTAAATAGCCCTTCGGAATTGCACAGCACCAAGCTTTCTAGCAAAGCAGCATAGCTTTTGGCTGAAACTGACAGTCCCCGTTCTCGCCATTCGAGAAAAAAGCGGTAGGCTTCTTGTGGGTTATTTCCTATCCTACTGACGGCGCGAATGTACTCCCTAAGAGATTCTTCGTTCCGCAGTTCCCCCATTGCGTTCCAAATAATGTCCCTTCCTTTTGCAAAATCGTAATCAGCATAAAACCCGTCAAGGGCCATGTGATACGCTTCGCGAGAGAAAGGGACCCTGCCGTGATACTGAGCATATATGCGACGGCATTGGTCAAAGTCTCGAAGCCTGTGGGCACTCAGGAGTGCATAATATATGGTAGACTTGTGAGCTGCATTCTCCATGGAGTGTGTGCGAAAGATCTTTCCTGCCAGATCAAACCGCTTCATCGACGCGAGTATGTATATGACTCGTTTAAGATGCCCCGGATACAGGGAGTATCCCTTTTGTTTCCCGTAGGCTAGTGTTTCGTTCAACTCGCCGTATTTCTCGGCCTTTGCGAGTTCCTTGCATTTTCGGCTCCAATTGTGCCTGGCAAGGTCCTCGACGGGTCGGGCGCTGGTGCTGGCCCTGCGAATGGGTCCCAGGCTAGCAAAAGCCGGCCGACAGGCCGCTAGGCGCAGCAAGCAGCTGGAAGGAACGGCCGTCCTCCCATGCATCGAGTAAAGATCTTAATTACTAGCGTCTTGTAGGACCCTGTCTTTATTGATTTGACCTATAGTGTTTGATTTGAAAAATTAGTGGTCAGATTTTCGCCGGCGAAATCGCGCGGTCCCACCATCACATACGACAGAGAAACTAATACGACAGCCGATCTGGTGTGGTGCTGGGTATATAAACGGCCGCTTTCCCGTCTGTCTGTATAAGTTGGGGCATAATTATTTGGCTGCCCTCTTGGATATCCGGAATGAGTTCAAAGGATACCAAGGACTACGATTATGTTGTTGAATTGCTAAAGAAGGACGCAAAGGCTCGGGCTAATGCCCACAAGTCGCAAGGTGTTTCTGCTCTCCAAGAGTCTGGGGCCAAACGAACTTCGAGACCTGATACAAAGTTCCTCGAGCGTGTGATGAAAAGTCAGGGACTTGTATCTCCCCGCAATTCCACCGGTCGCCGGCATTCAAGTCACCGCTCCAAGGAGGAAGAAGGCAACCTTACTGGCCGCCATTCTTCCAGTAAGGTAGAGGGACGCTTGGACTACGGCCGGTTGCCAGCCTCGATATCGTCAAGGTCCAATTCATCGTCAAAATCTACCAGTACATACAATTCGTCTACCAAACCACAGGACTCACCATCGCAAAACAGTGAAAAAGCCGATGATCATCGACGCCGGAAGAACCTCCGAGATTATTCTCCTGCGGGAGGAGATGGAGTTGGTAAAACCTACCATCGCAGCCGATCCCCACCGTTGTGGGGACGCAAAAGACACAGGGGAAGAAGCAGGTCACCCGTGTGAAAGAACTAATACGTAGGCCATATCCGACGTTTGATCGACCGCCTCCAGTTTAATTTGAATTTTTGGGCTCTACATCATATGATTTGCCCTATCAGCACGTTTTATAGACTGGAGATACCTCATTACAAAGAATAGGGGAATAGTGTGCCAATTAGCCCACAAGTTTTTCAGCTTCGCATATTTCACATCTGCGAGAGAATAAACCGGTTAGACACATTGGCATTGAGAAGCTGGAGGGCAGGGTCGAAACACTCGTTAGCCCCACAAAGAGCTTAACTAGCCGCGCTCAGCTGCGTCACCGTTGAGCCTGTGCGCTAATTTCCCCTCAGTTCAGGCGACATGAAGCAGCATATCATGTACATGCTACGCTGCTACAAAACGATGTGGAACATCCAGCCGGGCGCATGCCTGGTAAAGGGTGGTAATGCGGTCAGTGCGCTGACATTCACGGGCGGCTGATAGGTTAAAATTTTTCCGGTGGGACGGCCGTCGGAACTCCACCGTACCCCGTCTGTTGAGCCATTCACCACCGAATCCTGACCTAAATTGAAGCAAAATCTGGGGAATTCGTTTAAAAACCAGCAATGGCATCAAAAAAGCGGGCATTGGAACCGATGCCTCCCTCTACCATTACAACCATGACAAACGACACTGGGTCGCCGCAGGGTACGGCGTCGAGTCCGACCGCCCTGAAAGAGCGGCCCCTCAAGTCCCAGAGAGCAGCTCGAGCGTCGCGAGCGTGTAGGACCTGTAGAAGACAGAAGACGAGATGTTTCCCTGCGCTCAACACGCGGTCCTGTTTGCGGTGCAAGACGCTGGCGCTCGAATGCTCCTTTCTCGAAGGCGCCGATGAAGATAACGGCAATGTAATGCCTATTCCCGCAGACGTGTCGACTCTAGGGGGCGACGGCTCAGCCTATCAGATGGGGGGAATCGTCGCTGCTTCTAGTGGCTCCAGGCTTGACGCGCTAGAGTCGAACGTTGGAGAGATCCTCAAGATTCTTAAAAACAACGAGTCTGACCGGAACCGAGTAGGAGGGCGGTCGCGAAAGGAGTACAAAGAAACTCCATCGTTTGGCCTCCCGTCCATCGCATTTGTGACCTCGCCTTTCAATTCGTTCGGAGCGCTCGTGTCGAGCCGTAATCTACCTCCGCCGATTACGCGGCTTTACAACCCGCAGATGGTGCTTCACGACCAGGACATCATTACCCTGGGGCTGATTACCGAGGAGCAAGCCACTTATTTATTAAGCTATTTCAGAGAGCACTATAATCGCTGGGTCTCTTTCCCTGAAGACATTCCCGTGACCAGCCTCCTTGACAGAATCCGACGCCGATGCTCGCTGTTGCTAACCGTGGTGTGCTGCGTCTCCATCCGCTTCTACGACCGCAACCTCCGGGCCAAAGTGTATCGACTGCTGTTGCAAAAAATGCAAACAGAGCTGCACCAATCGCTCCTTGTTGTTCCTCAGACGATCGAGTTCATGCAGGCGCTCGCCGTCATTGCTATCTACGCCAACTCCATCAGCGAAGGCGACATCGTCATTGACGGCTGGTTTTACTCGAGTTTGGCTCTGCAGCACTTCATCACCAAGGACGTGCTCGGTCTTGTTATGTCGTTTGACGGGGTTGGCCCCGTAACTGAGTTTGACGAGATTACAGCCTACCGCGTGTGGAACCATTTGTGTCTTGTCCACTTGGTGAGCTGTGTGCTTTCTGGAAGGATGTGTATACTAGACGAGGCGCGATTGGACCTGTGCCGGCGAACTTTGGAACTGAGCTCCAGCTCCAACTTTGACGGTCGCATGATTGCCGAGATCTCCCTCCAGCTCATTGTCTACAACTTTATCGAGAGCGTTCAGTCGTTGAGCCAGGTTGAAGAAGAGCTGCGCAAGTGGAAACTCGAGTGGGGCTATCTGTTCGACCAGCCGATCATTCAGTTTACCGAGAGTACGTACCATTATGCGTATTTTATGATTCTGCTGCACTGGTATTACGTTCAGAATGCCGCTGGAAACATACCAGGAGCCTCGGCGGCCATCTCGATCGGCATGATCAACGGCACCCAAGGCAATTCGGAGCAACTGGAGAAAGCCTTCAACTCGTGTGACGACAGTACCATCGACCGGCTTGTTGAGCACCTGTTCAAGGTCATAGACTCTTTGCTTGTGGTACAAGACGATATTTATTTTTCACACCTCAGTGATCAGGTCCATTTCTGTGGTGTTTACAGCGCGATTATGCTCGTCAAACTAATTAAAAGTATGCGCCAGTACGGCCGCACCGAAGTGCTCGACAACAGCAACGTCGTTTCCATTGCTATCGCGAAGATCACCAACCTCGAACTTAAATTAAGGCGTGTGGGTGCCTCTCCGGATGATCTAATTCTCAAATATGCTGACGCGATCGCCGAATCTCTCCCGGTTATCCAATCCCCTGGAGTTTAAACCGTTCAATGTCCCTGTATACTACCATGATAACGACTGTAATGAACCATTGATATTTTTGTAGAGCCAATAGCAGGCTGGTCATCCAATCGTAATAACTTCTACCAAAAATATGGGTTGGCGGGAGAAGTCGGCATGACGTGATGCGTGACGCCAGCAAGGGGTTTTTTATGTTTTCACATACACCTTGTGGCTGAACACTTCCTCGTTGTCATCAATGCAATAATACTGGTCCTCTTCCGACGGCGGAGGGATGCGCATGGCCATTTCGCTGAACATGGCGTCGTCGTCTGTGGCGAGGAACTGGGAGAGCGACAGTTCCGAAGGCGGCTGATACTCAGTGTTAACATAGTAGAGGTTCCCATTTTTCAATATGCGCCCTCGGCGCAGTGCTCTCTGGAGCGCTCTTGTGGCGGCCTGGACAAACGAGGTATCGACAACCGAATTGGCCGAGTTCGTGTCATGGTCAATCCATGACCAAATCTGCTGCAGCTCGACACCGTTTCCCATAGATTTTGCGTTCATAGCATCCACCAGCAGGTCTTCGTAGTCTATTGTCGTGTTCAAATCGTGAGGACGCCTATTATTTTGTAGCTGCATTTTGAGCGCAATAGAATGCGCATGAGGGGAATAAAGCGGTAATTTTGGGTCAAGCGTCTCCGCGTACAAGATGAGCTCGACGAGTTGTGCTCTAGATAGCGAAGAAAGATAGGTCTTCTTCACTTCTAGCGAAAGACCATCTCCAGTTTGGCCAGTCTCAAGAGGAACCTCTCTCCTTTTCGGCTGGCAATCCTTACAGAACCACTGAGCATCTGCCACGTCTACTACAATACGATCTATGGCTGGATTATGACACAATTGGTGGTAAGGGGTATTACACTCGTCACAGAATACAATTTGGTTGGACTTTGGCGAGTTTCCCCGCTGGCACACTTTGCAGACATAGGACTGCCTACGAGAGAAAGGCGTCGACGTTCTACTAGCTTTAAAAAGTTAGATCAGGAGGAATCCGTAGAGTTAACCTATACGTACGTTCGTACATTCGTCTGTAGAGCGCTTTCGGATAGCTCGGTGATTAAAATACTGGGTGGTGTTGGTGATGTTCGCGTGCGCAATTAACTAACAACACCGTTGGGTTTGTCTCAATCTCTGCTGCCCAAGATATTCAACTTTTACACTAGAATGGCCAGTGGAACCATAAATATATAGAGGATATAAATAGGTTTTTTTTTTGAGTATTAATACAATTGTTTCAGAAATTTTGTGGTATTATATCAGAAGCCACTAGCATGTGCTGGTTAGAAAATATGGAAGGTATAACCAGCTGCAATTCCACAGTGATTGTACAAAGGGTTAAAGTACCCTAAAAGATATTAAAGAGTGGTGTACTTTATTCAATTGATTTTTTTTTTTGATGACATAAATGAATGTTTATTCAATTCGGAAGATCGATAAGGGTATCGCACATACAACTTTGAGCGCACCAATTATGGCATAAATGCATTGGTTTAGTAGATAAGAGGCTGTAAAATTAACCATATTATTGAAATTTTTCATTGAACATCATCTCGAAATATTTGCAAATATCTATGACATACGGTAAAGCTGAACGTGGTCAACTAATATTCATAAATTGCGATTGTTGCACATGTGAAATTGAAGTAATTGTTTGTATTGCAAGGGAAATAGATTAAATATTTATATTTCTCTAATTTTTATTGTTTACGCTACTATTAGTATTTGATCATAATTGTGCCCCGAGATGGCGAAATATTGCGTGCTAGCAATTTGAGCCGCACGCCGCACATAACCGTTTTTATCATTGCGCCAATGTATCAGGTCTCTCCATAAAATTAAATCCTACAGTACCAAATTAGATTTTACTAAGAGTACCAATTCGCCCACTATTCAATGACATAGCCAAGTCCGTCATGCTGATTCGGGAGCGAGGGTTGGATGTATATGTGATCTAATTGTTGGAATTGCTCTTGAACAGTAGCGTAGTAGTTTTGTAGTTTGCATCGTTTATTGCAAAATAGCGAGGTAGCCTGTATATGCTATGGAACCAGTTTAATGTCAACAGTTCGCAGAGTATATGGCAACATATCTCCCAAGATCCATCTACCCACTTTCCGGTTCATCCATATTCGAAAATTACATTCTATTCACTATGTACCTCTAGACATAACCCTTTCATATTGTCTAAAATTCATACGTTTCCGTTTAAGTTAATTACATTCTCTAACTTGATACATCCATCTCAAGATCCAGTAATGTGGATACTGCCGAAGCACACATACCCCTGGCACTACCAAATACGTACCACCATGCTCTCAAGTTACCATGGTTCAGGTTTTCTTCACAAGCTTTGGCAATACCCGCCAACGAATCACTCTGCACTACTGTTTCTATCTGTAGCCGTACAGGGGGAGGAATAAGTGCAGCTGGAATTTTGCTACCGCTCAGCCGAGGAGCATTCTTCTGCCGTAGAAAGGGAACCTCCTCTCCCAAGGTGCGTCAGATCTGAGATCGAAAGGGGTTAAATTCATAACATACGAACGGACAGATTAAAGATTAACACAGTTTCAGTGGAGCCTTGGCTAGAAAAGGAAGTGTCGTAAGATATCCATTTTCCGTCTCTGTGTACATTTTTTTGGCTGTTAATGCCAACGGCTAGCCTACAGCTTAGTGTTCACTACCTTCCATGGAAGGTTGGAATATCTCTAACACCGCATTACGTAGAATGGGGCTAGATTGGACCCATGCAAAGGCAGCCCCTTTACTGGAGCCACATTTCCCAGTAGTGTACTGGACCTACACATACGCGTCTCGTTCCCATGAATAGCCGCAGAAAAGCCACTTTGGAAAGTCGAAAATGCAATACGTTTTGAGTTTCAGCCGTAACATAGGTGCAGGGCAATGCGTTATGAAATAAATTGAGTTCAGTGTGGTATTACGAAATTAGCTTCGACTAGTCAACTGGGCCGGATTGGTTCACTATCGTTTCAGAGTAAAAAAAAAAATTATAAAAACTACGCAATGTTACAGTTCTACGAGAGGCTCGACGGGATAATAATTTTATTCGCCTTAGCTTGACAGAGCATCGCTTGCCATACCTGCCGACCATTTCTCTTAGCTACCAATCAACCATGTCTGTAGTCTGTAGTCTATTGTAGTACGAGTGCAAATTCTTCTCTCCCCAAACTTTTACCTTGGAAGAATTAACACCCCTTCATTCATACACTCACTTACGTGTGTGGCTTGACCCCTACATTGTTCAAAACGGCGCGCCACTCGCCGCGAAAAAATGTGGAACCGGTGCGATGAGGTGGTGCACCTCTCTACACAGAGGACCTGGACTCCAGTCCACGCGAAGTAAGGCGATGCATCCTGCCGTCAAAAAATAGACTGATAGAGGCAAAAAACACTGATGAGACACGCCTTGAACGATCGCCTAATCCGGCTGGGTATGGAGTCGCCCTACCCCCCCCTTGCTTCAGCACTGCGTATACTGCACATCCATTGTTTATTTTGATTTCATTACTGTCACACAATCGAATGGCCTTAGCAGCTCGTTGGCCCATTTCCAGTCGCCAATTAGCGAGCCATTGTTTACAATTGGTGTACAAGCTTGCCGGTATACAAAGTTTTGACCCCATGTCGAATGACTTCCCTGCAGGACGGCTGTAGTACCCACGCGATCGCGGGCAGGTCGCGCATACATTTTCGTGTAGCATATGTGATCCATAACATAATACACCCTTCGCTCCCCCCTGACGCCAGCAGTTATCGACGATCGCTATGCACGACGTGCAGCAGTGTGCATTTCCTGATTATTGGCCTCAATACACACAGTACTTGTTATGGGTGTTAAGGTACTCAACCATATGATGGAGCGAATATTTGAGCCTGCAGGACGGTAACCCAGGGAATTTCTTATTCATTCCTGGGGTGAAGTTCCCCTTTCTTACTGCAATCCTATCCCCAAAAGAGGAAGTTCGGTATGTAGGTGGTCTGTGGAGCAGTACGACGAGCGGCTCTTTCGTATTTCATTTTGCGCTTTGATAGCCGGCCCAGAATGGTTATAAAAGGGCATGGTTTGTCGTGTCCAATTGTCCTCATCAACAGTTTCAGTTCGATAATTCCAACTATCAAGCCGCTCATTCACAGCTTTTAACTACATTCGCTCTTTTCGACTTAATTTTTAATACTCATCAACAATGGTCGCTATCAACAAGATCGCTCTTTCTGGTGCCGCTGTCGCCGCCGTCGCTTCTGCCCAGAACTCCACCGCCTATGTCACTGAGACCTCTGTCGCTACTTCCTACTCCACCCAGGTTGTCACTATCACTTCCTGCACTGGCAGCGATGTCGTGTCCTGCCACTACGTCACCAAGACCACCTCCACTCCATGCGCCGAGGAGACCGTCACCAAGACCGTCTGCCACGAGTGCGAGGAGGAGACTGCCACTGTCACCGAGACCGAGTGCCCAGAGGAGACCACCTCTACTCCATGCCCAGAGGAGACTGCCACTGTCACCGAGACCGAGTGCCCAGAGGAGACCACCACTACCCCATGCCCAGAGGAGTCTACTACTACCCCATGCCCAGAGGAGACCACCCCATGCCCAGAGGAGACCACCCCTATTCCTCAGCCACCAATGGAGACCTCTTCTTGCCCAGAGGAGAGCCCAGTCCCAACTTGCCCAGGCGGTGAGCACTGCCCACCAGAGACCACCGTTGTGACCATCTCCCAGGGTCAGACTGTCACTGTCCACCCACCAAAGGAGACCTGCCCAGGCGGTGCTAACTGCTCTGCTCCAACCGCTCCACCAGCCCAGACTGGCGAGTGCGAGACCTGCCCACCAGAGCAGGCCCCAACCTCCTCTGCTGTCTGCTCCGGTCCAGAGTGCATGGAGCAGGTCAATGGCCAGGCTGTTGTTCGAGCTGGCTTCTCCGGTGTCGCTGTCGCTGCCGTTGGCGCTCTCTTGTTGCTCTAAGCGACTCTAATTCGTTTCATTTATTTATGACTTTTTTAATGGGTATTTTAAAATTAAATATATATGTGGATTTATACATCTTCAGACTTTCAATTACACAATTCGGCTCTGGCTTGCAAAGTAGCGCGGCAAAGTATTGACGATTATGTAGGTTTTGAATTGACACAAACACGTTTCACTTTAATTAATTCTCGCGCCGCGCGGTGAACGGGTATTGAAGCAGCTTCAGCGTCATCAACCCATATAAATGAGCCACCAATTATAAATACTGTAATTAATAAAGAATTTATGCCATTGATTTGATTCCCATCAGTCGAGGCTTAGAGAAGGTGGAGGTTTTGAAACATTATCAAAATATTGTTGTCTCTCTAAATATCTGGCACTGGAGCGTAGTAATCGTCATAATAGAGTTAGAGTTGACAGATACGAATGAGGCGATATTACGATACCCCTCGAATCGAGGCTGACAGCTGGATTTTAGCATGCCAATTCATAACCCAGCTAAATCGCCCAAAAATAGGAAGAACCAGGAGTCTCAGGCGACTGTGTCTCATAGAATTTTGAAAGGGTAAGTATAATAATGATCCCGCCTAAAATGCATCAGCAAAGGGAAACTTTTATACGAATTTTAGGTCGCACAATATCTTGCAGAATTAAAATCCAGGATCTGAGAGCAAAAAAAGAGGGTATACTCTTCGCCAACGATTGAAGTCAAATTTTATGAAGCCACGATCTGGTGAAGCTCGGAATTGGATAGTATTTTTTTAACGCCGAATTCTGAGCCACTCGCCATTGACCACAGCCTCATTGGATAGATTAATTAAAATTTTTACGCCTTCATTGGGGCGTTCTTGTCAACTTGCCTGTCATGCCTGATACAGGCTAATTGAGAATATTATTCAGTGGAAAGAGCAACCTAAGGTAGCGTAAATAGTGAAAGACTGTTAAGTGATTTAGCTGAAATGCAATCACCCATTATGGGACAGAGTGTACCGCCTTTTCCTGAAAGGCTGTGGAAAATTTAGTACTCAGTCAGAACTTTAAAAAGATCCAGCCTATTCAACTGACGAAACAGCCAGGGATGAGACAGGAATTGAAAACTGTCTGGGTATCTCGTCCGTCTTCCCTTAAAAAAATATAAAAACCCATCTAGATGCCGTTATCGAAATCAACCCAGTCACTCGCTTCTAAATTTCCCGATACACAATGCAACTCTCCTGTGCTACAATCATTGCTATTGCCACTTCAATGGCGGCAGCTTACGTTATTAATATGCGTGCTGAAGTTGTCGCCCTTTCTAATGTTACGACAACTGTCTCTGCCAGTGCCTCTAATGGCATCTCGATTGGCTTGTCAAGTACTGCGCTCTCTAGTGGATCCATCTCTGGGTCAAGTATGATCTCCGGTACGCCTGGTTCTACTGCTTTGATTACGCCTGGAGCTACCTCTGGAGATCCAATTGTTACCGTCACTCAAACTGTTACCGAGTGCTGTGATAACAAGTGTACAGTTCGCACCGAGTGCCCAGTTATCACAAAGACTGAGTGCAGTGCGTGTGAAATGAAGACGGGTACTACATCTTATGTCACGACGACTGAAGGCAAGACCGTCACCGTGGTATCTCCGTGCGTCACTTATGCTCCTTCTACAGCTCCAAATCCTGGTAATGTTGAGACCCCTATTCCAGCTTGCAATTCGTGTGACTTTACTACTCTTGCAGTGCCTGCTCCATCTGCTCCATCTGGTCCAATCCCAACTGGTTCCGAGGGTTCCAAGGGCTCTGGTTCAGACAGTTCCAAGGGCACCGATTGTATTACCGGCGACTGCTCGAGTTCGGGGTCTGGTTCTAACTCTAGCTCTGGCAGTTCTAAAGGTCCTGACTGTACTACTAGTGATTGCTCCAATGGATCCGGATCTGGGTCGGGCTCTGCTGGGTCTAACGGCTCCAACGGCTCTGGTAGCGATTCTAACTCTGATACTTCCTCAAGCACTGGGTGTGCTTCCAGCGACTGCAGCGACAGCGGTTCTGGCTCCGAGCATGCTGAATGCCCTTCTGGTGATTGCAAAAACAGTACTAGCCAGGAATCCGCTTCATCCGCAGAGAGCATTGCAGAGGGTGGTGCAGCAAAGACTGCCATTGGTGGCTCAATCGCCGCACTTGTTGGTGCTGCCGTTCTTATTCTTTAAGGAGAATGGATATATACCAAATTTCTTTTCGCTGAACATGTTTTTATCTAATTTGATATGAAGATTAAAAATATAAATATAAGGTTATTCAGACTGGAAGACAAATTTGAAAATAGGGTGAATTGAATAATTAGCAGTTACAAATTAAGGATTAAAATATTTTAAAATAGTACTGTCGTTATATTTTACGCACCCTAGTACATTAAAAGTTCCAGGATATCGGTATCTAAAGAGTTTGACCTGCCGTAGTAAGGTTAATAAATATCGGACGATAATGTTTCGAAGTGATCTAAAAGAGTAATATGCCTAAACAACAAGGAGATCGTTAGCTGCGCTAGGGTGCTGTATTCGAAAAAAAGTTTGAAATGCGGTTCGTGATAATACTGCAATTCTGTATCCTTTGCACAAGTAGCTGTTTCTCACACAAGAGTTCTCAATCGGTAAAAGCTTCAGAGCTTCAGAGACACCAAATATAGAGCAATTTTCCACTACGACTCAACAGAAGGCAAATACACGATAGTGTTTGGAAGTTATAGCAAACTACCTAGTGCTGTTATTCCAGCATGCAATGTTCCAAGGGTACGCCTGTGTGGCAAGTTTCAAAGCTACCCTCATCATCTAGCTCTTAAACATGTTTCTCGCACATATCCCCTACATTTCATTACACCCTGTATGTCTGTTACCGCAGTACCATAGAGTTTCAGGCGAAAGAATGAGGATACCTCTCGTTCCGATTCCATTCCGGACTTGAACTTATTTCGATGTGGAATCTTACCTGTCTTGCGATTTAAGACCATTACAAACTAACCCCTTCTTCACGGAAATTTTACCGACAAACGTATTTGATGCCTATAAATAACATACATTGTCAGATTGTCAGAAATGTACTCGAGTATAAATATATGGCCATCCAATGATAATTTTCGTCCTTCAGCTCAATTGCACTTTAATACAGTCTGTCTACTTAATAGATACCTTTACAACTTTTAGCAAGGAGAAATGAAGTATGCTATCAAGCTCTTTTCTGTCAGCATGTATGCTGCTCAAGCCATTGCTGCTGTTGCCGTCAAAGAGCCAGTAGCAGCTGCTCCTAGCCAGGACCTCGGCGTTAACAGTACAGTTACTTCATCTGGTTCTGGCTCTGCTTCTGGCGTTGCTACTGCTTCTGACAGCGTGAATGGAGCCAATTCTACTGGTAGCACCGTCTATGACACCGTTTCAAGCTCGGAAGCTGCTTCCAATCAAACCATGGTAACCGTATCCACTCTTCCAACTGGACCGATTACCTTGGCACCCAATGGCACTACCGTTGCATCTGTTACCGCCATAGCTGATCCAACTGGGTCAGATATTACAATTACCCAGACTGTTACTGAATGTTGCACTGGAACTTGCACAGTTCAGACCGTGTGCCCAGCCTTGACTTCTTGCGACGCGTGTGTCCTCAAGACTGGTTATTCAACCTATACCACCACTAAGAGTCAGCAGCCAGTCACTGTCTACTCCCCAGTGGCAACTTATTGTCCCACTAATGAGCCAGCCCCAGGAAATTGCCCTACTCAGCCAACGGCCTGTGAGACTTGCAAGACCACTACTGCTCCAGGCATCCTCATTCCTACCTCTGCTCCAAAGATCAAGGGCTCTGGCTCCTCCTGCAAAGGCGGCGAGTGCCCTGGCGTCGCTGAGTCTGGTGCTTCTGATGCTGCTCAGGGTGCAGGAAATAAAAATGCCTTTGGCGTTCCCCTCGCTGTTCTCTTAGGTGCTGCTGCCGTTTTGCTTTAAACTTTAGAAAGTTTTGATTCGTTGAACATCTAATATTTTTTGGAATATATTTTATCTTTTGAAGTGACATGCAACAGATTTGATGCAATGTAAGCATTCCTTGATGGCAGAGAGACAATAAATAAATTTGTAACTTGTTGTACTATATGGAGTATAAGTTTTTACAGCCGTAATCTTCAGAGTGAGAGTGAAAGTGGAATGGATGGAATTGTCTTTGGCAAACGTTACATCTATGAAGTACTTACCTTGGTAGAACGAACATAAAAGAACAAAAATGAAATATATTCATCCGATTAATGGCGAAGGAAATTACTGACCCTTCAGCATTTAGACTGTAAGAAGGGCTCAAAAAATCGAGTAATTTCCGCAAGTTGGCAGCTCCCAGTCATCATTTGAGTTTTCATTGGGTCCACAACTAGAGTTCAGAAATGCGGGGATGAAATTAAGCCTTCCTCTCTAAGCATTACTTGACGGTTTGTGGATGTGAGTTCGTCTTTTGTTTTACAGACAAGATCAATACATGTTCTCAGCTAATTACTCGTCTTTAATTAAACATGGTCGGCGCTTGAATACAAGTTAAAGAGGTCAGCTTTTTCAGCTTCAATTTTTCGCCAAATCCAATGCAAGAGAAGTTCTAGTTGCAATGGATATACGATTCCTATTATACATTCTAATCTTTGAGGTTTTCTCTGGTATGGCCCAGGATGCCCCTGGGCCAGATTGCTGGAAACATTGTCATAAAGCATTAACGCAGGCTACTTTCTGCACTGGGCTCCATTTGTGCGAATGCCAGGCACTCGAAGAGCCTGAAACTATGGCTCTAGCAGACGACTGTAAGGCTTGTTACAATGCGGTTCAATCCAATCAAGTTCACCTCAATTTGGAAGGGGATGGGGCAGAAATGTTCCAAAATGATCCTCAATTCTTTAACCATATTGTAGAGAATACGTTTCTTCCTTGGCTTACAGGGTGTGGACAGCAGCCAGACCCTCCTGGCCCACCTCCGCCACCACCACCTCCTCCTCCACCGGATACCTATACTTATTACACTACAGAAGAGGCTATGACAACTCCAGCTCCTCCACCTCCAAATACTGAAGGGCTGACACAGTATGTCACAGTTACAGGTGAAGACAATACCGACTATATCACTCTTACACAGTCAATTGACAATACCTTATATTCCACTTATCAAATGACTGTCACTGAGAGCTGCATTAGCGGCACTTGTCGAAGGACGCAGTATATCACTGGTTACGCCACGGATACTACAAAGATTCCGGATATAACCATTCCTCCAGTGACATCGGTATACACTGAATCGCTGCCACCGCCTCCTCCGGACACTCGAACGACCACAGCCTACATTCAGCCCTCGACAACTTTACTACCACCTCCACCGCCTCCAACAACATCGATGGTACCTCCTCCTACTCCTCCACCAACAACGTCATTGATGCCTCCACCGCCGCCAACGACGACAATGATGCCTCCACCACCACCAATAACGTCAATGATGCCTCCACCGCCTCCAACAACATCGATGGTACCTCCTCCTACTCCTCCACCAACAACGTCATTGATGCCTCCACCGCCGCCAACGACGACAATGATGCCTCCACCACCACCAATAACGTCAATGATGCCTCCACCGCCTCCAACAACATCGATGGTACCTCCTCCTACTCCTCCACCAACAACGTCATTGATGCCTCCACCGCCGCCAACGACGACAATGATGCCTCCACCACCACCAATAACGTCAATGATGCCTCCACCGCCTCCAACGACGTCAATGATGCCTCCAACCTCAATAGAGGTTCCAACAACATCGATGGTACCACCTCCACCTCCAACAACATCGATGATACCTCCTCCACCACCAACAACGTCAATGATGTCTCCACCGCCTCCAACGACCTCAATGATGCCACCTCCGCCTCCAACGACGTCACTAATGGCTCCAACTTCAATGGAGGTTCCAACAACATCGGTGATGTCTCCATCAATGGCAACATCACCGCTTCAAACGTCAATGACACATATAACGACGTCAGCGATGCCTCCAACCTCAATGGGGGTTTCACCAACATCTATGCCACCACTAACCACAACCGATTACGTTACATCTCCTCCAATAACAAGCCCAGCACCCACAGTGACTTGTCCACCAGGAGCGACAACCTGTTGCCAACCAGGAGATACAACCTGTTGCCCACCAGGGGCGACTACTTGCTGCCCAATGGGTGCCACGACCTGCTGTCAGCCAGGTGACACCACTTGTTGTCCGCCAGGAGCGACAACCTGTTGCCAACCAGGAGATACAACTTGTTGTCCACCAGGGGCGACTACTTGCTGCCCAATGGGTGCCACGACCTGCTGTCAGCCAGGTGACACCACTTGTTGTCCACCTGGTGCTACTACATGTCCAGGTTCTGGTACAACTACTCCATTAGTTCCACCACCTGGTCCTGGACCGACGACACCAACCAACCCTCCACCGGGACCTCCAGGACCTCCAGGTCCACCAGGTCCACCAGGTCCACCAGGTCCAACCTATCCGGTTCCAGGATCTATGCCTACTATTCCAGGTCCTCCAGGACCAACGCCTCCAGGACCAGCACCTCCAGGACCAGCGCCTCCAGGACCAGCGCCTCCAGGACCAGTGCCTCCAGGACCAGTGCCTCCAGGACCAGCGCCTCCAGGACCAACGCCTCCAGGACCAGCGCCTCCAGGACCAGTGCCTCCAGGACCAGCGCCCCCTACAACACAGTTCTGCCCACCTGGAATGTCTGTTGGGCCATCAGGCACACCAGATCCTTGTCCATCTGACATCTATTGCCCAGGAAATTGCCCTCCTGGAATGTCAATTGGCCCTTCTGGAACACCCGAACCATGTGGCAGTGGAGAGAATTGTCCAGGTGGCCCAATTCTTACAGGCACAGCTGGAGTTCCTGGAGGAGGCATGGGCGGTTACCCAGGCTCTGGTTCTGGCTCTGGCAGTGGAATGGGAGACTCACCAGGCTCCAGTGGTGGAGATGGCATGGGCGGCTATCCAGGTTCTGGTTCTGGCTCTGGCAGTGGAATGGGAGACTCACCAGGCTCCAGTGGTGGAGATGGCATGGGCGGCTATCCAGGTTCTGGTTCTGGCTCTGGCAGTGGAATGGGAGACTCACCAGGCTCCGATGACGGAGATGGCATGGGCGGCTACCCAGGTTCTGGTTCTGGCTCTGGCAGTGGAATGGGAGACTCACCAGGCTCCAGTGGTGGAGATGGCATGGGCAGCTATCCAGGTTCTGGCGGCGGAGATGGACTGGATGGTTCTCCAGGCTCTGGTGGAGGTTTGGGTGGCTCATCTGATACTGGAGCGGGAAGTGGTACTGGAGATGGATCTTCAGGACCTGGAATGGGAGGAGGTTATCCTGGCTCTGGCTCTGGCTCTGGGATGGGAGGCCCTGATACTGGTAGTGGAATGGGATCTTCTGGAGCTGGTGGAACTTCAGCAGGTTCAGGTGACGGCAGTGGAGCCGGATCTCCAGGATCTGGAGCAGGCACTGGAGCAGGCTCCGGATATCCAGGATCTGGATCTCCTGGTAGTGGCGGAGGGGCGTCGCCAGGGGCACCAGTACCTCCATTGTGCATTATTATTGGCACTCCAGTTGGCGGCGCGTGCCAGCCAATAAGTACAATGTCCTTCCCGGGTAGGCCAGGTAGCAGTGGCTCAAATAGTGGATTTGGCACTGCCGGCAGTGGAATGGATACCGGCGCAAGTTGGGGAGGGCCAGGTCCTGCTGGAGCAGGAGGACCCGGAGGAATGGGACCAGTAGCAGGTTATGGTGGCATGGGACCAGGGGCTGGAGCTGGAGTAGGAACAGGCTTTGGCGGAATGGGACCTGGAGCAGGAGCAGGATCAGGTTTTGGGGGAATGGGACCGGGGACTGGAGCAGGATACGGTAGCATTGGCCCAGGGGCTGGAGCAGGAGCAGGAGCAGGAGCAGGCTTTGGTGGAATGGGACCAGGAGCAGGAGCGAGCTATGGCAGCCCAGGCTCTGGAATGGACAGCGGTGCAAGCTGGAATGGACCAGGTAGTGGTACTGGAGGGTATGGGAGCCCTGGAGGATATGATAGCCCTGGAGGGTATGGAAGCCCTGGAGGATATGGTAGCCCTGGAGGGTATGGAGGTCCTGGAGGGTCTCCATGGCCCGCAGGTACTCCACCCGGGTCGGCTACAGCAGGATGCTCATGGCAATACATATGCCCCGCTTCGCCTCCAAACCAATTGGGGGGAGCATCCGGTCCACAGAGTCCTTTTTTAGGTAGTCCTGGCCAGAATAGTGGCAGTCAACAGCACCCACTTTCTGGTCAGGGAGAACAGCCCCAGATGCCTGATAGCACCGAAGCACACAACCAACAGCCACTAGGACAAGGAGCAGTCAAAGGAGCTGCTACAACGGAGCAATGGCCCCTTGATTCGGTGATGACTGAAATAATTGAAGGGACAACCATTCCACCCCAGGTGATACCGCCCCACACGGCGGAGCAGCCCCATGCAGCGCCAGCCAAAGCGGACAGCGGAGCAATGGATTTTGTCAAGCGAGAGGAAGGTGCAACGCGGGATGCTCCAAATACGACGAGGAGGAAGAAGAACGACGGACCCTCGCACGGTCTCAAGCACCAGACATTAGTGTCGTTGGCCATGTGTGTCATATTTGCCATTCTCGTGGCTATTTAATTGAGTAGGCTTTTTTTTTTGAATTTATGTTTTTTTTCCGGTATAATTTTTTTGTCTTTTTACGTATCATCGTATTCATGGTGGGGTCAAGCCGCATGAGCCTCATGAGCCGCGTATATAGGAACCTGATACGACAAATTTTTAATCAAACATTCTGTCACAGAGTATATTGAAAAAGTTCAAAATGTTGCAAACTTGCTGAACAGCCCCGCTTGCCGCCGGTAGTGCGTTTAAAAATACACTCAACTGTCCAAGATTCCCCAACAGCGGTAATATAAAACTGTGTGATATCTCGGAAAACACGGGCAGTGATGCAGATCGAGCTGCCGGATGGCGCAGCTCTGGCACAAATGTACATGAGCAGGCAGGGCAGCAGTATCTTTTGGAAGGGGGCCAGCGATGTGATTTGCCGAGGAGTGCCGAGTTCCGAGTCATGTCAGCTCCGCCTTCTGAAAGGCTTAGCGAAACCATACGAGAGGGCAGAGACCAAGCCTCGTTTAACCAATGAAAACCAAAAATAATAGGCTTCCCCAACCGGCCAACTAATTAATTTTTTTTTATGATGTAGCAGTGCATGTTGGATGGCCCTGCATGTTATATAACCTGTAGCGCATATTTAAACAAAGCTCTTCCCCCTATTTCTTCCCCTTGTGTGTTTCTCTTTTATATCTCGGTGTAGTCTAAACACATTTGTTGAAAAAGATATACAATGGTGCAATTGAAAGCTATGACTGGTCTTACTGCCGCGCTGGCGCTGGTCCCTCAGGCGGTGCAGGCTGACGACCTTCTCGGGGGCTTCGTCACGGCACTTGGCGGGCTTGCCAGTGAGGCTGGCAGCGAGATTCAGAGCTGGGTCGCGGTGGGCGAGTCGTACGCCGGAGATGGTATCAAGACGGCGTGGAATGAGGCGAGCAAGGGCTGGGAGGAGGCCCAGAGCGCCCTCCAGGCGGCCGAGTCCAAGGGGGGCCATCTCCGGGCGGACGCCTCTTCGGCGGTGCAGGAGGCCCTGTCCAAGGGGCGGGGCGCAATTGCGACGGCCGAGGCCAAGGTGAGCGAAGCTGTGGGCACTGCCAAGTCGTTGGCGCCGTCTGTTTCGGAGCGAGTCAAGTCCATTATCGAGGAGGGCGAGCGAGAGGCAGCGAGTTATAACGCCGAGGCGGCGTCGCGAATCAAGGCGGGCATTACTGACGTGAAGAGCGCTGTTTCCGATGCCACGGCCAGCAGCACGAAGGAGACGAGCTCTGCAAAGTCCGGTTCGGGGTCTTCTTCTGCTTCGTCCACTTCTTCGAGCTCGTCGAGCTCTTCGACTACTTCTGCGAGCACCAGCAGCTCGTCGGGCGGGGCTGCCTCGGGCATTCAGATTGCTTCTTGCGCTCTCCCAGCTGCCATTGCCGGGTTCCTGCTTGCCTTGTACTAAAGTCTTTTATTATTTATCCAACTAACCCCCCAACATGAATATAATAACTAGAGTGTTGAATATTTAGAATAACCGTCCAGTGATTAATGATATAGATGGTAATCGTTAATAGTGAAAATGTTAACAAAAATTGTAACTATCAGTGTTGACAAGCGATGTAAATAGCATCTAGAACCATAATTAATCGTTAGTGTGTTGGTAGAGCGTTATCATATCAACTGCTGGAAAGCTGAGGGTTAATTAATACTAAGATGATAACGATCACCGAGTTAGCCAGAGTATTAATAGCACGACGATAGTAACAACGAGAATGGACGACAATCAACGAGAATAGATGACAATCAACGAGAATAGATGACAATCAACGAGAATAGACGACAATCAACGAGGATGACCTTCATAGTAACAACCAACTAAGACAGTAAACCGAGAATGATTAGATGAAACTAGCATGTTACCACAATGGTATGGGAATATATAGAACGGCTAGATTAGAGCGCTAGCGAGTTAAACAGACAATGGCCTGAAAAATATGGCCAGCTACAAGCCATGCAATTTCACGACATTACATTATACATGATGTATGCACTTCAAATAAGCGCTGTTCTAAAAATATATAAATCACCTCGTCTGACCCCATGCCAATCAACCATCACCATCCCAGCTGAAAGAAAAAAAAAGCTCCCTTGATATATATCACCAACCACAAAGTGGCCCTAGTCTAGCGTAGTTTTGTCTGTAGATATACTCCTTGTTGCCCAGTAGGTTAACGGTTTGAACAAAACTCAATTGAAGGGGAACCCGTAGTATTTTTAACCCTTCATCTAAGTCTAACCCTATCGTTCTACGCACACACATCACACAGTGGTTTATTACACAGTGGTTTGTATGGGTTTCAACCAAACATTCTCGAGCCCATCCCCTCTCCTCCACCAACAACTATCCTACTCTCCCTGCCCGTAAACACTCCAGCCACCATCGACCACCTCGAGAAAGAGAGCTGTTCTATTTGTAGAAATGACCGTCCGGCTATTCCAGCGCCATTCTACAGCGGACGGGTTAGGGTTGGGCGCGAGTGCCAGACAGGACAAAACGAGGGCGACCCGGCACAGTACGAGCGGTAGCGACAGTAGCACGACTACAACGAGCGACACGAGCGCGACCAGTAGAACCACGGGCGACAGCAGGCGTAACAGCACCAGCGCCAGCAGCACCACCACCAGTACCAGCAGCCTGCACCGCATTAGAAAGACGCCCGCTGCCCACACCAACCGCCAGAGCTACCCCATTGGGCGCATTGACCCTTGCAGCTACACGCTACCGCGACTCGACACGCTGCCGCGACTCGACCTAGGGCTCGATCTTGCCATGGACGAGCGCCGCAACGCGCCGCTGCCGCCGCTGCCCACCCGCAGCGCGGAGGCATTCCGACCACAAACAAACCCCCCGACCAGCCACAAGGACCCCGTCATCGACAAGGACCGCCGCGAGATGGAGTACGAGAGCGACGGGTCCATCCAGCCGTCGCCCGTCATGACGACGGCAGCTGTGGAGGAAGAGTTTGACTTTGCGGCTGCGAGCCCTGGCGCGGCGGCCCAGCAGGGCGTGAAACGCGCCGGTAGGGCGTCTGCACACGAGCTGCACAGTGCCAGCACGAGCTCGTACGCCGGGTACAGCAGTACCACTGCCCCGGGCGGAGCGAGTTTTTCCACCCCCAAACCCCTTGCTTGTCATCACCACCAAAGGCACATGTCGGACACGCTGGACGACGCCAAAATGCACATGAGCTCGACCTCGTACGGCGGCGCTGCCGAGGCGGCGTACGGCGGCTCTGACGAAGAGAAGGAGCTGGCGTCGCCGTCGCGCATCAAGAACATGTTCCCGCGGCTGAGTGCGCTGTACAAGCCGCTGGACACTGGCGAGACGAAGCGGCTTGCGCCGCCGCAGCCCTCGGCCGGCGCGTTCTACGACCTGCCCGAGGGCACCGGTTCGGCGCTCTCGTTTAACCAGGAGTCGGCCAAGACAGAGGCCGAGCTGGTATCGCGCTCGCTTGCCGGCGGCGGTCAGGGCGACAAGGAGAACAGCGCACCGCCGCCGCCGCAGCAGCAGCCCGCTTCAGATAGTAGTGCCTCATCGCTGCGCAAGAGCTTTGTGTCGCCGGTGCTGACGTTTGGGCGGCTCACCAAGCGGTCCTCCAAGAACCTTCGCAAGCACGCGACGTTTGACGAGCCGGAGATGCGGGAGAGCGAGACCAAAAAAGACGCGGTGCCCATGCTGCCGGCGCTGAGCCTGGACGAGTCGCAGTTTGGCGACTCGCTGGCCTCGGACGACGACATTCGGTCCCACAGCCAGAGCGAGCGCAGCTACCAGAGCCACAACAGCCGCCGCAGCGAGCAGAGCGCGCAGAGCGAGCAAAGCAGGCCAAGCTACGCTTCGTCGTCATCGCGACGAGAGTTGCCGCCGCTGGAGCCGGCCTACGCGCCGCCGCCAGTGCCCTCGCACGCCAATTCGCTCCCACCGGCGCAAATGGCGACCATTCGTGCCACCATGGGCATCAACTATGGCGACTCGAGCGACTCGAGCGACAATTCCGACGATGCGTCGGACGACGAGGAGCTCAGTCTGCTGCCACTCTCGCCGCTAGCGCCCCCGACGCGGTCCCCTTCTGCATACACCCCAGGACTCAACAATAGCAAGATTATGACCAAGAGCCAGTTTGACTCGTACCGCAAGTCGATCATTGAGAGCGGGCTCACCAACCCCAAGAAGAAGAAGAAACCCACTAATGATAACACTAATGAGGACGACGACGATGACGAACGAGCTAATATCACCGCCCGTGACGACGACGAGGACGAGACGGTTGGGGAGGACGAAAACGACGAGGACGAGGACGAGCAGGACGAGGACGACGAGGACAAACTCAAGGACAAGTACGACGACCTGACCGACGCCAAGAAGCAGCAGATTCGCATGCGCCTGCGCCAGGACGCGCACTTGTCGGTGTATCGCCAGAAGATGACCCGCGTCTCGGGGTCGTCGACTGCGCTGTCGGCGCTCAACAACATGCGCGCCTCCCAGTCCTTTGGCAACCTCGACGGCATGGCCAATGACGAAGAGGATGAGGACGAGGACGAGCTCGACGACGTGCCGCTCGGCATTCTCAAGGCCCACGGGTTCCCCCAGCCTGCACTGCCCCGCCACACCCTCAAGTCCACCACCTCGCAGCCCAACCTCCAGGGCGACACCACCCTCATGCCAGGTGGCGGCGGAGGCGGCCCCAGCATTCTCTACAAGCCCTCGGACGGCCAGTCTCTGCGGTCCGTGCAGTCCAATGGCAACATTGGCGGAGCGTCCCGCGTCGCCCTGCCCTCGGCATACAATGGCGGCACCTATGTCGGCAACCGGGGCCTTATTGGCGAGATTGCCATTGCCGAAGAGGCCCGAGAGCGGCGAAAGTCGATGGGCGTCAACATTCTCACCCAGCAGCAATTGCAGCAGCATCAACTACAACAACAGCAGCAGCAGGGCCTGCGGTCGTCGACCATGCTGAACTCGACGTATACGCCCTCTTTGTATAACAGCACGGGCGGCACGCCGCCTCCTCAGCAGCCGGACGTTCAGCAGCAAATGCTCCAGATGATGCAGATGCAAGTCCAGCTGCTCCAGGAGATGAAGGGCCAGGCCCCGGCCATTGCAGCGCCTCTCATGTACCAACATCAGCCACAGCCGCCACAGCCGCAGCAGTACATGATCCCGCCCCAGTATGCGCCGTCGCAGTACCAGATGCCTCCGCCCGGGCGCCCTGCCTCGGTGCGGTCCTATTCGCCGTCCGAGCGGTCGATGCAGGGCCGCGGCGGCCATTTCGCGGCCATGCACCATCGCACAAACAGCAATCCGCCGGCCCCTACGCTCAAGGACCTTGCGAACCAGGAGGCCTACCGCATGTCTTATGCGCGACCCCAGTCTCAGCCGTTTGCCTACCAGACCCAGCCGCGTCCCAGCAGCATGATGCGCATTAATAACAGTGTTGACAATGAGGACGACGACGACGATGACGAAGAGGAATGGCGAGAGATGGTCAAGAAGCGCCAGGGGCTCAAGCAGAGCTGGAAGGATCGAATTGTTGCATAGGGACATTTTTTTAATCTAGTTTAGAGTACATTTATTAATACAGCATTGTTGGAATACGAACGTTATCGCCATTAGCTACTAATATGTGGCATTTGTTAATTAGCCATATGTTTCAATGATTAGTGTTACTAAGCCCTGAATAGTTGTAGGTGGGGCTGGCAAGACATAAAAATGGAGTGATCTTCCGACATTTCCCCCTGGACAACCGTCAGTCAGACCGCTCAATATGCCAGTGTACTGTGCAGTTATCTGGAAGTCAGATCGGCCCAGCGAAATTGTTACCAAGTACGTATGAAAGATAATCAAATGGACAGAAAAAAGAGCTGACCAAGCAGGAAAAACCTCAACCACTACCTTAACAGTCCACGGTTCCTGTCGGACATTAAACGGTATGCGACTTTTCAAGACTTTGCATCCTGCTGCCAGTTCCTAGGATTTAATTTCCACCGCAAAGTGTACGTCGATGGGGTGTGCCGATATAATGGTAGCATTAGAGCCTACGGCGGCATTGGTGTCTTTCACAGCCCACACGACAGGAGGAACATTTCACGGCCGCTTCCAGAGAGTCCTACGACGAACCAGGTTGCCGAGCTGACTGCGGTTTATGTGGCACTGTCACAGGCACTCAATGCGTTCAAAACTCACCGGTACTGCCGTCCGATTAATATCGTCACAGACTCAATGTATGCCATTAACTGCGTGACTTTGTGGCATAAAAAATGGATCAAGAACGGCTGGATTAATTCCAAGGGCCTGCCCGTCGCCAATGCCGACTTGATTAAAAAGATTCTGCGACTTCTACATGATTTGGAGCACACTTACGCACGGCGAGGTTATCCGGCCAAAGTTCGCTTTACTCATGTTCCATCCCACAGCGGGTATAGTGGGAATGAAGAGGCTGACAGGCTAGCCAATGAGGGCGCCGACGACTTTGAACAAGATTATTATCCTTATGATCCTCGTGATCCTTATTATTCTTATCATTGTTTTAAACAAGTTACTGGATAGTTATTAAGGCACGTTTATTTATTTTGGCTACCTCCAAAGTTGAATATACCAGAATCAGTCGATGTAGAACATTGTGAAAGACTCTAAGGGAGATAATGGAAACCAGTACCGAATTGCACATCATATGTGATATTTTGCATTATCCAAAGTTAGGTGGTTCAGCTAGGGACTGTTTGTTTATTTAATTGATTTTGTACTGGTTAGTTTGTAGAATTGATGCTATTTTGGGGACCAATGGTTTGAGCATGGGAAAATTTGGAACTGTCTATCACAAGCTATTATTGACTGTTAGACTGTACAACTATCACATAATTGGCTAAAAAGAGCTCGTAGTAATACAGGAGTTTGAGTACTGGCCCTGCCAACTAGTTACAACTGCCCTTTCGTCTGGTATTAGCAGATTGGGTCCGCACTCTATCACCTGACAGCCAAAATTTCTCTATCCAAAAAGAGTAGAATATAGATTGAGTAGCATTGAGTAGCAAAGGTGCAATACCAAACAATCCCTTCAATCGAGCCCAAACAAGTCCATCCAAATATTTAATTTTATTAACTATTATATGGCTATCTACTTCTACACCCGTCAATAGCCCGCCAACATCACTCAGCAATTGCGTGTCGGTCGATTGCCCGACGTACAAAGGCAAGTAATAGACCCCTATAAGTCAGGTAAGTTGTTCCTCTATGTGTTGGCTTCTTAGAAAAAAAAGTACCCCGGACAACTCCATCGACTTCCCCTGGCTCAGGGTTGAAATTGAACAGAGCCATCGCACCCATGTCAAATAGGACAATATCCTTGCAATGCTTGGAATACTTGCTTAGGAGATATTTTTGGCATTTCCTTTGAGTAAAGTATCAATACCTTTGCTCTGGGCCTTTTGGAGCGCCATGTCATAATGTTGCTTCCTGCATGCTGCAGCTTTAAAGTCCTTCTCAGCAAGCGCTCCGGCTCTCTTAAATTCGGCAATGGCTATAACAATCTCAACGTCTCTCTTGACGAGTACCCAAGCGTAGTCGAAACGAGATTTGGGGTCAGATTTACTGGGGTAGTCCTGCCGGCCGGAGAGCATGTAACCAGAATGCCTCTGATTTATATATTCTTGGAGTGCAATATTCAGAGGTTTTGCAATATAACCCATAAACATTGTCACAACATCAGCTTCAACTCGCAGCTCTGTAACCCCTACAACATATATTTTGGTATTGAGGTCTGTCGAACTTCTCACCAACCTAAGCGTTTCCTTCGCTATACGCTGAAATTCGCTAGGATTTACTTTAATATAAGCAGTTAGACGCTGATCAAATAAACTACTAGTGGATGCAATTTGTACGTTGGTGCCCAATGGATATACCACTTCAGGTGGCTCATTGGGTACATTTCGCTTAAAGGATTGCATGAGTGTATATTCATCTCTCATTGTGGACGTGATTCTAGAGGACTCAATTCCAGTTCCTGGATATCCAAGTGTATAAGTAGCATATCATTGCGAAATCATGAGGATTACTTGACGATGGAGCAAATTGGTAGCCACATATGACAGGTAAACTGTGGTTTACAGGGTGAATAACATGCTCTCCAAGGAGAGAATGACTAGAAGGGCGATATTTGATTTGCAATATAGAATAATTGGCCTGTATCGCACCCTCGTCATGGTCTATCTATTAGTGCACTTATTTAGGGATTCTAGCGAGGTTTACTATCCAAAGACGATGTAGGGGGAAGCATCCCACTACACTTTCCAATCAAGTTTCTAATTTTACAGCTCAAATAGAAAAAGACAACACATTCTCGCTGTGGTTGCCTCAAACGTCCTCCAGAGAGGGTAGATTCCCATTTTACTGATATGACTGAGCAGTTCAACCGAAATATTGGTAGCTTATGTATCTCTACGTCACCTCCCTTCTCATCTGACTTTGGAAATTTCTGACCTATCGCCCCTACATTTCAATCTACAGAAGACTTTCCTTTACACTTTAAAATGAGATGTTAATACCAAGCAATGCTGCAGTAAATATGTACTACAAGTGGTATATTCTGCGTAAATCTCCTAGATTACAAGAACAGATCATACACAGCATATGATTTATCATGTTGCACCATTCTACCAGTGTGGCTCAATCTGCTACACTACAGTACATTTTAAGTTTTTCCTTTCTGATTAAAGTTCTCAGTACATGTTGCAATTGACAATTGTCTAATTTGCGGATGACCCTGAAAAATGGGGCTATAAATTTACACCCACTGTTCCACGTAAACCTTTACTCCAACTACCTTGCCAACGTAATATGATCAAAGAACGTGCGGAGTTGACTTATCTCCCTGGAGTTAAATTTGTTGCCCATGAACATATCGCCCCTTCACCAACCCCTATTTACCAGAACTGTCATTTCCCTCCCGAAGACAGGTTGAAAACTCTAAATCTTCCTCGAATAGAGAGATGCAAACTCTACCCTCCTCTTCCTGGTGAAGTAGGCCCACTAACCCTGGGGTTAAAGGTTCGTGAATGGCTAGATGTTGAAAGTTGGAAAGTTGGATCGCAGGTAGTTCTGGTTGAAGTGACCTCCGAGCATGAAACTGAGCTCTATGGTAAACAATTGGTGGCCAAGTTTTATGATCCGCTCTATCTCGATGATGTTGGTCAATACTTGGACCCTTTCCGGGCTATGGATCATGATTATACTCACGAGGTTCATGCATACGAGGTCCTTAGCGATTTTCAAGGACATTTGAT